>OZ010597.1:1233559-1368559 GCA_963932145.1 Acanthosepion lycidas
GTTGCAGTGTGGGGTGAAGGAAGGATAGAAAGGTTGAATGAAGAAAAATACTGGATGAAACCATAAGCAGGAATAAATTAAAATATCGATGTATGAGATAAAGAATGAAAGAACGAAAGAAAGAAAATGAAGAATGAACGAAAAAGAAATGAAGAAACAAGAGTAGAAAGAGACATAAAGAATGAATGTTTTAGGAAAGAGAATTAAATTACGGTGAAGAATGAAGAAGAAAAAGAGAAAAAGAAAGAACAAAAGAAACAAAGAAAGAGCGAAAGGAAAACAAAAAGAAAGAATGAACGAAAGAATGAACGAAAGACAGAAAGAACGAAAGGAAGACAGAAAGAAAGAACAGAAGCAAGACAAAAAGATCCCAAAAATTTTAAGAAAGATAAAGAATGTATTAATCTTTCTCTTTGTCTTTACGAATTCTCTTTTATAAGTGTTCGATAATGGCTCTCCATAACTTTCTCTACGATTTCCAGTCTTTTGTCGATTATTTGAATATAAATGTATAAAAGAAATAGAATAATTATATTCAGTATTTTTGTGTTTTCCGTACACACATTCACAGAAAGTGAGCGAGAGTGTGTGAGTATGTACGTGTGTATAAGATGGTATGTTTGTATTTGAGAGAGAGAGAGAGAGAGAGAGAGAGAGGAGAGAGAGGAGAGAGTTAGAGAGGGGTTGGGGATTTCAGAGGAAACCAGGCAATCAATTTGAAATGGCCTGAATAAAACCCTCTCTATATATCAAGAAGCCGAGCAACCGAAGCAAAAGCGCAACGGTACCCTTAGGAAGAAGCCGGAACGTTGCTCGTATCGATCTCGTCAGTTTGGAATGGCAACTGCTATGGCTAAAACGTGAATACAGCTCCATCCTACCCAACCTCAGGCCCTAGCCCGGACCTTTACAACCGATCTTGGTCGTTCGTTGGCGTACCAAGAAGAGAATGAAGGGAGAAAAGCTGAACGTGGCCTCTGGTTTATAAAGCGCTCTTGCACACATGATCGTAGGATCACGTGATCAGCTCGGGACTCCCACGTAGCAGGTTAAGTCGACCTTTAAAGGAAATTTTGCTTTTATGAAGACGGAAGAGTAAGATTTATTTATCAAATTGCTGACACAGAATTAAGATATGTAAATTGTGAAATGAAATATTCTTCATTACAAATATTCGCCTCTTTTCGTATTTCAGGATGGTTATAATAATCAAGAATGAAGAAGAAATAAATGCGAGTCAAATGTAACTATGAAATGTACTTCCTGTCGAAATTAAAATGACTTATGGGTATTAGCGGATCTAAATGAAGACCTGAGGAGCGGTCTCCGGGCAGTAAGTTTTCGGTGGGGAGGGCAGGATTTACTTGAATTGTTATAACAAGATGTTATAAGGAAGTCGCATTCAGAATTAATTGAGACATTTTCATTCTCATATCACTTGTACCATTTTTACCTAAATTCACTTTATGGTTACGTAATACACTGGATATTCACTTTGTATCTTACATTATGACTCAGTTACTATCAGTGGACTTTTTTTTATAATTGAAAGTGTACTAACATTTATTTGTCATTTACTAACAAAAGCATTTTTCTTGAATTATTTTTAAATGTTTTTTCTATTTTGTTGCTACGGTTTTTCTTTTTACTGTTGTCTGCAATCAAAATAACATAAATTGTCGTAATTGTAAATATTGTATTTGTTGTAGATGTTGTTTACTTTTGGAATGTTGTTTTGAGAAACAACAAATTCTACGACCAGCCCGTGCAATACAAACTCCAAATCCGCTCCTGCTTAAGATTATCACTAAGTAGTAACTAAAAAAAAAAAAAAAAGGTTCGTTGGAGTAGAGATGTGATATTATGACAAGATTTTTGTCTGTCTAATCGAAGGCTTCTATAGCTAAATTGCTTAACTCGTCCTCCATGAAAGAGAGAGTCGCTAGATATGAGTCCTTGTTGCGTTACGAAACTCTGCTTTATTACGATTTAGTCGAATCGGAGGCAAAAAATAAGTTGAAGGCTTGTGTTACAGAAAGTCGGATATAAACGCTTTAATACTTGCTGCTGCCTTGGAGTTAAAATATATATTTCTAGTGATATCTGAAATCGTATCCTCAATTACAGGATATCTGTCAGATTATGACAGCATCTTGCTTTACTAAAATTATCTTATTTTAATGCAAGGTCACAAACATTCAGTAGCCAGTGAAGATCGAACTCAGTAATAACCAAACAGATTAACTCTCTATTACACCATTCCAAGGCGCCCTAGGTTACTTAAAAGTTTTAACATTAAAGCGAAAATGCCCTGAATATCAAAATATGAGGAAAAAATGAATATAAATGCTAACACTTCATCAAAGAATATCAGACAACATAAGTAATAACATACGTATAATAATGCCTAACTCTGTTCTCTCGTGAAGCTGGAATTGCTTTATTTTGAACTCTTTTAAAAATGGAACATATGTTCCTCAAGCACAACAAAATTATCATGAGAAATCCATTTCAATAATCGAAATTAGCAGAAACAAGCCTTCAAAAACAGATTCAAAGCAGGACACACATATACCCGACAGTTTAGCCAACGCTCAAAGTATTAGTATATTTTGCCATTTACAATATATAAGCACTACTATCATTGAAAAATATTAAGAACCAAGCAGACATTTCCATTTACGACTCGCCCCACGCATATTCTCTCCTCCTTAGCATTGTTGCCATTTGTTACGAAATATATTCTCAGTTTTACAATCGTGTTGTTCTTCTCTTTATCTCTTTTTCTTTTTAGTCTTTGAATCTCTTTTCCTCCTCTTTTCTATTTTCCTACACTTTCTCTTTTTATTTTTCTTCTCTTAAAACCTTTTATTTCCTTCTTCTTTTTCCCTCCACTCTTTTCTTTTCGTTTCCTCCTCCTCCTCCCCCTCTTTCCTCGTCTTTTCTTATTATCACTCTCTCTTTCTCCATTGTCATCATTTCCTAGTTTCTATCTTCCTCCTTATCCTTTTCTCCCTGCTTTCTTCTTCTTGTTGTCATCCTTTACCTTCAGCTCTCTCCCTTTTTATTATTTTTCTTTTCTTTATTCCTTTCATTCTTTTATATCCTCTTTTCCTTTTTCTGTCCGATCTCCTAAGCTTTTCGATTATTTTCTTCCCATTTTTCCCATTCCGTTAAACTTTTCTCTTCTCTCTATCTTCTTTTTTCTCTTTCCTCGCCTTCCCTTTCCTCAAAAATTAGTAAATATTAGTAAAATATTGGTAAGCAACTTGTAACATGAACTGCCGTGATAGCAATAAGCAATCAAGTGTTAATATCTTGTTAATTTTAATTTAAAAAAACAGGCGGAAAATAATAATAGAAAAAAAGTTGTTAAAAACAAAATTCATGACACTTAAATCGGCAGACGCTAACCAAGCAAATTAGTATCTCCAATGATCGGCTGCTGAATAGAAACAGCTTGAATCAAATCTCGTCTAAGAGAAACGAGAAGTTGTGCTGTCATTAATGAACGGAAGACAATTTTATAGAGAAATTAATTATTGTCTTGTCTGAATGAATAATCTGTTCAAAATTCTTTTTGCATTCAATGATAATTTCGAGGTAAATTGTCAAAGATCGAAACTTGAACGAGTGAAAAGATATTAAAAGATAACATTATAAACCCAATAATGAAAGAAAAAGTAAAGAAGAAATTAAAATAAGAAACTCCATTCAAATTGCTTCTCCAAAATATGAATTTTAGCAAGTTAAGAAAATCGTGATATTCTTTGACAATTGTTTAAAATTCTTCTTCTTTCTTCTCATTTTATTACTTCATCGTCTTCATCTGAGTTCCAAATACATTATCTTTTTTTTCTTTTTCTCTTTTTTTCCTTCAGTAAAATTCACAGTTTTTCTTCTCATTAATCTTTATTGAAAATCCCAAATTCCTCATTTTTCCTTCCTCCGGAATTTCATCTCTTTACTCTTTTTCCCAGTCTCATTCTGTGTTGCCGCGTTTTTTTCCCGAACTTTTTATACACCCACTCAACTTGCAATGAGCGTGTCGCTAAGGATATTTGTTGTAGAGAGAAAAATGCCTGTGTGGCCTTTTCGAAACTGCTGATCATTATTGCTTTTTTTTCATTTCCTTCTTTATGCAAACGATAAGTGACTTCCATTCGGTTATTATACAATTCTGTTCGGTAGTTGAGGCAGTTGCATATTTTCCCTTGGGTGTCTGTGGCGTTGCTCACTTGAAACATTTCATTTCATTTCTTTTCGCGTGACTGAGGTCGATGCTCGAACACAAGCTGAAGCCAAGATTTCGAATGCTGATTTTCAAGGTAAGTTGTTTAGCGCCGTTTTCTTGAAACATTCGCGTAAAACAGTTTCATTTCTCTTCACTATCTACACTTTTGACCGTCGACATGATTAAACGAACCAAAGTCTCTATCTTTAATTACTGACTGAAAATTTTCTTTTCGTTGGCCCAATCAAAACTTTTTGCATTGGCAAATGTTGACCGCAGCGAAAGGAAGATTATTTGGGATTCTCCTGTAAAAGTTGACTTTAATTTCCATCCAAGTGAACAGAAACATGAATAGGTCGAAACTAGATTTGCGGCCAAGACATCATTCAGTAAATATATATTAACCGTATATAAGTCGAATCATAATATAACATCCGTGGATTGATCGGCAAATTATTTGAGGCGAAAATAATTAATGACATGCTGTATGGCTTTTTATTTAATATTAATAAATCATTATTCGTGTATAAGTCGACCTTTGATTTTGGGACCCAGAAATGAAATGATTTTCTAACTTAAGTTCAGGTCATTTTACACCCAATAAGCTGATGGTTGGTTAGGTTAAAGCATTTTCAGAAAAAGAAATTCAATATTTCCATTCGATAATTGATTAATGTTAAACTATATTGTTATCTTAATGTAACAGTTTTAATAGTGACGCCATCTTAAATGTTTTTATTGGCTGAACGATTCCCACTGATTATTAATTCATGATTATTATTTCTTTGGTTTTTATTCTATTGTAATTCCTCACAGTGTTATTTTATATCCGTTAGTCAGCAATGTAGTCGAAAATAAAAAAATTAACGTGATTCGAACTCGATTTCTCTTTGAGTTCTAGCAAGTTTCCGGCGAGATGAAAATTAGATCTGAGCATATAGACTTATTCTTTATTTTCATCGGCCGATAATAATTACGACACCTGTTCAACGATAGAGAAAAGCCACAATTGATTGCCTTTTGCTAGATTTTCTCCTCTATTTCACGGGTATAAATCCGTCATTTTAACAAGAACATTGCAACTGAAAGAACTTTGTACGATTATTCTACCGTAATGAAGCCATTGACGGGTTTTATGATTATTTAGCATGTATGATAGTCATATCGTCTTAATCATTGCTTAAATGGTGAATGTTTTTCGTGTTTGAAATCAAAATATATTCTTGACCCTTCACCAATTCATCGATTTCAATCTCTTTTTAGTTGGTGTAATGGTTGATACCAATTTTTGCCTTAAAATTTGGTTTCGACTTGTACAAGAGTGTATAGGCAATTATTTCTTTGTTATTTTTGTCGTAGAAGTGCAACTGGAGAAATAGCGCAAACATCTTTAGAATTCTGGTGAATGCGTGCATTGACGAGAGGGGAGGCGGGGGACATTGGACGGTGTTAGGAGGAACGAAAAGCTTTTTTTTTTGTGGACAACGAGAGGATTTCAATGAAGAGTAATGAAGGCGACAAAAAGGAGTTCTCAGTTTGAGAACAGAAAAGTCAATGAAAATGGATTGAAAAATCAAGGAAGGACAGGATTAAGATAGATTTGAGGTGTTAGAATAAAAGGAACGAAAACAGAAAGTGGGAGATGAAAAAAGAAAGAAAAAGTACAGAGAAAGAGAGAGAGAGAGAGGGAGATAGAGAGAGAGAGAGAGAGAGCGGAAGAATAGACAGGAAAAGTATAAGTGAAGAGGAAAAAAATGAAAGAAAAAGTGAAATGAGAGAAGTTTAATAATTTTTCATTGATAAATATCGCAAACCCGACACTAACACTCAAGAGTTTACAAGCCATGAGGAACGTCCGATGTTTGTACGGTTTTTGGTTCCCTTGACAGGAGATCTATCTGCCTGCATTTATAAGCCTTCGATGTGATTTTCCGATAGTATGACCTGACCTAGTAGATTCAGATCTTGGAATATCTTGAAATAGCATTGATTGGTGATAATATCGCAGATTTTTATTATTCTAGATATTGGTAGGGAGAGGTTTATCTTTGATTCTGTTAGATACTTTTAAAAAGAATATAAGCATTTTTCAACTGGGACGTTGGTTTAAAGAGGTTTTATATCTAGACTAGCCATGAGTTTCTCACTCATCTGTTTCTGCCTGATTTTTTTATATGTGATAGGCTGATTGTTCCAAGGAGATTGAAATAGAGATTTCCTAACAAACACAACGAATCAAAAAAAGTATTCTACCCACTAACTTGAAAAGAATTTATCTAAATTCAGCACAACAATTTTCACACCTCTAAAACAATAAAAAAAAAATCAAAATTAATACAAAAAAAAAAACCCAAAAAAACCTAAAACGTGAAAGAGGAATTTATTCTGTTGACAGTAATAATTGCCTCATGGAATACACTGGAAAAACCTCAAGCAATTTAAATAAATTTCATATGAACACAAAAGGGATCTTTTACAAAACAACACCTTAAATGCATTAGTTGTTCACAGTAAGGAAACTGACCACAAATTTTATATAAAAAAATGCTTTAATCACTAGATCAACCATAGTAAATTTGCGTTCAGGTTCTTATCAATTTTGAATCATTCTTACAGTTTTCTATTATCACAGTATGGAATATTTAATAACGAAAGTGACAGAAACAAAAAGAAACAGAATATAAATAGGTAGATTTTATACACAAAACACATAAAAAAATCATCTTTAAATTTAAATTTCCCAGCGTCTCTCGTTTGTGGGCATGTATAGTCGCATCAACGTAAAGATAAATTTAATCCGATGAAATTCTAAAGGACGAAATGCATCACACGAAAGATTTTCCAATTTGTGATACATCTTTCCCCTGTTCTTGATGCATAAAAGTTCATATCAGCTTATCCCATATATATATATATATATATATATATATATATATATATATATATATATATATATCTTGACAATCCGACAATTATTTTAATATGTTTATTCGTTATTTTTTACAGATACAAATATTTAAGTAAATGCCCTGTTTATAATAAATACTATTAACAATATTTACCAGCCTGAATGTCCAAGAAATTTCATAGAAAATATGTATCCTCTGACTGGAATCGAATCTGTATCCTACACGGAATCGTCATATAGCCTGACGTGCTATGCTATTTAGCTATAAAGGAAGCATCTAGTTAGCAAGGTCGAATTATTGCTATTAAACTACAAATTTTTAATGATTTTTTCGATCGCTCATATCGACTCGAAGCGTATCTTAACGTACGGAAATGCGTCATATATTATGAAATGGATTTAGTCCGACAATTATTTTAATATATTTATTGTTTATACGTTCTTTTTATAGATACAAATAATTAAAGAAATTCTCTGTTTATAATAAACACTTAATGAATGTCCGAGAAATTTCATAGAAAATATGCGTTCTCCGAGCGGAATCGAACTTGTAAATACGGTAAATGTTGTTAATAGTGTTTGTTATAACTAGAGCATTTACTTAAATATTTATATGTATAAAAATAACGTATGTATATATATATATATATATATATATATATATATATATATATATATATATATATATATATATATATATATATATAAAAGAAGAAAAACAAGACCCCCCACAGAAGTCATCATAAAACTCATGGAGAATGTCCTTACATTGAATACTTTCAACTTCAATGGAGCACACTACCTTTAAATAAGAGGTTGTGCCCTGGACACCGTTGCAGCTCCATCATATGCTACAATATTCATGGGAAAATTTGAGGAGACCCATATCTATCCAATCATTGGTAGCGACTGCGTATTCTATGCAAGATATATCGATGATATATTCTTTGTATACACGGGTAGTGATGACAAACTTACCCAATTCCTTATGACCCTAAACACAGTGCACGACTCAATTAAGTTTGACTATGAAAAATCCACAACATCAGTAACATTTTTAGACACCCGCATTTACATTGAAAACAGGAAACTACAAACGACACTACACACTAAAATCACCGACACCCACAACTATCTACACTTTAAGTCTTCCTACCCTAAACACCTCAAAGAGAACCTTCCCTATTCGCAAGCACTTAGACTCAGAAGGATATGTTCCAACAATGAAGAATTAAATAAACACATTGAAAATCTGGAGCATCAATTCACCACGCGTGTCTATGAACAACACCTAATCAGGGAACACATAAATAAAGCAATTTCCACACCCAAAGAAGACACCCTAATGTACAAGATTAAAAATAAATCTAGCCGCATCCCTCTAGTAACCACTTTCAATTCCACTCTGCCTCCACTATCCCAAATAATCCAACGTCGCTGGGAAATACTACATCTCACACCAGACCTAAAAAATTGTTTAAGGAACCCGGCCTTCTTGCATATCGTAGACATAAGAACCTAAAAGAAATCATAGGTAGTAACCACATTTCAGCGGGACAAGGTAATCCGTAATAAACTAAGAAGAAAAACAACAGGATTTTCCCAACCATGTGACAACAAAAGAAGTTTATGTTGCAACCATATTGAAAACACGAATTCATTCACTAGCTCAATCACTAAATCTACTTTCAAAATCTACCACGATTCTAACTGTAGAAGTCATAACATAATTTACCTCCTAGAATGCGCACTATACCAGAAACATTATGTAGGAAAATCTGAATGGCCCTTTCACTACAGAATTAATAATTATCGCAATCGAATTAAGTCGAATCCCCATGAAAAATTATTACCTGTAGAACATTTCCGCCTTGAAAAACACGATTTCAAAACCCATGCCAAATTCATTATAATTGAGAGAATAGAAAAGTTCAGAGCAGATAACATTAGAAAGATTTTAGAGTAACATGTAAATAAGTGGGTACAACGTTTAAAAACGCACTATCCAGCCGGAAAAACCATAAATTTAACAATATAGATAGTACTAATATATAACTCAACAAATCAAAACCTACCCACATTTCTCACTTACACAAGACAGACATGCTTACGAAGGTGTTGAGGCCTCACACTTATTCACACACCCACACGAATATACACACTTGCACACATCATACTCACTCACTCCCTAATGAGCCAAATGATAACACACACCCACAGCAATACACACGCTCACACATATCATACTCACTCACTCCCTAAGAACCAAATAACACACACACAAACACTAAACAGAGACACATCCCCTCTCCAGGACCAATAAAACTGTGAAGCTGACCAAGGGGATTAAGGAAAGCATAGATCCATCCAGCTCTTATCTCAAATAACAACTTAAAAGAGACTGTTTGACCAACACAAGGAATGTTAAAAGATTCATGTTAAAATGATAAAAAAATAAAAAAAAACAAATGAAAACTACAGACAAAAGTTCATTTTCTCCATCAAGACATTAATTTCTGTAGTTTAGTGCTACCAGCAAGTAGAATTATTCCTTCTCCCGATGATGGCCATTTTACCCGAAACTAGTCGAGGAATCTAAATGAAATAATAATAAATCTACAACCCAGTGTGTCTGAAGATTTTAATTTTTTAATATTTTTTTTATTGTTCAAAAAAAAAAAAAAATTATATATATATATATATATGAAGAAATATATATATATATATATATATGAAGAAATATAGTTTTAAGGTGTGTTATATTCATGAGATAAAGTTCACAATATCAGAGATAGAGCGTATGTAAATATAAAATATAAAAGTGAACATTGAAATCTACACTCATAGGCGAGAGACTGTTTCATGTTAGACGTAATCATCAGGCCACCTGAAACAGTTTGTCACTTCTGACTGTTGACTTCAATGTTCACTCATATATATATATATATATATATATATATATATATATATATATATATATATGGGAGAGTAAAAAAAAAATACAAAAGATTACATGTTTTCATCCACGCAGTGTAAACATTGTTCAGACGTTTGTGATCTACTGTTTCGTTCACACTTCTCACCATTATCAAGATCAAGTTAAAATAACCATTTTTTTTTAAGTCAACGTTATTGCATTTGTCATGATGACGTCAGGCAAGAAGTTGCACAGACGAGGTATTCTTCAGTTGGACGAATGTAATTTTCATTTGTTAGATAAATTTAAGCCCTACATCGTAAATGAAGAATTTTATATATATATATATATATGTTTGGTTTAGGCATAAGCTCTCTCAGAAATAATAAGAAATTTCTTCTATACGGACTTTAAAATTAAGAGGGTTGCCTGGAAAGTAAATTAGAAACATTTGCTAATTAAACATATTTAATACTCTACACAAAAAGTTGGGCAGATGTTACCAGCTCCAAGCGATGTTTCCACGTTGTAGCCATCGACATTGATGTACATGCCTCATCAGTCAGAATGTATAGCGTCAAGCGCCTTGTACCTCTGCCATGAAGTGATCTGTATGGAAATTCATCCGGGTTAAATGTCGTATGAGGGACACAAATATATGATTGTCTAAAGGAAACAAATCGTTACCATGCGGTGAATATACTAAAACATCCCAACCATATCACAATAACCATTCTCTTGTCAGGTTGACTGTGGTGGCTTTTTCGTGAGGATGAATGAAACATTTCCCAAAGCCTGTCCATTGTTTCACAGTACCTGGCTGCGTTAAGTTTCTGACCATGTATACAATCTACAAGAAGCAGCCCTTTTGCGTTCCAGAGAACAGTGAGCATCCATTTGATGAAGTATTGGTGACGACAGATGCTTCCATATCAAGAAGACAACATTTCGCTCTAGGATAATGTGCCACAGAATGTTCACATCGTTCTCTCTAAAACATTGGAAAAGTTAAGAAATGCCCATAGGCTGGAAGATGTGTTCTTCAGTCACAGACTTTAGGATATACAAGACTTCATATAGACCTGCGACTTCGGTAGAATAATTTCCACAGTTATGTCATAAGGTATGTACCGTTTCTAATCTTGAATCAAAGCTTCAACGTGGACTATTTACAATAGCACTAGATTCGCCGTGCAGATTTGTACACCACTTTACGAGTGTACTATACCAGATCGATACATGTTCACCATATATATATATATATATATATATATATATATATATATATATATATATAACACGTAGAGGCGACAGGCTGTTTCATGCTTGACGCAATCGTCAGGCTGCCATGAATCAGTGTATCGCCTTTGAGTTTTGTCTTCAATGTTCACTTTTATATCTATAGCTAAATACGCTCTATCTCTGATCTTGAGCACTTTATCCCATCATTATAGCACACCTTAAAACTACATTTCTTCATTCATATATATATATATATATATATATATATATATATATATATATATATATATATATATATATATATATATATTACTGTAAATGTACAGAATAAGAGTTACTTAAGTTTTTTAATACATTTGTGTTATATTCTCAGACCAACTGTAGCTGATTTTTACTGTTTTTCTGTTATATCTTGTGGAGAATTCTTAATGTTGAGAAGTGTTTGTCTATGAAATTAATGAATATTCAGTGGGTTGAACTGTATGATTTTTTGTCCTGTTAGCTTTTTTTTGTGTGCTGTGTGATGTGTTGCCGAAAAGCCAATATATTTTAGGGCTGTTTCTTAATCTTTGTTGGCTTTGTGGAAGATGGTTTCAATGGAAGAATCATCAGATTGATCATAGATGTTGGGTAATAAACGTAATAATAACAATCAACAACAAATGACAAAGAAAAGACGACAAAGAGAAGATAACAAGGTTAACAAAGAACATTATATAATAGTCACAAAACTTCATTCCGATCTACAATTATCAACAGACCTTAGATTAATTTTAAAAATAGCCATTATCGCCAAACCAATGGCCGTTAGAATAATACAATAGACTGACCGATAATGCGTCACTGACCAGCATATATTAAATATGATGCACACAATGGCAATTGTGGTTAAGCATGTCTCTGCTGGGTGTTGATCTTAATGTTCACTTTTATATTTATATTTTATCATATATATATATATATATATATATATATATATATATATATATATATGTATATATATATATATATATATATATATATATATATATATATATATATATATATATATATGTATGTATATATGCACGTAGATGCGCTGAAAATTCTAGGACACACCAAAAAGGGATTCCATCAAAAAGTCTGATATTTGGTTATTTGATCAGATTTAGGGAAGTAGGTAGGACAGATAGATTCTTGGTAATATTTCATATGTACGCACGGACACGCGCATTTATATAAAAAACCACCATTTCTCTCTAGTTCATATCTCTGACATAAGATAGTTCTATAATATGTGTTGAAGAGAATAAAACCATCATTTATATTTCACAAAACAAATGTTTTATTAGATTTTTTTCTTTTAAAAGATTAACGATGACTTCCTTTCCAGCACTTTGAATAAAGAGGTGACAGGAAGAATTTTCTCTACTTAAATTCACAGAAATATTCATGCAAATTTAAGAAAATTGTCACTTTCTTCAGAAACAGTCATTCACTCCTGTAGTTCACTGTTGCTTTTTAGCAGAATTTTTTTTTCTTCTCTTGATGGCCATGCTGGCCGAAACCAGTCAAGAAAACTCATGGAAACAATAAAACAAAAAATATTAATATACAACCCAGTGTGCCTGAAAATTTTATTTTTTTAATTTTTTGGGATTTACCAGTTTGCCCATAAATCCTACCATTATAAGGATTAAGGACAACGCTATAAAAGTTATTCTTTTTTCTATTTTAAAAATACTTTCAAAGTTGCAATTAAAAAGTATATAGTAAGATAATGCAAAGAAGGGGGCACCCAAAATGTTAGTTTTAATAACATTTGACTGTAGCATAAATTTATGTATTGATGTGTAGACATACGTATGCGCGCGCGCACACACAAACACACACACACATGTATATATATATATATATATATATATATATATATATATCTTAGGTTGGTGCAAAAATAATGACGTAATAATGTCGTTTTTTGATGTTAAAAAATACGTCAAAAAACGACATTATTACGTCATTATTTTTGCACCAACTTAATATATATATGTGAAAATAAGAAGACGGAGAATTAATTATCCATTTCGCTTATAATTTTTATTTCGTAAAAACCGAGATGTTCAACTCATCAGAACGAAATCTCCTCCGCAAATGGAGAAATTACACTGGAAGGACACATTAAATTGGTAGTGGGGAGAGAAGGTGAAAGCGAAGGTAAAGGGAGGCCTAAGGGATTAGTGGTTAGTAGTAGTCAAGCAGTCAAGAATTTACTCTATAATTTTGAGATTTTAATATTAGGTTGGATTTTACATTGACCGACTACTACTACTCACTAATCCCTTAGCCCTCCCTTTACCCATATATATATATATATATATATATATATACACGTTTGGAAAGGTGTTTTGGCTTGTAAATGAACAAACCAATGCCCAAGGGAAAATAAGGGATAAAAAACCCCTCCAAAACGAGTAAAGCAAAAGTAACATTCAATACACTAAGTACAGCAAACCTAAATATGAACCTAAAGAGCCAGGCAAACGTACCTAGGTTTCACCTATACGGATCGTCAGGGTCCACTGGTCAGCTTCCTTCATCCATAGGTGATGAAAACCTACTTAAAATTACGAGCTTCTTCTAGATCTGAAGTACGAATGTTCAAACGTGATAAAACTTGATATTGATTAGAATGACTCTCCACAACTTTCGAACCTTCGTAGCACTTAACAGTGTTTATCTCTGTTCTATTCCCCCTACTTTCGTTCTGCAATTCATTTACACAAGCTCTTTAGGTAGGTTACTCACTATTTTTCTGTTACCGTCAATATATCCAGTGAGTGTCAAATTTTACAGTCCCTATTTTCCCATCAGGTGATCATAAAATTTAATTTGTCTCTTTCGAATTCATAGTATAAGCGTCCATTTTCCTTAAAACTTCCTCGTTGCTCATGTGTTCAGTTCATGGGATTCTCATCATCTTTCTGTAGAACCCTATTTCTGTTTCTCATTCATCTTTGAGGAAATTCGGTGGCATGATTAAAATAAAAATCATGACCAAGTAGTTTCACGTCACAAATCATGTGACTAGGTTTATATCGCGAATCACGTGATTAAGTATGTACATCATATGTGCAGATACAGCTTTGGGGCGCATGTATAATGCAATCAATTCTCGCATTGTTAGTGGCCAGCAGTTTTAGAATGCGGATATTTTCAGCTCACATTGCTCGAAATGTTTAGATGACTTCAAATAATAAAATCCACTCCCTTCTTTGATTTATTTAACTTCAAAGAAAGTAGTTACACTCGTAAAGTGGTGTACAAATCTGCACGGCGAATCTAGTGCTATTGTAAATAGTCCACGTTGAAGCTTTGATTCAAGATTAGAAACGGTACATACCTTATGACATGACTGTGGAAATTGTTCTATCGAAGTCACAGGTTTATGAAATCGTCCACGAGAATTTGAGTGAAGTCTTGTATGTCCTAAAGTCTGTGACTAAAGAACGCACCTTCCAGCCTATGGGCATTTCTTAACTTTTCCAATGTTATAGAGAGAACGATGTGAACATTCTGTGGCACATTATCCTAGAGCGAAAGGTTGTCTCCATGATATGGAAGCATATGTCGTGAAAGAAAGCGCATTTTTCTTTTCCTAACAACTCGTGAATACCACAGGCGGTTGCTTAGATGATTACAAAAGACATTGTCCAAGAGCTGAAGTCAGTTAATTACAATTAACCCACTTAGACCCGCGTCCCTGAACTCTCAACAGCGAGATTAGACAATAGAAAATAGAATTCGTTGAGTATGTCCAGGCCACAAAAATGCTGAGATCTGCGGTAATACTGAAAGAAGATTTGGAATTAAGAGGAGATATGCTTCATTTTGGTCACCAGCAATAATCGCCAGAGAATCGTAGAGCGAAATCAAAAATGAAGAAAGAAAAAGAAGATAATCATAAATTGCATAAAGAAATTGTTACTCGTGTATAAGTCGGTCAGCATTTTGTAGCTTCAAAACTTTCGGTTTAACAAATCGACTTATACACGAATACATATGGTACACACATCGGTATTCTTTTCTCCCGTATTAAAACACACAGAATGCTATAAGAAAAAGAAAAAAATCTCACCTATTGATGTAAACATTTACGACTTTACATCAAAATGCTTCTTGCTTTCTTTTTTTTTGGTGGTCGTCTTTTTTAGTTTTAAGTTTTTTAAACTAATTTAAATGTGTCGTTCTATCTTTTCTAGAATCTAGAACTTGAGCAAGTTTTCTCAGTTTTTCTGGCCAATTTTTTTCTTAAATATACGTGTTACTGATACCTATCTTTTCAAGATCTCAGTAAACGGCAGCCTGTCACGACAGCAACTTTTTTCCTTAATTTTTAAGAGGTTTTTGTATGTGAGAAGGACGAGAAACAGGGGCAAGTTTTTCTTCTTACTCTGATCTCACACGCATCTACACAGTTTATATCGGATGAAAAAAGCACCCCCAAAAATAATTTATCTACTATTCTACGTTTCTTATTTTCTTTTTCATTTTCTTATCACTTGCCTCCTCTTTTTCATCACTTTCTTCAACTCTTTTATTTTCCTTCTTCTTCTTCTTCTTCTTCTTTTACCTCTTTCTTAGTTTCTTCCATCTCAGTGTCAACCTTTTCATTATTTATTCAATTCCTCTCTTATTTTTCTTCCTCTTTCTCTTCCTCTTCTTTAAACTGCAACTTTTCGTATTCTTCTATATCATAGTCAACCATTACATCATTAGTATTTTAACACCTCATCATATTCAGTAACACTACAGACACACTCTCCGTCTATCATCTTTTCTTTCTCTCTCCGTCAGTCGTTAGTTCCGCAAGATTTGTTTAGTAATACCAACTTTATAAATCATCCGGCTTTCTTTTCTCTATTTTTTGGGGACCGTCTCAATTGGGTTGATTAGGTTTGTCCAAATCTTACGATATTGGGAACTGACGTCGAAATGTAGTATGCATCCCTCTGTGTATGTTGTATACCACAGACATGATGGCGTAATTTTTGTTTGTGCTCTTGATAAATTATGTCTCTTTGCTTCCAAACGCACGTCGGAATCAGACTGCAATAAAACCTCCTTCAATAAAATACACCGTTGATAAATCTGACAACAGAACATAAAAAAAAACAACTGGGTGGATAAAATGCCTCTATTCTCTACTCCAAAATCAAATCCTCTACTGCAGTATGGTCGTTTGGGGAATATAGTCTCAGATGGTAAAGAAATAAGCAGGCAATCGACTTTTCCTCAATTCTTCAAAGTAATAACCAGTCCGTCTAATCTCACTGAATTTTTCAACCCATTTTGATCAACCCATCGGGTCTCTCTCATTTCTTCGAAGAAATAACCAATCAATCGACTCTCCCTCAATTCTTCAATGTAATAACTAGCCCGTGGATTCTCAATTCTTCTGTCATCCGTTTATCTGTGTATTTGCATTGAACCGGCCCAGAGCAAAACATAGATAAACGACGTGCTCTTTAACGACGACTGTCTTACAAGAAATCACGAGCTGCTCCAAGCCGACTAATCTGACTCTGTACGTGGGGAGCTCTTGCTTATTTTGACGTTCCCTACCAATTTGACATTGATATATCTAATTTCTCCACCACGACCGTCTTAAACTCAGGATAATTTGCCAGTTAACCATATGGTACTATCTTTGTTTAGAAATTCCCTAGATATCTTTCTTTAAAGATAATTGTGTTCTTGGGCGATCAACATTAACAAATCCCAATCTTAATAAAAATTGATGTTTTCTTCTTCTAGAATAATTTGGATTATTCCTTTTCTGTGACCACACACGTTTTGGACAGGTGGTATCATGCAAAAAAAAAACTTAATTTAATATAATTCCTTTGTCTTAAATAATATGTATGAACACACAGGTATTCGGTAGATAGTATAATATAAACAAACTTTTGAATCTAATTTCACATTAATCATGTCTTCTCTTTATCGGCGAGAAGTGAATAGGGTTGGGCACCTTGGTTTTTACTGAATCTTGTTTAGTTAATTCTAGGTTTGATTCTCATTGAAACTATTCAAAAATTATGTTTTATTAGTTTAAAACATAATTTTTAGCCCGCTTCTTTTTTATTTTCTTCTTAACTATTTGATGTACACTCCTCAGAATTTTAATAATTATTATCCAATTAAGGTGCTTCCAAATCACCGTTCTGCAGTCTGAAGCAATTAAACTTCTAAACAGGGTCAATACCCTATTACAATATGATTATTTTTAATCATGGCTAGCAATAATACTGACTAGTGATAACCTCATCGGATGTGGACTTGTACTAAAAATTAGATTATCTAAGTACAATAATAACTCTATTGTTATGGCCAAATTACGCCTCCAAACGCTTTTCCTTTTTATCTGATTTTCAATTGTGAAATACTTAACAGATTAGGGACAGTGAAAATATTTGTGTTCATGTTTTGAGCAAAACAATGGCCTTATTTTCTGAATATCTGAAATAAAGACAATCTCGAATATACGATATTTTTATTAATGGTTTCTCGGGAAGCTGACAATTATTAGTTTGTCGAGAAATGTTGATTCTATCTAATATGTTGCTTCCGGGTTTAGTAAGAAAATAATTCTATTTTGCCTTTTTTTTTTTTTTTTTTTTTTTTTTTTTTTTAAATTAAGTAGCACATCTGACAAATGTATGTTAAACACATACAGGTCATAAAACTTAGTTGCCTTAGAAAAGATTTTAGTGTTTCTTTCGGTGCTGACATATTTTTTATGAATTATTTCAAAATCCACTCACTATCCACTGTTATCGATAAGTTCGCCCAAATATTTCCTGTTGGTCATAAAGAATTTGAACTTTCTGTTCATATGTTAAATCCAAGATTCTCTGTTCGTTTAAAGATTTTGCTTAAACCTTTTTCATATACTTAGCTTTTTCACAATGATAATGTCTATACAAACACCTGCGAAAACAAAGTCTGCGAACATTTTAACACCAAATCATAGGCGATTGATTTTGTTTTTCAAATCACCAGCGTGTGTTTATTCCAATAAAAATTTACAATTACAATTTACAATTACACATTTACAATTGTTTTCAATTATTTCAGTGCTTGCAAATAATATTTGAAAAAAAAACAAAAACAAACTATTTAGCTAGAAATCACTTCTACCGTCACTATTCAGTGCTTCTGTTCAAGCAACGTTTTGTTGAAAACTGTTTTTTTTCTCTGTAATTATTCCATCTTTTATTTCTTTAATCACTTTGGCTACTGCCTGAATATCAGTTTGATTGTCTATTCCAACGGTTATCCTGTTTTCAATTTATTAATCTTTGATATTCTTCAGTCACCGATCGATTGTAGATTGAGCTTAAGATTTTGTTCAATCTTGATCAGTATGCTTGATCGAATATCCGTGTCTTTAGTTCATTTAAGTCCTAATACGAAGATTAGACATTTGAATTGATTTTCTGTCAGTTCCTTCGGCTTAAATCCTTCAAATTCTTTACTAACCATACCAACAAAAGTGACAAAATCAGCATTTCTATTTTCCGTAAGTTCCAGACAAAGGAATTTTCGACAAAGATTTTCTTTAAACACTGAATGATGTCTACTTATAATGAATGTCTACTTATAATGAATTTCTAACAATGAATTTCTTCCATAATTGGACATTAAACGATTTGTTTGGTAAGATGAAATTGAAGAATTGTTCATATTCTCTTGCATGCATTTTTTTCGGTCCTGTGGCCATTCCTTGCATACATTTTTAATAAATTCCCAGTAAATTTTGTACCACGTTTAAAAATTATGACATGTGACTGAATATTATTGCTATGTTTTTCTTTTTTCACCATTTTATTAGTAAGATAAAAGAGTAAAATAAACAGAGAGGACAATAAGAGAACAGGATTTAAGAAGACAGAAGGTGACGAGTGACGTTGCTTTTAAATTTTTGAAGATTGTAATTGGTTCAGAAACAGAAAGACGAAAGAAAATTTTAAAACTGAGTAGTGAGGGAGAGAAAATATTAGCATTAAACTTACGGTTACATCAAGCAATTTCAACAATAAAAGGATTGAGACCTTACTGACAATCTGGTATTGCGTTTACCAAAGAGGAACTTTTAGAAAAATTATCATTAAAATATTTATAGATAATGAGAAAATGATTGAAGCGGAGGTGCCAGATCAGAAACGATAACATTTCAGATTCTTCTTTGAATTCTGTCAAGAATCTCTCGATTCATTACAGAAGCACCAGAACGGCATTTTTAAAGAATGTTTTAATTTTATAACTGCCAAATGCCATGCGTCATCCCGGTATCGAGTGTTTATATATCTTCGAATATTTATTGTCAATATTTGGTCTGTTGTTGTCTTTGTCGAGAATTATCAGACTACCCTGGCTGTATGCATTAGAAAATATTTCTGGCTGCTTGGAATTATAACTCCTGATGAATATTGTATGATGTCCTTTCTGTCCGTCGAATGAACTACGCCTTTCATTCCAGTAAGTTTCATATTTTATGATCTGGAATTAAGTTCGACAGACATTTGTTTAACAAAGCGGCATTTCGAGCAAAATCTATATAAGTTATTTAAAAATATATGTAAAATATTTATTTCTCTTTTTGCTTTTTACCTTGAGTTTGTGTAAAAGTTCACTAATTTACAATCAATTTAAGAAAAAAGCACGATATTTACGTACTTATTGAAGACAGAATTGACGAACATTTTGATCTGTGAAACTATCGTGGAAATAATTGTTCTAAAGTTATTTCGCAGGATATTGTCAGTATTTTCGAATCACATTTGCTATCTTGCGACAGGCGTAATAAGTACCTATGAGAAGACCTTATCATCGAGCATGATTAGTTTTGCAATTAGTAAGATAGTTGTCTTCATGATATATATATATATATATATATATATATATATATATATATATATATATATATATATATATATATATATATATATATACCTTATACTTACCTTCATCACGCAGACAAACAGTCACGGGCGCGCACACAGAGATACACACAGATACACGCAAACATGTATATTATTCTTTGTATCTATTTCTTGTAGTCTGTCCATTTCAACCTCATAATTCAGTTCACCTTTGCCTCAGTTTTGGCAAGAAATAAGTCTCATCAAAGTCAAGAATTTCAATTTATTCTGATATTTATCCATAGCTAATGAGAAGAAAAGATAGATTAGTCAGTTTTATCTTTAGTACTATGCGAACGAAATAGTCTCGACCGGAAATTGAAACTCGGCTGCCTGATTCAATTTTCGGCGCTGATAACAGCTGTACCTCTTTCTCTCTCTCTCTCTCTCGTACGTACACACACACACACACACACACACACACACACACACACACCCACACATCTATATATAAATTTTTTCATATCATTTTATGTATTGTCCATAGCTCAATTTATAGGATCGTTCACGTGTGACCTGGAAAATGAGATAAATGTTAGCTCTTTTGTCACCTTGCATTTTTCACCAAAAGTGTCAAAGGCAATAAAATAGAGTCTTAAACGAGACAATTTTCATGCAATTGATATTTTATCTCATTAGTTCTGAAAGTTCTTTCTTCGATTTTCCATGTCACAGACTTGTTTTTTCCCCTGCCATTTTAATTAAAGACACTCAAATCCCTCGACCTTTAACAAAATAAATTCATTGAAAATGGAGAAGGATTTAAGTTTGTTTTACAGCGTTTCATCTTCTCTTTTTTTTCGCTTTTTATTATTTTCCATTTCAATTTTTTCTCTTGTTATTGAATGTCTTTCATTCGAGCAATGGCGTCTCATGTGATTTCATTACAAATCTAATAAAAACCGAAACAGGTGACACAATATTTTCGTTTCATCCCAAAATGAAATTCATTTTGGAGCAATGCTTTGAATTTTACGAAGAACTTCTTCAGCCACAAGTGATCGTAATGGAATTACCATTCACTTTTAAAAGAAACAAAATATGAAGAGATTCTGTTACATATTAACAACGGCTTCATTAAAAAACAGAATTAATAATCAATACACCAATTAAAAAGAGCAGGTCTGCTCGCAAAATGAGTGAAATGCACAACAAAATTATTTCAAATGTAAAAAATAAGAATTAAAATGATTCATTTAATTCTCGACATTTTAAATATCAACAAATTATTTTAATTGTTTTACAAAAGCACTTCAGATGAAAATATTATCCAAGTATATAAAACGTGGTGTGTGCCCCTTTCTGTGTTATTAATTATGCATATTGTTGTCATTTTCCGTCAATAACACGTTTATTACCGACCATTGACAATCCTTTCATCCTCATTTTCGATGTATTTCTGTAGTAAAATCATTAGCGATATATATTTTCTGTCAGCCACGCTCTCATTAATTTCTGCTCACTGATAATTCCATGTGTTTCAATGTTCAATATTCAACGTAAAGGTTGAATACTGAAAGTTGTTCAAACCTACTTTATCTAAAAACAATTCAAATTTCCAGGCTTAATCATCATTCTTTCTCTACTTCTAGAAATATTTGTTAGTGCAAAAAACAAAACCGAGGATTTATACGTATAAAGTCAGCGTTTTGTAAGGAAAAATGGGTCGGGGGAGTAAGAGGGCATTACGTTCATCTTGAAAGTAGGTGAGAGCGTGCCTCATCATTTCTGTCGCTTTGTTCCGACAGACAATATTCATCTAACCATGAATGTCTAAGTCAGGTCGACATAATCGTCGTTAGCATTTTTCTTATTTCGTTTCGTCTGCTTTCTCCTATTTACCCTACTTCATTTGCAATTCCTAACAAATAATATACCAGAAAATAACAAATGAATTCAATGAATCATTTAGAAAGCGTTCTGTTCGGCAAGCTTGTAATTTGTAAAAAGTAAGTCATCATATGTCTTCAAAATGCAGAGACATTCAGTCCTTTTGTTTCTTGTTATATTTTTTTCATTCTAAATTTCTAAAAAGAAATGAAAAAATAGTTTTTATTACTATATAAAACGAGACCTACCTATGGCGAGTTATGAGAACATTTAAAATAATATTTTATGTCTAAGAAAAACAAAACAAATGAAAACTGTGTTTATTTTTCTTACGTAGTTACATTTTCCAAAAAGAATATATTGGGTTTAATATTTCAGTACTGGATATAGTCCAAAATTTTGAAATGCGTGTACTGTATTATTTCTTTAAATATTTCTTGTTTTGTTTATTTATTGTAAGGTGAATGCAAAACTTTGAGAAAACAATTTCTGTATAATGAGAAAATTAGAAACGTTTTGGAAGTCAATCAGCTGCATTATTTCATTATGAAGCCTTAGAAAATATCTGAATCCAGAAAAATGGGTTCTGTTGAAATTACAGAAACGAAAACACCAGCATAACTTTACGATTAATGTGTGGGCTGGATATGTAGGTGACTCTCTGGTAGGTTCATATGTTCTCCCAGCACGTTTTGCAGGGACTGTCTACAGTGACTTTATTTCGAATACACTTCCAGATCTGCTAGAGGACGTCCCTCTGTTAATACGAAAACGCAAGTTGTTTATGTATGATGTTGATCCAGCACATGTTAGTTACATTTTTGGAGATACACTGGCTGACATCTATCATGAAAGATGGATAGATAGGGGAGGACCGTTTCCATGACCTGCACGTTTCCTGATCTCAATCCTTTTGATTTTCTCTGTGGATTCACACCTAAAACAATCGGGTTTATGCAGCAGGCATTAATAATGCAGAGACGCTTTCATCAACGTGACATGGGGAGGTGCAACGATGGCCTTTTGGACATATACGTTTGCATATGGACATGTTACTTTGATTTGGTATGAGGAACCCGACCCGAAAGATTGTAAAATTATTTTGATAGACCTATAATTTTAGGTGACAAGCATTCTAGGATAACTCTGAAACTCTGAATTCAAACCGGATCAGACGATCCTACAAAGTGTGCATACATTCTTTTTTCAATGACTTTAAGAGATCTTTTTCATATTTTTCACTCTTTTGTCGAGTTCATCCCAGGGTGGCTTCAAATTTTTTAACTATATATATATATATATATATATAATCATTAAATAATTCAACGAGTCTAGAAGAAACCTCAATAGAATCCAGAAAGCACTGGACAGCTATATTTGGGACTCATCAGCAGTGCGCATCCACTACCGAGAATTGAAACCCTAACAGTTACGATAGGAGGCAAACGCTATACCAACTGTACCTGACGACGAGGTAAGGAATGAGTCCCAAATATAGGACGAAACGGCATTCTGTTGAGGCTTCTTCTAGACTAGATCAATTACTTAATTATGATTATTTCAAATCCCCCTAATCTTTGTGATTGACATTCACCACTGAATTATTAACTTTTCTTTGTCAATGCATTTGTAAAATAAATAACCCTTTTTAAATAATTAGACTGTGATTTATTAATGCACCTATGTATGCGTGTATGCATGTATGCGAGTGTGTGTACGTTCCCACTAAGACTTATTAGTGTAGCTTTGTAAGCTAAAGCAGAGGAAAGGAATGAAATTGTTCTTACACATGGCGATTCTTTTTCTGCCGACATGACCAATCCAACATGGTCGCTTTTACACCTATTTTCCTATCTAATGCTTCCTTTTCTCCTCATTCGTTCGAATCCTCAGAATGCACAAATCCTAGTGAATTAATGAGTTGCAACCTTAAAAGGAGAACAATCTTCAAAATCGCTTATAATGGAATAAAGGTTCTTTCAGTTAAAAATCAGAACCAAAAAGTACGTCTAGGTGATGTCGTCCTACCGATCTTTATCAATAACTACAGACTTTTTTTATACTAATGTTCATTCAATAAAAGGCCTAAGAGTCACTCAAGGTAGAGACTTATTGTGTAGTATTCTGTGAGCGTAAGAAAGGGCAACAAGTGAAGTCCACTGGGGTTATGCAGGAGAGATGACAGTTAACCCTGGACTTGAAGAGGTTAGGAGATTGTAGTGATTGCGAAAGAATCCACCCGAGCGTCATTACAAAACAGCAGTTCTCCGGAAGAAGCTGCCCGAATGTAAATTATTTATTACTGTAGGAATACGAAAGGAACGGGGAGGATTCAGCCTTGTGTATGTGGCATGACGGGCTCTTAGTTGTTGGTGGGAGCGGAGGAATGTGGCTCGTCAGAATACATGACATGGAAGTAGCGATAGAGCATCAAGAGCCTGAAACATTTCATATGTGAGAAAAGTGGTTGTAGGGTGGAAAATAATTCATCACCCAAAAGAACCTGTAGATATTTTTGAAACTTTTGATCAAAACAAGCAAGTGAGGACCAGATATGGCAGTAATACATCGTTTTTGGTTTGATCTGGCTCTTGTAAAGATAAAGACTTGCATGGAGAGTCAGATACCTACTGGATCTGTACAATGAACCAACCATTTTCCCAGCATATTTAGCAATAGATAGGAGATCTGGGTGGTTCTTGAGGTCTGGGTGGTTCTTGAGGTCTGGGTGGTTCTTGAATCTCAAGAGAAGACCAGGATAGGAAATCTCCTTGAGCAAACGCACAATCATGATGATAGGTGAAAGTTCGAGTAATCTGCTCGGTGGTGATGGAATGCTACTAGTTTGGTTTTGGTCATATTAAATTTTGCAAGCCAGTACTTTCCCTATTAAGCCACCAGGGCTAGGTCATAGGAGAGATGAGCTGTCAGGTTCTGGTTTTCTAGATTTTGGAGGTGCATCTTCTGTAAACTATTGTATAATCTGCGTAGATAGTCACTAATGTTCGGAATATGCTCGTAGGCAGATCATTAATATAGAGGAGAGAACCCTGTAAAACGCCGGCATTGATCTTCTGGGCTTCCGATGACTGGTCGTTAATAACTAACTTCAGGAACCTACCTGCTAGAATGGCCATGATAATTAAGAGAGCCCTTCAATAGATTCCATAGCAGGAGAGTTTATGTAGCAGACACCAATGCAACATATTGTCAACTACCTTGGATATATCCAGCTAATGGACCTCGTGATTAATTTAATATCAAATGCCTCGCTGATTCTGTGTATAATGTTAGTTAACACAGAGCCAAATCGATACTGGGTTCTTAGTCAGGAGGTTGTTCCTGTTAAGATGTTCAACAACCTTCTTGTTGATTATACATTCGAAGTGTTTACTGATAACACTAAAGAGGCTAATGGTTCGATATTTCCCGCGCTAACAGTGCAGTAATTCAGATATTATTTAAATAATAATAATAAATAAGGGAAAAAAATTGTCAAATAATGAATGTGGACGTTTGAATCGTGCAAAGATTGAAACTGGAAGAGAATAAAAATCCGGGCATATATCGGCTCGTTAATTGAGAAGTTAGAAAATAAATGGTAAAACGTGAAAGAGAACGTGTGCAGCCATTATTAATGAGAGTTCAAAATTTTTGTTATGCTTCTATAATAGCGGTGAGGCAGGCATTCTTTATTTGAAATATAATTTTTTCAACTCTTTTCTTTTTAAATTTCTATCTTTATTGGCTGTTTTATAAATCCCTTATCCGATGTTTTTTCCGTCCAATGCAATTACAAATTTACTATTCATTTACCCGCAAAATAGAAATAATCATTTAGCTAAAAATAACTTTTCTTTGCCTAGTCTGAAATACGAAAACGTATTACTTCCACTACGTCATATCTATCTATCTATCTATCTATCTATCTATCTATCTATCTATCTATCTATCTATCTATCTATCTATCTATCTATCTATCTATCCTCCTCGGCGATTACCAAGGTTTCTTTCTGCATCGACTAATTGTTACGTCAACACCTGAAAGTAACAATCGCGGAGGTTTAGGGAATCAGAATTTGCAGATTATTTATAACAATATTATATATCGAGCTCTTTAACCATTTCACTACAGGTGCACTTTTTTGAAAACTTAAACACACACACACACACACACACACATATATATATATGTATATATATATATAGGGATGGAAAATGTTTTTGCTTTATATATGTTGTATACCTTCTTATGCCTCTCATTCTCCGTCTCCCTCCACCCACTCAATTTCCTCACTGCCTGTGAAACACACACATAAATTTGAGGCAATCAGTAATAATTGTATACACTGGAATTGTTTTGTTTCAGACAATTGATAGAAATGTCTAATTTTCTGACAGAAAAATCAAAGAAAGTGAAATCAATTATCTTTCTCGATCCCGCTATTTTCTTTTCCTCCCCCTCCTCCTCTTGTTATGTTATTATTATCATCATTATTAATATTATTATTACTATTTCTGCATCTCTTTCTTTCATAATGTACATTCTACATTACAATCCCCGAATGCTCTTGCAGAAATAAAACGGTTTTCGATGTGTTTATCTTTTCTTTTGTCTTATCATTATCATTATTAGAACTTGGTGCTTCCGTATATTTCCCCATAAGTTTCTTCCGTCATTCCACCAACCGAAGTAAGGGATTTAGGAAGAAAATTATTCAGAAGATTATTTTTATTTGTTGAATTATTGATGCGTCTGTTTCCTGCTTCCTTGTTTAAATGAACAAAGATATTTAAAGGTCCGAGATGATGTCTTCAACTTGAAATGGTTAATTTTCAGGTCTTCGTTCATTCACATAGGGGCATGAACTATTATTTCACACACACAAACACACACACACACACAAACATCTATATTGCGAAATCATGTGAATTAGTAGTACCCGTAAAAATTGCTATTTGAATTATTTTTATCAGCTCCTTTCGAGTTACATCATCATGAAATTAGAATCCTTAAATATCTGAGATAAAAAAAAAAACTTTAATAAAAAATTATAATAGCAATCATAAATAGGAAGGCTGGCTGTTATTTAAAGAAGTAAGAGGGTAAAAATGAAAAAAATTGAAATTGATAATTTTTTCACTACACTAAAACATGTTAAACACATGAGAGAGTTGGCGTCTCCTCTTTCTTTCTTTCTATCTTTATTTCTTTTTTGTTTATTTTTTCCTTTTTTTCTCACTGAAACCAACAACGAAATAGTCTATCATTTATGAGATATTGGCAAGGCGTAACGTACGTACTAAGTGAGGAATTAAGGAACAAAAAGAATCATAATATGATGTATGAAACTTTTGCAACCCAAAGACTCTTTTGCATTCAAATAAAAATATATCTTTAATACAGATTGTGCCCCAAAATTTGACATCATTTTAAAAGTAATTATCTTGAAATTGAACAGTTCAGGTGATGAACATCATAAGTTTATTATGGGACTGATCTGATAAGTGTTCAATATGTGCACCGCCTGTGACACGGCACAAGTCAAGTCGGTAGTTAACCTCTTGCCAAACACGTTGAGGTTGATGATGGTCTACCAGATCGTTTAGCCCTGTATAAGCAGCATTCTTCTTTAAATTTTTGGTAGAAATTTGTTTACAAGTTGGGGAATTTTTTTTCAAACTTTGCATTGAAGGCACGCTGCACACTCTTGTGTGACTGTCTGCGAGCAGATTCCAAGACGCAAAATAACTTCTCTTTGGGAGTGAACGGCATGGCTCAACCTGAAAACAAAAATAAAACATTAAATATAATACTTGATCTGTTTCTATACACATTCTATGAAAATTTGAGGTTATTTTAACAAGAATTGCCAAAATTTTTGGCCAGCGAAATGATGTCAAATTTTTTGGGACACCCTGTATATTAAATTTTATTTATTAAAAACACGAAAATTGAGATTACTTAAGAGTAATTTAGGAAACTTATTGTTTTGCAACGTTCAGTAAATTCGAACAAAATTTGGCAAACGTTCAGGTTTCAATTAATATTTTTAGACAAACCATTTGGATATATTTGTAAAGTATCAGAAATTAAACCAAATCCTAGATAGTGTTATTTTTTTAATGGCAAGTCCCTTCAGGACGTACGTGATCAAAATGTCTTCTTTCTTTAGTATCTGGGAAAGAACAGGGATTTGGGGGGGGGAAACAGTGGAGTAGTTTATCATTGTCTTCTCTAAGGTTTTGGATTGTGGGTTGCCCTTGTTTTAACCTGGCTGTTACACAAGGTTAGACAGCTAAGTTTATATTCTTATTTAATCAAGCGTGAGAGAATAGATGAATTCATGCCTTTCCGAAACTGCGCAGAAACTCGATTCGTCTTTCGTAACCGGTAACCATTACGCTACCAGCACATCTACCTAAATACAACAAAAGTTTCAAAAATATATAATTATTTACTTGAGTTATTTAAAGACCTTTAGAATCAATACCATTTGTTCAGTTAGAGAATGGATTTTTAATTCTCCTGAAAACAAAGCCTGTGTAAATCTAGGAATTGATATTAGCGAATAGGAAAGCTAATATATATATATATATATATATATATATATATATATATATATATATATATATATATATATATATATATATATTCTGTGCCATGTCTTTGTAGTTCATCTTTCAATCATCTGTCTCCTGAATTTACTATGTATATCAACCTTTATTATATATATATATTTACTATGTATATCGACCTACGATTTCCTCCATCTATCCTACTTACTATGTATTCCTATCACCGCCATATTTGTAGCTTATTCACTTCTGCCATATCTTTTAACTTGATTTGTTTTCTGCGTTGATCGCTTTTTCTTAGTTATCCCTAGAATTGCCGTCTCCATTGCTAAAACAGAAAATATCGATCAGCAACAAAACATACAATTTAAAACAGCCCAGCCCATTATTTTGGACAATTCTTACACACTCTAAACCTAAATGATGTCTCTCAAAAGAAGTAGCTTATCGGTCATTTTTAATGAAGAATGTATGAGAATGGGATTGCTTACCAAATATATAAACACACACACACACAATATATATATATATATATATATATATATATATATATATATATATATATATATATATATAAGGTTATATACCACTCTCTCAAAACAGGAAACTTCTATAAATTAATGACAAGTGACTACAACGATCTAATAAATAGTGATTTACATAAGAACTATAAAAAGGCAAATAATAATGACCTCAACATGGTGGTGAATATTAATACTAGCAGACAAACTGAAAATTAGAGATAGAGTAAGTCAACTAAATGAAAAAGAGTTGTATATAACCTTAAAGGACCACAAACCAGATTTTGAGGCTAATCCGACTACAAGGATAATAAACCCAACAAGACCTGAGATTGGAAAAATTAGTAAAAAGATCCTTGAATGGGTAAATCAACAAATTAAAGAAAAATAGGCCTGAAACTTTGGATTAATACCAAAGACGTGACAAGCTGGTTTGCTTATATAAAGGAGAAAACGAACTGTACACTAATGCAGTTTGATACTGAAAATTATTATCAATCAATATCTAAAGAACTGTTCATGAATGCGTTGGACTTTGCTATCCAGTACACGGATATTACTGAAGAAAAAAGAGCATTATTATAAATGCAAAAAAATCGGTACTGATACATAAAGTTGAGCAATGGATAAAAAATTCATATGACCACTTTGACATCACATTGGGATCACTAGACTCAGCTAGGTCTTCTGATCTCGTAGGTCTTTTTATATTATACAATCTTACGGTGCACCGTGAAATTAATATAACTGACATTGGTTTATACAGAGACGATGGATTTATGGTTATAAGGAACTCTACTAACTTTAAAATCGATAAAAATAGAAAGATATTATATAAAGCCTGAATTTAAAAGCCTGAACTTAAAAATTACGGTAAGCACTAAATTAAAAAGAAGTTAACTTCCTTGATTTAACATTAGATTTAATGAAAAATGTATACATACCTTATAAAAAACCCAATACTAATCCTTTATATATACACCCTAAATCAAATCATCCTCCATCTATAATTAAGCATATACCTTTATCTATCGGAAAAGGAATAAGTACAAATTCAGCAAATGAGAAGATTTTCTGTGAACATATTAATTCCTATAATAAAGCTTTAAAAGATAGTGACTAAAAAACCCAAAACTAACTCATATATAAATTCAAAATGGAAAGCATAGAAAAGATAGAAATAGAAAAATAATTTGGTATACGCCCCATACAAACAAATGGTAAAGAACAAAATAGGACAAAAATTCCTTGCATTAATAGTTAAGCACTTTCCTAGAGAAAGTAAACTAAGTACTATTTTCAATGAAAATACACTAAAATCAAGTTACAGCAGTACAGAAAACTTGGAAAAATTATTAAGAAACATAATGTTAATATCTTCAATAATCGCTTAGACCAAAACCAGAATAATTTAGACAATATAAAAATGAAAATAAAAACAGATGAGGATAAACAAAAATTATGTAACTGTAGAAACCCTCATAACTGTCTTCTATAAAATAAATGTCGCACGGAATCATTAGTATACCAATGCAATATCTCATCTATTGAGAATGCCGAAAACATAAACATCTATATCGGTTGTACAAGCCTTGTGTTCAAAAAGAGATTCAATCAACATCAAACTTCATTTAGGATAAATAAATACAGAAATAAGACATCGCTTTCAAAGTATTTCTGGTACTTAAAAGAGTCCAATAAAACACCTACAGTAATGGAAATGAATAAGAAAAGCTAGAATATGTAGGTCATTAAATGACCTATGTCCTTTTTGCATACATGAGAAACTACATATTACTAAGTTTATAAAATTTAGTGAATCAGAGAAATGAAATAGCTATTTTTTGCCGTCACTGTCAAAAATTTTCCTTAAATAAAATTTAAAAATAAAATTAAAAAATGGGAGCTGGTAATATCCATACTTTCTTAACAAAGAACTTTGCTTCTAATAATTAATGCCATAATGTTAGGCTAAAATAGAAATCATTCTAACTGATTAATTTTAAATTTTACTATAAAATTGAAAATAAAAACTTTTAAATTTAAATTTTAAATCTAACCTGTATTAAGTTTAAAATATTATAAAAATTAATTAAAGAAGGAACTGAGGAAAAACACATATATTTTATTATTTATTTTGTTTTAATCGAAACACCAAAGACTCAGTTAGGGCAAACCTTAATCTAAGGAGATATAAATATTGGAACAACTTAGATACATTTGAAGTGATGATATGGCAGAGGAAGAAATTTTACAAATGACAATACATACACGATCATATTATGATATACAAACACATGGACATATTTAAATATATAAACACGGGAAAAAAAGCCCCCAAAACAGACGAAATAGGAAATAGATGTCAACGACCAAAAAAAGAAAATCTATTAGGTTGGTGCAAAAATAATGACGGTTTTTGACGTATTTTTTAACGTCAAAAACCATCATTATTTTTTAACCAAGCTAATAATATCAAACACTTATACATACAATGAAAGGCTTATATAAGCAATCATACATATACATTAATAAAGACATAGACAAATACATAGACAAACCCACAAAGATTAAAGTCTGAAAGTATTAATAAGCGAATGCAAACTGTTAAAATATTACTTACATATGCAAAGATATATAGACAAAAATTGGGTTTAATATAAAATTTAAGAGTGTTAGAATAGGAAAACAAATATTCGGCAATGAACAAAGTAAAGAATATAGACAATCAAATATATACAAATGAACTGACAAAATATATACGCATATACACAAAAAATAAAAAGAAACAACCGCCAAATTCAAATGTCCAGTCAAATGCATCATGGGAAATAAAACTAGATTATACATAGAAAAGAAAATATAGTGACACAGAAATATATACAAATACCTCATATATACGAATGAGTACACATGAAAACATAAATTGGTACAAATATATAAATATATATATATATAAATAAATACACACATATGTGCATACACATGCATACATAAATATACATACATACACACACACACACACACATATATATATATATATATATATATATACATACACACACATATATACACATAAATATACATATACATACACATATATACACACACATAGTAATATATACTAACATATCAACCTACAGAGATACATATAAAACATACAAAAATAAACCAACACACCGACACACATGCGTAGATACAAATATCTAAGTATATACACACATATAAAAATAAGTAGAGACATGCAAACTAACTAAAAATAAATAAAATATACTAACAATATTATCAAACTGTAAATTAAGTCCACAAGCAATTTTAAAATCACTATCAAACAAAAGTAGATTATAGTTAGTATAGATAATCCATTTAAAAACACTCAAATATACACATATACCTACATATACAGATATAGACAAATATATATATACATAAATATGCATGTTCATAAATATATAAACAAGCACATACATAATATTCATAAATAGACACATATATGCACAAACATATAAATACATGTACAAATATGTTCATATATACATAAAGACCTGCAAATACACACACATATCCATATATATATATGTGTGTGTGTGTATACATACATACATCTTTAGATAAAATACACACGCATGTACACGCACAAAAAACAACATTATAAACGTTTACATACATATATGTACATAAATAGGAGAATTAGCCGATAATATAAGTGATATCATACTAAACTTATAATTTTGCATTATAGACGAAAATATTACTACCCCTATAGTAGGTTAATTTTTGAGCTATGTTTATAGTTAACAGTGAGTGCATTCCTTTGATTTAAGAGATGTTTATTGTTTTTAAACCTAATGATTTAAAATTTTTCATTAAGATAGTAAATAACACGGACCGTATAGAAAATTACATGCTTGAGCTCTCTTAATTAATTTCCATTTAACAGTAGGTGTCTTGCTTTTCTCCTTTAAACTCCAAAAATACTTGGAAAATGAATTTATGATTACTACTGATGAAAGATTGCATATGTCCACGCCGACGCTCTTTGCATGTGTTCATAGTACTTTCAATGTAATTTTTTTTAATATTGGAGTTTTCCATGGTAAAGTGTGTGTTCAATACTAGGTTATGTCAGTGGAGAACTTGGAGAGGGGAATTAACAGCAGATAACTGATAACTGACATCCATTAAACATAGCACGTGGAACTAGGACAGTCTACCCTAGTGAGCAAAATAAAGGGTTCAATTCCACATTCTAACCACCTGAAGAAGGCCGAGACGTTGTAATAAATATGGTGACAAAGATGAGGACAAATAGTCTGAATAATGTAAATAGTGTACATAGTACCTCATCTCAGAAACATAGACAAAATTGTATCCATTTCAATATCATATGAAGGAGCTCCAAGGCCAAAGTGAACAGATCTTTAGATATGGAGGGAGAATAATAAATGATGTCGATGTGTGTGTGTGTGTGTGTGTGTGTGTGTGTGTGTGTGTGTGTGTGTGTGTGTGTGTGCATGCGCGCGGGAGGTTTTATGAAGACGCGTATCAAATTATAGAAAAAATCCTTATCAAATAACTTTTGTTGGTCCTTTTTGTACGCGCGAGCTAACACAGATCTCTATCGCTCTCTCTCTCTCTGTATATATATATATATATATATATATATATATATATATATATATATATATATATATCTGCTGAAATGAATTAACGGAAAAACGCTTTTTTGTATTCATTTGCCTTAACGTATCGATTATGTCAATCGCTGATCTAAAATCGGCCTTTGTAAGAATACATAATTCTCGTATCGATCACTTTCCTGAAATTCGGAAAGTGAACGTCTGTTTCAGTGAATAATCAGTCGTAGGGGGGGGAGAGGTTTGGGAATTCGACCGATGAATTTATGATATTTGTAAATGGCCGCTCTTTTGGCACTGATAAATTATGTGAGACAAAAGAATTTGTTCAAGCGAAAGAAATAAACTGAAAAAGCGACGTGTAAATGGCAGTAAAGTAAAATTTTCAAGTAAAAAAATGCTCACTATTGTGTTAAAAATTAAATTATAAATAAAAACAAAAAATGTTGGATATTACAAAGATAAAATGCGGCGACTTGAAAAAAGACGGTCAACATTAAATCTTAATGGCAGGAGGTAAAAATAAATAAGGTTTTCATAAAAAAAACTGCAGAAAACAATTTGTCTTTCTTGTGTGCTAAAAAAGAAACGATTTCTACATCAAAGAGAATGAATTTTAGAGATAGTGATATTTATGTTCAAGCAGAACCGGTTGTATAGTTTCAATTCTATCCACGTTTTTTTATGACAAAAGACGCCATTTTGGATAATGGTTGGTTTTTCTTTATTCTTTCGATAAAGGAGCAATGCTAGCAACGGTTTTATGGCGAATGGTAACATTACAAAACGAAATCCAATGTCACCATGGTGATTTTTAGTAAAGATGTCTGTTATTGGTCTTAATAGTGCTGTGAAATCGTTACAATTCGTATATGATTGTTTTTTTTTTTTGTTTAAGCAATGATATATGTAGATATTGATCAGAGGACATATATTAACCTTCCTAGAGATGTAAAATTAAATGCCGTATATGATGAAGTATAAATAAGTTAGCAGCCTGACCTTACCTAATTTGGATTTGAAATTTTCAATCTGTGCACACTGAATTAAATGGTAGGACAAGAAAATGATAATACGTTGAAAAGTATTCCTTTTGTAAAATAAATAATTTGTTACCATCAGGCTACTATATTAATGGACTAATATTAATATTAATAGTATTTTAATGATAGTTTTTCTTATGCATGCGTCTCATGAAAACCTTTTTTCTTGCAAACACCAAACCATTGTATTCTCAATATTTTGATTAATTTCCCGCTAGTAGCTTTCAGGAAATCGAACCTATTCAATCCGTTTTCATTCCTCCGAGTTCGTTGATCAAAAAGTCATCAACAGCAGATATATCATCTCAGCGATACTGGTTGCCAGACAAGAGTTTTTTTTTCATGTTGGGGAACTGATGATAGTCAAATCAGAAGAAAAGGCACAGCCACGCAGAGCAGCCATTGAAACCAAGGACTTGTGCACTGGAGCATTGTCCTGATGAAACAAGACCCCTTTCGTCAGGTTTTCTGGGTCTGGATAGCCTTTCATAACTGCCTCAGCAAGTTGACATAGTACTCTCCATTGACGGTGTGGCCATTTTGAAGATAGTCAATAAACAAAATACCTTTTGCATTCTCATAAACTTGAGGTTATGACCATCCTTGCAGATGAAACGATTTTAGCATTTTTGCCGCTAGTGACTGTATGAATTGTCTCTTTGTCTTTGGCTCAAAATGATGAATCTAGCACTCATCCTGGGTTATGAAATTGCCTGGATCAGTTTCAAACGATGCCTGGTCGTTTCGTGAAGTACTCAACCTAATACACTTTTGATAAAATGTCAGAAGACGTAGCACTCACTGCACAGAAACCTTTGTCATGCCAAGTTCATTGTGCAGAATATTCCCAACTCTCTCACGTGATATGCTATGTTCATTGGATATTTGATTTATAGTCAATCGCCTGTCATCCATCACCATGTGGTGAAAATGATCAATGTTTCCTTCGGTGGTGGCAGTTGCAGGACATCCAGACCATGGGTCATCTTCGTCTCCTAAATACAGCTGCCCACTTTTTCACTGTTGATAAAGCTGGGGCGTCATCCCCTAATGTAGCAATCATATCAAAATTAATATCTTTGGGGATTAAACGCTTTTTCTGCAGGTACTTGATAATATCACGTTGCAAGAATAATAATAATAATAATAATAATAATAATAATAATAATAATAAGTATCTTTGAAGATTTGTCAAAATACAAGGACCTTGAAATAGAAATCTCGAAAATGTGGCATATGGGAACATCAATAATCCCTGTTGTAAGTGGAGCCCTAGGACTGGTTGGAAAAGATTGCAGTAGACTAATTGAAGGGATTCCTGGAAGTCCATGCCTCAAGGAGATACAAAAAATTGTTCTGACAAGTACAGCCCACACTTTACGAAGGGCTTTATCTATGTAATTTTTTTTTGTCAGTGGAAAGTGTCATGATGCCATTTCTAACCTTAGGTGCCTGGGCGGGACCTGGAAAGAAATGTGTAAACCCCGGAAATCAAAGACAATAATAATAATAATAATAATAATAATAATAATAATAATAATAATAATTAAATGGATGTACGTTGTGGTGTCATGGATATCGGCTCGAAGATCTGAGTTTTAATTCCAGTCGAGTTCGTTAGCTCCACTTTTGCACGTATACCCTTGGTAAAGGTATGAATCCATCTCTTCTCCTCTCAGCTAAGGTTTGAATAGCAGGACAGACTGGGTTTTTAGCCTTGGTTGGCAACCAGTCTACCGCAAAAAGAAATGGCAACCTACTGCGAGAAAAAAATCTGCGTCGTCAGTCATGTATCAAAAAGATTCATGATCGCCCAAGTGTGTGGCCCTTAACTGAATGAATAATTAAAGTACAGTCCTTAGAAATTCAAGCAATACGAAGGGGCCGAAAACTATTCCAGCGGATAAAGATTATAGCCCTAATAAATTATTGCTTAAATTAGAAATTTAGGAATCATATATATATATATATATATATATATATATATATATATATATATATATATGTGTGTGTGTGTGTATGTGTGTGTGTGTGTGTGTGTGTGTGTCCGTGAACTTTTTCTTGCGAATATCAGAATACTTTATTTTAATATACACCGCTGTTTCATGCGAAGCTACAGGTTCTTTTATACCAAGCATAAGCACCCTTTTTCCGAACAGTGTGCTCAATTTAAGGTCATTTTTTGCAAAGGCAACTCAGCTATTTTCTCTATAGAAGATCATATACATAAGCATCTGTCTTAGAAATGGAAAAAAATTGATTTTTTTTTCTTTGGAGAAAAAATTATTTTCTCTAATTAAACAGATTTGAGGTTGTGGAACATTATCAGTAATTACAATAATATTAACGCACGCCGCTGAGTGTAAATTGTTTGCCATTCCCAAAGCAAAAAGGCTGTTTAAAAGTATGGTGATCCTTTGCGGAAATCATTGAACAAGTGAGAAGGAAAGAAGCAACACCAAATTTTAATAACTGTCATATTTATCATGAAATTAGCCATGTCGTCCAGAAAGCAAAACAGGGCGTATGCGGCCAGTGGGTCGGGTCGAATTTTGCCTACCGCTGCTCCTACACTGTCAATCAGTTAAATTTTTGTCTTCTTTTATATTTCTGGACATATAAAATGACGTCAGAAACACGGCAAAACATAAAATAATTTGATATTGACTCTACATTTTACTATATTTCTGTCTGTCTCATCACACACTCACACACATATATATATATATATATATATATATATATATATATATATATATATATATATAAGAAGAAGAAGAAGAAGAAAGAAAGAAAGAAAGAAAGAAAGAAAGAAAGAAAGAAAGAAAGAAAGAAATAAAGAAAGAAAGACTGAGGGAGAGATTCTGAGCACTTCGGTTTTGTGGTTTTGTGTTCTTTCTTGTGCAGGTTGTGTGTCTGAAAATGGACGTCACATCCAGATAGAGGAAAGTAGTTCGCTTCTTTTCTCGTTAAAGTCGGACAGTATTAAGGGCAAAGGCAAGAAAACCGATTCTGAAATGGAGAAAAAAAAATAAAAGGAATTCAAACGAGAAAACAGTGGAGTAAACTAGAATAAAGGTGAAGAAATAGAAGGAAAATAGAAGTTAAATTGACGAAGGTAAGAAAGAAAGAATTGTGACAATAAAGGAGAACAGCACAGAAGATTTGGATTGATTATAAGAAATCATAAGAGGGAGAAATTCAAAAGAAAAGTGACAATAACTAGCGAATAAATGAGAAAAGAAAGAAAGAAAGAAAGAAAGAAAGAGTCAGGAAGAAAGAATTATACGAAGAATAGAACAATGAGAAAATGCAAAAGCAAAAAGCAAAAAAAAAAAAGGAGAAACAGAGAGAAAACAAAAGAGAGGACGCTAAATGAATAAATAATCCCACACTTTCTAAAATGAAACAATTCATATTTTACTCTAATGCATGTCCTGATTCACCCCCGCCTACCAATCCCATGATGCCCGGCGTCTTCTCCACTGAAAATGGCTGCCTTCAATGTGACAGATTTATGTCATTGGTTGGCCATTTTAAAAATGTCACTTCCTAGGTCGGCGAAAAATACATACATGAGGACCATTCTTAAGATTGTCACATCTCAAACATTGCTATTTACTTTGCAGGTGTCGCCTTAATGGTTCGAATGATTTTGAGCAATTTTACCGATAAGGGTATGCAAACCCTATTTCTATTTTTTTTAATCAAAACACAAGAAAACAATTCTGAAAATATTATACATCTGTTCGTGTCCCCTTTTTAAGCTTCACATTATTCGCATTGAAAGTTAACCTTTTAAATTAATTAATTTTAATTATATTTCTCGTTTTTTGTTATTGTTTTTATCATTTCGCTGTAGACAGTTAAAGTAAATAAGAAAGAAGTAACTTGTATCTTGTCCAAAAGTTTATCAAATATTCTTTAAATCCAGTTGTAACACATTTTTGAAAGTGTCTGTTGGTGGTTCTTAATATTTGTAAATATTCTTCAAAACATTGAAAATCTACAATAGGGATCTATGTTTTCCTTAAAAAAAAATTTCTTTTGGGCATAACTAAAGAAAACAATATTTATTCGATTCCAAAACTTCATACAAATTGCTCCCGGTTATAATTTCAATCTTTTAATATATACTTGAAGAGTAGTGGCTTATCCAGTGTCTAGCAAGTTGCGTATGCATCAATGGTACCATTTGGAATGAGGGTGCCACGATTCCTCTGAACACTGGACTAATATCTTTTACATTATTTACATTATTCAGACATATTATGTCGCCATATTTATCACAACGTGTCGGCCGTTGTACGCTCCGGCCTTCTTCAGGTATTTCGAATTTCGAACTGAACCCTTTGTTTTGTTCACTGGGGGTGAGTAGAGTGTTCTAGTTCCACGATGGATATCAGTTATCTCATGCTAATTTCCTCCTGAAAGTTCTCCACTGCCTTAACCGGGTATTGAACTCATACTCTTTGGGTCCTGTCACTGGATCTAACCAACGCCTTTATTCACTGTATCATTAAGGACATCTGGGTATGAATTTTTGGGTATTATAAACGTAATGTTTTCAGCAACCATTTTTACCAGTGCTCATATTGCAATTTTTGCTGTTATCATTGCTTTTCTCTCGCATTTGTCTGCATACATAATTTTCTGTTTTTTTTTTCTTTTATATCTTCCAGTATAATTGGTAATTCCCATACTACATTGCACAAAATGTTCTTATACCCAGTTTACTTTTTAGTGCTGCAATGACAGTGTCCTCAAGTGGTTCCACATATTTATGTATTAATCTTGATAATCTATCTGCATGTCCTAATTTTTAGACGGTTGGTACTCCGTCGTAAAATCATACCTTAATAAGATGGCACCCAGTGTTGTACTCTATTAGCTATATACGTAGGTATTCCTTTCTTTCAACCTTATATTGTTAATAGAGGCCTTTGGTTTGTTTGCAATCTAAAATTTGTTTCATGTATAAATTTATGAAATTTCTTCACATCAAATATAAATGCTGGAGTCTCTTTTACTATCTCACTTTTACTAAATCACCGCCCCGCACCATCCTCACTAGCATATGACACCACTACAATTTCTGCATTTGGTGCGCTAATGATAAATCTGGCGTAAGTCTCCTTTTAATTTCGTCAAACTCGTTTTGACAGTTATTAAGTTCAATGGAGCTCTCAAATTATACATATTATGTACATATTATCTTTTATGTGCCGTGACGTAGACGGTCATGGCTCTCCACTTCCCCCTATCCCTTGTGGCTCTCAAGAAGTTTTGTCCTTCTGCCACCCTCCCCCATGACCATGTTCTGTCATTAACTTGCTTAATCCCATCAGGTATGTCATGCGTTGCGTTCCCTTGTCTCTCTTTTCTTCTATTCGACCTGTGAGTATCATATTTTTCAGGCCGTCTTTTCTCATTACGTGTCACAGAAACTTCTGCTCCGACTTCCTGGTGTTAAGTATAAGATTCCTCCTTGTTTGCATTCTCTCCAAGACCTCACCCTTGCTCACACGCTCGGTCCATGATATCCTCAGCATCCTTCTGTAGAACCACATCTCCATCGCCTTGAGTCTTTTTGAGGAGACCGTCCAACATTCGCTCCCGTAATTGAGGACAGATGTCACAGTAATTAGTAACTAGTAACGTAACGTAGTTACGTTTGTAGGAAAATGTATATTTTTAATTTTATTTGTTGGTAAAGGTATATTTTTAATTGCATTTGCCCTCGACGGATATGGCTGACGACCATTTTTTATCAATAATTAGACGTTATTTTCCGTACAAACAATTATTTTTATTTCATGGGTGACAGAACAGGGGACAATTTATAAGATAAAACTAATATCGTGTAAAGATGGGGAAAATAGAAATTAGGATTAGTTATAAAATCAACATTTGAAGAGTCACAGAAACAATAAATAATTAAGTAAAAACTATATTATAGAACTTATATTTATATTAGGTTGGCGCAAAAATAATGACGTAATAATGTCGTTTTTTGACGTATTTTTTAACGTCAAAAAACGACATTATTACGTCATTATTTTTGCACCAACCTAATATAAATGCAAAATCGGTGCTCAATTACTTCCACGAATTCTGAGATTAAAAAGCCCCAGCTATACTTTGTAGCAATTTGCGCACAAGGAGCTCAATATCTGTATTATACATTATCTACTTCTAGGCAATATTGCTCCTAACGTTTAACTAATTTGCATATTGTTTTTTAAAATAGTTTATTTGATTAATTAACTGTCCTTCATTACTGTTCTTTTATTCGAAGATTGTTTTGATTTTCATATCAAAAATAATTCTGTTTAGGAATATCGTCTTATATAGTGCAGAAAAGTATTTGAAATTTGCATTTTACTTCCCCTTCAACAAGTTGGCATCTATTTGTAAAACTCTCCTTAACTATAGCAAGCTAATTTATCAATGAAATGTTCATTGAAAATTTTTGTCTCAAAGATTTCAAGTAAATTTTTTTCAGGTAAAAAGTGTTCATAGCTTTTGTACCGTCGTTTATACTGACTTTTCCCTTTATTCTTCGGTTTTGTGGATTTTGTATGCATTTCTTATAAACTTGTTTAAAAAATGACTAAAATATTGGTTCAATGTATTTTTCATCAAGTAGATATTTAGAGCTGTAAATTCCAAGGGATATTAAAAGCCATACTATTCTAAAGTAATTAACTATGGTTCAATGTAATCGGCAAATATTCCCAACAAACTGTATTGACAAAGTTTGCAATAGACAATAACAAAAGAAATAAATGAACAAGTAAAAATAATTGTAAGCAAAAAAAGATGTAAGAGAAAAATAGGCAAATGAAAAGTAGTGGATGTAAAGATGTTTACAAATTAAAAATAGTATGAACACAAAAGGAGTAAGACAAGCGACCGCAACGTTCCGGCAAGAAAGAACAGGAATATCATTCATGGATGAGAGCGAGAAATGGCCAGTCTTATTGGCTAGAAAGATATCCCAACATGCAACTTAGCAACAAACGAGGAAGAAATGTTCCTATCGTTTTTTTTCCCATTGTACACATATTTTCATTCCATTTTTTAATAAATTGCACAATCTTTTCTTCTAATCCGTTTGATTGCGGATAGTACAGGGGTGGGGTTTTGTTCAACCATTGACATAGTTCCTCATCACAGAAGTCTGGGGCGTTGTCAGATGCTAGCATTTTCGCAATTCCATCATGCTTGTTTCACGGTCGAACGTCTTTTGTTGGAAACCTGTATTACTTCTGTCCGGCCTGAATACGAATCTACCAGAATTAGTAATAATCCAACTACATTAACCTGGGCGTGATCCATGTGTACTCACTCCCAAGGTTGGGAATCTTTAGGTAGGTGTTTTTTTCACTGTCGGAATTTCTTCTTTCAATACACATTTTACACCTGTTTATGTATTCTTCTGCATCTGTAGAATATCCTGGCCACCATGCCTCTAGCGTTAATGTCCTCGTAGACTTTATTCTGTAATGAACATCATCATGTATACTTTTTATAAATTTGCTCTTTTGCGTTGCTGGTGGGACCACTAAGTCTCTATTACAAATGACACAATTTTATACAGTTAATTTGCGTTTAACCACTTTAAAACGGCTTTCTGTCCGTCAACAATTATTCCACTTAACATTTTTTATCCTGAACAATACACTGTTCAATATGGGATCTCACTTTGTATCCTCAGCTAATTTGTCTATCAACAAAATATCAGTTTTGACCCAGTGTAAGAAAGTATCTTCGAATTTTTCCTCCCCTTTCTCAATCATATCAAAATCAAATGCCATTAACATTAAGGTCCATCTTAGAATTCTAGAAGACGCTACCGTAGGAAGGTTCTTCCTAGAATTAAACAGGTATTCTAAAGGTCTGTTGTCGGAACTTAGTAAGAATTTCTTTCCGATCAAAAATGATGAGCTCTGTTTGTAGTCCATATTATGACCCACGTTTCTTTCTCAATATTTGAGTTGTTCAATTTGACTTTTGACAATTTTATCGAAACGTAAATAATACAATGACCATCCTGAGGTAATATTCCCAAAATTAAGTGTTCATTTGTGCCAGTTGTTATTACTATTTCCTTTCTGAGATCGAATAATTTTACTATTAGCTTCTTTGTCAGAACAAATTTTAAATTTTCAAATGTCACTTGTTCTTTTGTTCAAATAAATTCCACATTCTTTTTTTCTTAAAACAGCCAAAGGTTCTGTCAATTGGGAATATCACTCCATATATCGTCTGTAGAAATGTACATGTCCTAAGAAAGATTCCAATTTTTGTTCTTAGGTATACTTCAACTTTTAATATTTTGTCATTTAACGATAGGTCTGGTGATATGCCTTCATTAGATATGAAATATCCCCAAAATTATATCTATTTCTGTGTTCACATTTTTTTCGTTAATTGTTAATCCAGAAATTTTTAACTCATTCAATGCTATAATGGTTTTCCATATTAATTCTTCGTCTTCCAACACAAACGAAAACCTGATAGTATATTATACTTTTTTTTATATCGCTAGCAATAACTTGCTCTATAGCCCTTTGAAAAATAGCACTTGCGGTTTTAATTGCATACGCCATTCTTTTTCATCTTATTAAGCCGATTGACGTGTTTATTGCTGTGACTTCTTTAAAGTCTTCGTCAATAGATATTTGATGGCATGCACATTTTAAATCAATTTTAGAGAATGTTTCCATGCCTGCAAGGGAGTTCAAAGCCCATTCTATATTGGGAATAAAATATGAGTTTGTCCATATTTTATTGTTTACGCCTATTTTGTAGTCACCACAAATGTGCAGATACCCATCGTTCTTTCTTAAAATTAATAACGGAGGTGAAGTAGGTCGGGGATTGGCTCCCTCCTGGCATAATTCGTTCAAGTAGATATTGTTTCAGTTATTTTTTTAGTTTTCCCGGAACTATTGGTAAATAGGAGAGGAGACATTTTTCCTTTAGTCTTAACTTTGCTTCATTAGTTTTTTAACATTAATGTTTCTTCTGCCTTGACTTTGTTTACCTGTTTTGTCGAATTTGTTTTCAATACATCATTTCCTATTAAACCACGATTTTTCCAATTCAAAATGGTCTAAGGTTTTTATCACGGATCCGTCTTCAATCTTGATTTTCCTAATTCCTTCCAGAAATTTCTGGGCATCAATGTCACGTCACTTTACGTATCTAGTTGCATGACCAATAAAACGTTTTTGATTCAAATTTTTAATTTCTTTTATTCAATGAAAAGTCGCCCATACTTATTCCCTCTTCATTTTGTTGAACCATCTCTACTTTGCTCTTTTTGTATTTACACATACGTTTTAAATGATTCATTTTGAAACACTTTTTACATCTTTTATATACAGGGCATTTTTGTTTTTCTCTTTGATGTTGATAACCACAAAAAGTACATATTATTCTGTCCTTTTTCTTTATCACGTATGTGTCCATTTCCTCTACCATATCCGTAACATTTATTCTATTAAATTTTCGCATTAATTCTTGTTGCTGAAAAAATTAGACACACTGTTCTAGTGACAACTTCCCCAGTTGTAAATGCATTAGAGTCATTTTCCGATATTCATTTTGAAGACTGTTTACTAATTTAATTTGGATCAAATCCTCTTCGTTCTCTGCTCCCAGTTTATAATATTTAGCGGCCTGCTTCAAACGAAGAACATGTTCAATAATTGGTTCCTTCACTGTTTGAGAAATGTTCATGACCTTAGCTATCTCTGAATTCACTAGCTTTTTCTTGGGTGCTATATTTTTTTACTATTAGATGACTTATCTCGTCAAACATTATTTCCTCCAACTGTCTTAGGTGTGCAATTGCTGCTCATTTTATAATGGCCACACAAGAGATCAGTTATTTGGTTTCCTTCTCCAACTCATTTTAAATCCTTCAGCTTATTTGTTCTAGCTTGTGCGTATTCATAATTATCAAGTGATAATTGTTCGTTTGGTTCTTTAGATATCGGAAACGACATTGTAGTGTAGCGTTACTGATTTACGTGAAGTAGTATGCACTCAATTGCTCATGGGTAAAAGCTGTAGCTGTTTATAATTTTTGTGACTTCCTATGAAATGAGTCACTTCATTATGAAGGTAACATTCCACGCCTTAGCTATTTACTAAATTTAGCTTGGTCTGGCAAAAGGCTACACATTTGGAAGAGCCAAAATCATCAAACTAACCGCTGTAATTTTATGTATGTATGTATAAGTGATTGACGGCTTTTAGAAAGTAACTAGGGTCGTAGGTCGTTGTGTGTTTCATCCTCATCGGATGCCCGACACGGCTCTAGACAATGTAAGATTAGTAGAGGTAAATAAAGTTTGTCCTGCTGTGAAGAAGTTGATACGAAGATTATTATTACTGTAGTGATTTTCATTATCACAGGATTCTCCACACTTGTGACCTTGTGCCACAAAAGGCAAACTTATTAGATATCGTATAATACTTGATTTAGCTTCGAATGGTACGGGCAGAAAGTCTGAGGCACCAGGTGCGAATCGTACTCGTTACGATGTGTTTGATTAACTTACGAACAGTTTTGTTTCGCATCGACACAACGTATGAATTTTATTTAAAAAGCGAAATATATCCAGGAATATGACATTAAATGAAGAAGGAAATTATCCTCAAATACGGCAATACATTCTAGCATTTCTTCTCTTTCAGAAGAGAAATACAATTTGGGTCGAACTAAAAGTGGACTTCAGAATGAAAAGAAAAAACGAAACATCTTTGGGAGCAATTTAGGTAGAGAGGCAAACTGTAATTAACTTGCGTTTGTCTGAGCAATTGTAAACGAGAAAAAGGCCATTTTTTACCAAATTATTACACAATTGTCCACCTGCTCTAAAAGATTTCTCCCATCTGCAATTGGGGTTATTTACTTACATCAATTTCATTCTTTTTTTTTCTTTTCGCCATTATACATTTTGGACATCAGGTTTTTCAATCAGAACTTCAAAATGACCGCTCATTTCTTTCATGTAAACTCTGTCTTTTTCTTTATTTTCTTTTACGAAAAGCGACTAAAAATCTTTTTCTTTCTTTCTTTCTTTCTTTCTTTCTTTCTTTCTTTCTTTCTTAAGGGATTTCTAATATTTTCGTTCGTTATTTAATTTCTTTTTCCTCTTCATTTTTCTTTCTAATTTTTTGTTTTCTTTCCTTGTTATTTTTAATTTGTTTCGCCTTTATTTTATTTTTTTGGAATATTCCATACTTTTCCTTTGTCTTTCTTTCATCTTTCTTCCCTTTCTTTTCCTTCCCAATTTCAACAACTCTGATTACTCCTCCCTACATCTCTCACACTTTACCATTGTCTCTACTATTTCTCATACGTCTCCTCTTTCTACAAATTTCATCTTTTTTTTTTCTTTTCGGGTTAATTTCATTTGAAATCTCTCTCTCTCTCTCTCTCTCTCTATATATATATATATATATATATATATATATATATATATAAATATATATATTCATTGCCTCTTTTTTCTTTTCCACTTAATTTTATTCTTTTTATTCTCTTCACTTCTTTCAGTTTTCGTAACATTTTTTTGTTCTGTTGCTCCTTTTCTTTGTTTGTTATTTTTATTCTACATTTTTCCTTCTTATCACCCATTGCTTTTATTTTTTTCATCGCCTTTTTTTCTCTTTCTGTTAATTTTTCTATATATTTCTTCTATTTCAATTATCAATTCCATCGTTTCATATTTTTCTTCCTATTCATTGTTTTGTCCTTTTCATCTCCCCTTTTTCTTTAACTTTCTTTTAAAGCTTTTCAAGCCAAGCAAAGCAGGAGTGCCACTTGCACGCAAGGGGTTACAGATAGTTGGAGCAAGTGTAAAGAAGCGTGAAAGAGGAAAGGGTGGAGAGAAGGACGGGCAATATATCAAGGGATCTGGGGATATCGATTGACATTGCATTTGAATAGTTGGAGATTATAACTATCAGGGAAGCAAGTAAGAGGAAGGGAGTTCCACAGATGGGAAGTGCGAGACATGAAGCTATTGGAGTAAAAGAGACGGCTACATTCAACCGTTTCGACAGTGAAAGTGTGAGACTGAGATGCCGACCTAGTGGCACGTTTAAATCCATGCAGTTTGGTAACTGACGAAAGTAGCTCGTCGGAGCAGTTACCGTGAAAGTATTTGTAGAAAAGAAAGGAGGAGGTGACGGCACGTATGTGAGAGAGCGAATGCAAACGAGATACCAGATCAGGGCCAATCATGACTTTAAGATGAACAGCGGGTGCACTAAACCATATATGACAGCAATATTCCATGCAAGGGCAAATGGTTGATTTATAGATTTGAAGGACGGACTCGGGCGAGAAAAGCATTCTGGCGCGACATAGAACAAACTTTCCTTGCAGTAGATGAAGCTATTGATTCATTGTAATTGTTCCATCTCAGGTCTGCGGATAGTGTGTGACCAAGTAGTCAAAAATAGGTCCTCTCGTGGAGTTGAGCATCAGACATTCTAATGGGAGGCAGTGAGGGTTCTCTGTGGTGGGTAATAGAAAACAGTTTTGTTTTTTATAGCATTAAAGTTAATCAGCCATTTCCTGCCCCAGTCAACAACCGATTGGATTGGAGGTCATTTTCGAGGCCAACGGTCAATGGCCAGCGATAACAGATTTGCTATTTAGGCAGGAGTAAATAGAAGTGTCGTCTGCAAAGATAGCCACTTAGGAACTGATGACATTTGGAAGACCGTTAATGAAGATAAGGAACACTGATAGAGCCTTGGGGAACACCTGCGTTCGTGAGAAAGGAACTGAAGGAAAATTCGTTAAGGACGACCTTCATTACACGGTTGAGACAAGAATAATTGTATTAAGTCAAATAATCATCCTGAAATACCTTATCCCTGAAGCTTGCGAAGGAGGCCGGCGAGCCAAACCCTCTCAAAACTATATATAGAGCCACGGCACGAGCTTCTCTGTTATTGTGAAGCCTTGGTAAACAAATTCAGTTATGGCCGTGAGCACATCATCTGTAGATCGGGCAAAACGGAAACCATATTGCTTGTCAGAGAGCAGATCATGGGATGTAAGGTGTTTAACCACTTTGGCGTTGATTACAGATTCAAAGACTTTGTCGAAGAGTGTTAGGCGACTGATAGGACGGTAGTTAGATGGGTCAGAAGGGCCACCAGAGTTCTTAAAGACAAGTACAATAGATGAAGACTTCTAACAGGATGGAAAGCAGCAGTCGTTGAGGCATTAGTTGTATAGTTGATTCTCTTTCTCTTCTCTTTCAATATCTTTTTACTTATTTCATTTATTTATTTATCAGCGCCTTTTAGCAGTTTCGCTCGTTTTTTCTTATTTTGTTTACTATTATATAAATAATACAAGGCCCAAGAGTCACTCAAGTTATAGTGTTATTGGATGAGGTGTTTGATATGAAGGTAAGAAGGATTAAGAGGAAGATTATAGGGATAAGGGTGATAGATAACAATTATCTTGGTTTGAAGATGTCAAAAGTGAAGTGTTTTGCTAGTATCCATGCAGAAGCCTGTTCCCCAAAGCAGCAGTTCTTGGGAAAATGTCGCTAAATGCTTTAAATCGAATTCGGGGGAAATGTGAGCGATTCAACTCTGTGAATGTAGCATTGTGTATCCTTCCACCAGTTCTGACCTTTCCAGATCAGAACTGGTGGAACTAAAAAGTGGAGCTCATCTAAAATAGCGATCGGCTAGAGACGTTGCCTTTGTGAGAAAAACAAGTAATCTCTTACAAAAGCGCTTCAAATGTTTTATTCTCTTTTATTTTTATTCTTGTTTCTTTCCTTTTCTTTTATTGTACTTTTTTAATTTCTTTTTGCTTTATTTTTTTTTCTTTTTTCATTTCTTCTTTCTTCTGTATTTTTTCTCTATTCATTTTTTCTTCATTCTCATTTTTTCTCCATTTTTCACGCAAAATAAACGAAATAGCAACTTTATCAGCAAAAGTGTCCACAGTGTTGTCTGTTATAATAATCACATTGATAGCAATATATTAAACAAACGAAATGCTATTTACTCGCCTTCCCACGTTGGCGGATTATGACACGAAGTCGTTTTTATTGAGGGTTGGCACTACGAATAAACTGGGGCCAAAGGCAAAAATTACTCAGGCCCACTGTATCTAGCGATGATATCCAACATTCCTTCCTTTTTCGCTGCCGAGGGATAGCAAACAAACAAGATCGTACATTTCAATATGGCTTCGTGATCTATCTATCTATCTATCTAACTATCTATCTATCTATCTATCTATGCATATATATATATATATATATATATATATATACACGCACACACACAAAATAAGGAAATCAGCCGATTCAGCTACCTTGGTTTCAACCTTTCGGTATGTATTTAGAGATAGAGAGATAGATAGATAGATAGATAGATAGATAGACAGATAGAGAAAGAGAGAGGAAGAGAGAGAATTAATACAAGTAAAACGTTCGTCACTTTGTTGAGTAATGTTACTTTTAGCATCCTGACCCGCCTCCAGAGTTTCGGAGACATCAGCAATTATATGTAGTTTTAAAGTAAGCTATATTTATGAGTAAAAGTGCTTAATATCAAACTTAGAGCGTGTTAATATAAAAGTGAAGCCAACTCCGAGTGTTGGCAGTTTGTTGATGCAATCTTTAAGTGCACACTTATCTCTCTCTCTCTCTCTCTCTCTCTCTCTATATATATATATATATATATATATATATATATATATATATATATATATATATATATTAGAAATTCCAGTGAATATTTCACCTTTTTCTTATTTATTCTGATTCATCGTAATTCTTAAGTTAAGTTTGAATAAGCTCATGGTAGGTTTTAGAACAATAAAAATATCCGTAGAAATTCCCCTATCGCACCGTTAAATATTTAGAGCTTATCAACCTTAATAAAATATTGCAATAACAATCATAAATATGAATGCTGGTTGGTATTTAAAGAAGTAAGGGGGTACAAATTAAAATATTGAAATTGACGATTTTTTCCATTTCACTGGAACAGATGTTAAACACATGTAATCATCGCCTCTTCTCTTCTCCCTTTCATTCATTTCCCAATTGAAGCCAAACAGCGTCGCTGGTATGTCTTTTCCGTCTTTCCACGTGATCAAAACGGAATAGGTCATTATTTATGAGGTATTAATTACGTGCTAAGGAATTAAGGAAGTTTCAAACATAATTATAAGATAGGGATGTCTGTGTGTGTCTATATGAGTGTGTGTATCATAGAAGGGGGCAATTATCATCAAACTTGAATAGCTGTGTTTATCAACTGTTAATTTGAGCTCCACTAAAATGTACGATTACGTAAAATCGCATACCATTATAGCCCAACACACGTAGTTATAGCCGTTATTTTATAACGACTATGTCCTAACAATCCCAACGATTTAAATATAAGACATGCAAAATTCAAATTTGTTTTTAGAGTCTTTTAGGCTATTGATAATTTAAACCTTGCGTTTATTCTAAAACATATAATGTTGCAATCACCAAAATGTCACCTTGTCACTATAAAGATTGTAACGAAACTTACATTTAAAATTTCATGTGAAGTCTGGAAATCGATTTTCCACGGGGATTTAAATGAAACAATATATTTACGAAAAAGCATTAGTATATACCCCTCTCCCTGGCCCTCACTCATCAATACGTCATGAAAGTAAGTTAACCGGTCGGAAATAATGTGTATAAATGTAGAAGAAAAAAGTTAAATATTTTTACATCACCGGAAAAGTTTACCTTCTGCCATCTAATGGCATTGGGCTGGGCGGGGATGTTCGTGTTGGTGACAAATATGTCTAACGTAAGGGCACATTTCAATATGGCTTCGTTTAATATATATGGTGGCGGGAGCAGAATTATATACACAAATTTGCATGTATTATCACGTGTTAATATGAGTTCTATCAAAAATGAATGATTAAATTTAATCTTATATGTTAGGATTCTATCATTCTGTTCTAATTTTGTCTTCTAATTCTTTGGATTCTTTGAGTTTCTATTCTTTAATTCTTCCGTCGTTGTTCCATATTCTTGCCTTTTTCTTTATTTTTTCTTTCATCTTCCTTTCCTTTCCAATCTTCTTTCGCATTCCTTTCCTTTAATTTCTTCTTTCTCCTTCCCTTCCTTTTCTTTTCATCTTTCTCTTTCCTTTCATTTCCCCTTTCTTCTTCCTTTCTTTTCATTTCTTTTTTCTCTTTCCTTTCCTTTCTTTTCCTCTCCTCTTTCTCCTCCCTTTCCTTTCATTTCCTTTTTCTCTTTTCTTTCATTTCCCTTCATTTTTTCTTTCTCCTTCTTTGCCTTTCATTTCTTTTTTTCTCTTTCTTTTTCTGACATTTCTTTTTCCGTCTTCTTTTTCTTTCATTTATCTCCACCTTTTCTTTCTTTTCTTCTCTCTCTTTGTTCTCCTTTCCTTTCTTCTTTCATATTCCTTTCTTTTCTTCTTTCTCATTCCTTTCCTTTCATTTCCTTTTTCTCTTTTCTTTCCTTTCCTTTCTTCTTTCTCCTTCCTTTCATTTCATTTCTTTTTTCACTTTCATTTCCTTTCCTTTCTTCTTCCCCCTTTGCTTTCATTTCTTTTTACTTCATTCTTTCATTTTTCCATGTCTCTTTCCTTATTTTCCTTTCTTCCATTTAATTTATTCAATTTTCTTTCACCTTTTTTGAAATATATTAATTTATTTTAAATTCTATATTTTCTCTCATTTTATTCCTCATCGTTACATTTTTTCTCTATTTCTGCCTATTTCGCTTTTATTCAAACGCTCCCTCCCTCCTTTTTTCTATCACTTCTCCTTGCTAACTTCTCCTTATATACTGCTTCTCTATCTTTGCTTTTCTTTCTCATTCTCGCTTTTTACTCTCAGTTTCGACCTTTGCGAGACGTTTTCAATCTTGATATCTCTTTCTCCTTTTTCTTTTGCTATTTTTTTAAACCTGTCATCTTCTTTCTACACCGTTTCTTTGAAAGCAATCTCCTCATTGTTATCCAATCAATGTGCTCCTTCTGTGTCCCTCCGTGGAATACAAATATCATCCCCATGAAAGAAAATGCAGTTCCGCGAGCTGATCTCTTCTCTTGGACGAAAAACATTCATGGCCTTTTGTGGCGATTAATGACTTGAATTCACGTTTCAAGTCGGTTCAGTTTCCGGGACATTTTTAGAGACACACCGTTAGTAAGAGAAATACTGTATAACATTGCACAGCTCCCTTGTTGCCTAAGTCAATCCATTAATTCAGTTATTCTCTTTTCTTACTGTTTTCTTTTCTTTCACTTGTTTTTATTCATTATTTTCGGTTGGAGATTTCTTTATTCTTCACGTTTTCTGCTTTGATTTTTCTTCCTTTATGAAACTGTATTTCTTTCTTTCTTTCTTTCTTTCTTTCTTTCTTTCTTTCTTTCTTTCTTTCTTGCTTTCTTTTGCATCAATTCTTTCAGTTTTGACGAAAAGATTTTCCCCTCTAACTCAATAATGCACCAATCAAATGCTTTCCACTCAATGTCAGCTGTAGATACAGAGTACCTCTCGAACATTTCACCTCAAAACAAACTACGCACAAACACCCCCCCACCACACACAGAGTAGTAAAGAATCCCTGTCTTTCTACCTTTTAAAGGTAAGCCTTTTTGTCCACCATCTTTCTAATGCACTTCTTTATGTTTCTTTAAGGTTTAAATGATAGTTATTTACAAAGCTTAATTTAGTATGCCATAATGTCATAGAAATGGGTCACCAAGTGGGGATTGAACTCTATACGTTAGCAAGTGGGATTGCGTGCACACATAGTTAAATATTAAGATGCGAAATTTAAATATTTAAAAATCAGTTCAAAATATACTTTTCGTCTTCAGCAATTCATTAGGACCCAACATAGAACAATGGAACTGCATATATATATATATATATATATATATATATATATATATATATATATATATATATATATATATATATATGTTTGGGGAAAATGTTTTAAAATATAGTTAATAAAAAATAAAATGAATTTATATATATGATAATGAATACAGAATCTTTAAAAAATCATCAGGTCAGGTTATAAATTTATTTCATGGTCCAGCTCTTCAGACTAGTTTTTCATTAATAAAAAAATAATGAAGAACTGATCTGAAGATACGGACGTGAGGTCCACGAAATAAATTTATAACCTGACCTGATGGATTTTTATGGATTCTATATTGCTTTGTTCTTACATTGAGATCTCTTTGGATTTATATCCTCTTTGGAATTATCCCTACTAATCATCAATTGATATTATATATATATATATATATATATATATATATGTGTGTGTGTGTGTATTATTTAAATTTAGGTATATTTATGAGAAGAGTGTTTTTTATATGGGAGATATGAGTTTATAGACAGTGTGTACATAGGAATCAGCAGTGAATGGTGACAGTCAGTTTCACTTTTTAATGCGATTTTTAGATCAAGATTCACTCTGAAGATTACATTGAAACTTGAAACTGGAGGATACGATTCAGAAGCCAGAAGTTAATAAAGAATGACTTCTAGGAAAATTCCTTTTGATTTTGAAATTCGAACAGAATCCAGGCCAGAAGACCAGATGTAATCAGCGTAAATTAAAACATGTGTCGGATTCTGAATGTCATTATGGAGTCTGCCAGAGAAACTGAAACAAAGTTGAACATAAAAAGTGTATATAATGATCCAAAGCTTGTGGAAACTTTCCGGAAAGAAAATATTAAAGCCATAAAAACAATGAAAAGACAAGAAAATCCGAGAGTTATTAGAACGACAAAGGAGAAAAGCATTGCATTCTTGAAGAGTGAAAGTTATTTAGATAAGACTGGTATGAGAGATTAAATAATAATAACTGAAGAAGAAGATAGAAGTGAAAAGAGTATAAATAAAAAGAAGATAAAATGGAAGAGAAAGAAAAAATGTGAAAAATGAATGTAAAACAGTAGCAATGAAAACAGAATCAAAAATATTTGAAGAAAAAGAAAACTGAAAAAAGAAAATAAAAGAAATCAGAAGTAGAAAGAAGTAATAACAGAAATAATAAACTTTTATCAAATTTCTTTTCGGTTATTTCAAAATCCTTATTGTAACTTCCGTTTCTGTCAAGCAAAGATAATTTTTCTACACACTATTTGCGAAAATTAGACAAAGAGATTTTTTTCGATACATTCATAGAAGCTCATAGTTTATTATCTTTCCTGTTTTCTATTCGAAAAATCTTTTTAAAGACAATGACGTCATAAGGATTCGGTTTCTCGGTTGTATATTTTTTATAAAATTATATATATATATATATATATATATATATATATATATATATATATATATATATATATATATGTGTGTGTGTGTGTGTGTGTGTATGTGTGTGTCATTTATTAGTCTCCTTGCAGTTCTGGATGTTTTCATGTTGCGCAAAACACTCATTTGCTCAATTTAATGAAGGTGCTTATCGAGTTTTACATGTGAGGTTTTATTGACAAATTTTTATCTCAATGCTCCGGCTAAATATAGAAGAAGGAAATTACTGGAAAGTAATTGAAAGTCACCTGAAGCGAGCTGAATGTGTAATGCTCCTCATGCCAATGACACTTCCACTGAGCTTCACTGAATTTTGATGTGTTCCTCTCGAATTTTAAACTGGGGTCATCAGGAGAGAATGTGCACCGTTTCGGGGCCTTCCTCTTAACGGTTTCAGTTGCACAGCGGCCCCCTCACTGATGTGAGGCCCCATTATAACGATATACAAGTGTTGTAGATAAACTAGTTCAAATGTGTAACGGCGAAATTAAATTTACGAAAATTCCGAAAAACGGCAAATTTCGCGTTCTGAGAATGCAACGCGAACCTCATTACGTATTCACGATCAGTCATGTCATGCCGTCATGTTCGCTGAAACTCTCCACGGAGTATTTCGTTTTTTCCATATCCACACAGAACTATTCTCAGTTACTTCTATTAGGCGTTTTATACTTTTGGCCCTATTACGCCCTTTGATTCCAATTTGGCCCAGAAATTGGCACAGAGTGCCTGAAACGAAACCCCTTGCTCCAATTTCCATTGCTCTAACAATTGCATTATACCCCTCCTTTATTAGCTCTGACTTTAGATTTTCATATTTATTAGTTTTATAATCGTGGCTTTGTTCCATCCGGCATTCATATGGTACTGTTAATTCAACCAGGATGATTTTGTGGTTCACCCTTGACAGAACAATATCTGGTTGCAGACCTTTACTTGATATTATTTTGGGGTAATCATTACGCCAACCAGGAAGGTCTGAAAATACCTCCCAGATGCCACCAGAACTAAGGAGATTTTTCCGGGTATAGCATGACATTTGCTTGTTTGCTTAGAGCCGACATATCTTTTTCCTTCTGCAACAAATTCCTGGGCTGAATTAGATGACTCAGACTTCATATATTTCTTTATAATTTTGACCAGCTCATCCAAAACACTATTGTGCCTCCATGTATATCTGCCATTGACAAGGGCTGTTTTACAGGAACTAAGAACATGTTCTAATGTTTGTGGCTTTTCCTTACATAGGGGACAAGTGGGATCACTCTCTTTTTTCCATTTAACAAGATTGTTCTTAGATGGTAGCAGGTCATACGTAGAACGTATTAAATAGCTCAACTTAAGTGGAGCCATCTGCCAAATATCCTTCCAAGTAATAGATTTGTGAAGAGCCGCCTCCCAGTTTGTCTATTGGCCTTGTTGAGATTGTTCTACTCCTTTTACGAGTTTTTTTTATCTTCTTCTTTCATAACATTTTGGATGACCAAGTCACGGCGATCTTTACCAGAAGATTTCGACCACCATTGCCTTTCATTTAGTCCTAACCCTTGTTTCCCTGCTTGAGTGTATCCGATGACTTCATTGAAAGCTAGATTGTCTTTAACACTTGTTATCGTCTCTCTGACCTTCCACTTTTTTATGTAGGCTTTAATGCTTTTATTGCTTTATCCTTGGAGTCATCCAACATCATTTGAAGTCTAATTTTTCCGGATTTATACTCTTCCACAATCGATTTAAATGGCAACTTTAGTTTTGCTTGTCTGCAGTACAATGCGATATCAGACAAACCTGGTGGCAAACCCAACCATTTCCGGATATATTTGTTTATTTTCCTTTCCATTGACTCAAATTCGTACACAAGTATGGGCCATAGTAGCATTGGAATGAGCACATGCTCTAAGCACCATACCTTGTATTTTCCTTTTAGAGGACAAAGATTTATCTTATGGAGATCTTGTAATGACCTGGATGTTTCTTTTACTTGGTCGGTATCTTTTAAGGATTGATCGTACCACCGACCTAAAATTTGACTGAATTTTCTGATACAGTAGCCACTCTTTGGCCACCTACTACAAAATGTATGTTTTTGTTCAACTTTCCTTTTCTAAGAGAAAGACTTCTGGACTTGTTTAGATCTCATTATTACTTTTATTTAATGACAATTTTTGATAAATTTGTTTATTGTTGCTTTTTATCCCAGTACATTTAGTCAACGCTTAGGAAGTCAAAATTTTATGGTGGGACATTTTATTCACACGCCTAACGCAATAGGCGCACGTCTTTAAAATTCTATTTGATCAAATCATGTTTTTTTTTATTAGTTGCAAAACATTTAAACGTGAGAAAACTCAGGACTCTTCAAATACTTTGAATTTAGAATCTTATATTCTTTGTAGAAAGAATAAAACAATTTTGCTGTGGTCATTTGTATTATTGCTGATTGTCATGCTATCTTGACAAATAAAGTTTTTTATTTTCCTATTTTAGCGTTTATCACTTCATATTTTTAATATGTGACATTATTTTCTGAATAATTCAATATTTAACTTTTTATTTTCTTTCTGTATTGAACTTTAATGATATATTTTCTATTGCGACTGTTACTCAAGTTCCATAATATCGAATGATCAGGATAGTAGCAACGAATTTCTTAAAGCAAGTAAATACCGGCTGACACCCTTTCCAAATCTTCTCAGGTTCTTCTTTTTCCCGAATTGATCTTTTTTCCTCCCATTCGCTTCTCAGTCATTCATTTTTGTCGACTCGTTTCGTTTTCCACAGAGATCGAATGTCTTATGATATCGATATTGTATATTGATCGGCTATAGATATGGGATTTAATTATATCGAGTTACTCTTGTGATTTCCGAATTTAATGGAAGATGAGGAGGAAGGTGTAATGAAATCGAATGAATAAAGAAAATACACCTAATCTCTGCTGCCGTCAAAAGTGAAAGTGAAAGTAGAATCCGCGGTCTTTGATACCTTTTGGATCGATTTTAAAACCGGAGCAGGCAGTCTATCTTCATTTTCAAGACTGCTAGTTATCCGAACTCATCGAACTTGATTTCCTGTGGGCCGAGTTTTATTTCTTTCTGCAACAATTACCATTCAATGTCAAAAATATGTATTTTAATTTATACTATTTGCTGACAGAGCGAATTCGTGTTCGCTTGGCTAAATATAATAGTGCTGATTTAATTCACATTTCGGGCGGCTTCATAATATTATAATTTTGTAAGTTATTTTTTGAATGAAGTACTGTTCCAGATACCTTTTCAGTTTTCCAATGAAATAGACGCGCTGACAAATGCAGATAAGTTTTGCATGTTCATCGAAGAAACATACAGTCAGTTTTTCTCTTAATGGAATATAACTGCCTCTTTAAACTAATTCTGGATGAACGAGTTTTGCCTTCATTTGTCTTCATTAGGAACGCTACTTCTTCAAGTCAATCATTTAACTTTCCAACATGAAATTTAGAGAAGATTTCATTCAAAACACACCTTATAAATATTATCACTTTCTTTTTCAGTTAACTTCTGTGTCCAATAGGCAGTAAGGCGACTAACACAAAGAAGGCTATGTAAATGATTTTCAAAGTTTAATTTCAATATTTTGAGACGAGCCTGGCGTCCTATAGCTTTGATTATTCTCAAGTAAAATATCTTGATATGATTTTTATCAGCATCAACAGGTTGGCGTAGAGCATCATTTGACGAGAAAACACGAAATTATTAAACGTCACCAATCAATTTGGATTAATAATTATGCCTTTTCTTAAATTTACTGAGGCTTGTATTTCGATATTTACTGTAGTTTTAAAAACATAAAAAAACAGGAAACGTTAGGATTTTAAAATTAATTTTTAATAGTATAATCGAAAAACAAGTATTTACAAATGTCGAATATTTTTAAATGCGCACTGATATGTCATCACTCAGCATTTTTAAATGAAGTTAAGCCTAATTACTGTTAATACGATATAACGACAAATATAGTTGTTATTGGCTCTTACAATATATATATATATATATATATATATATATATATATATATATATATATATATATATATATACAGTTGTATGGATATTATATTAGTTTGTAACCCTGGGTTTCACGCTTTTGCCATCATCTGTCATTTTGTCTAATGATCGCAAAACCGTGAAACTGAGGGTTACAAACTAATATCCATGCAACTGAATATGTTAGCTCTATCACACGTATTAAGCAATTTTCACCGCATATAATATAATATAATATATATATGTATGTATATATATATATATATATATATATATATATATATATATATATATATATATATATATATATATATATATATATTTGTTTTAAGAACTGCTCAATACACGTATTACGAAAATAAAAAATTAGGAAGATCTTTAAAAAATTAGGAAGATTTTTCAAAAAATTAGGAGATCAGCCAATCACACTACCTTGGTTTCAAACTTTCGGGGTATCTTCAGGCGTTATGAGTTCCTAACACCGAATGGCGATAGTCTGTTTTACGCATGAGATCCCAGAAATCTGTTTTCGTGTATTAAACTTAGCCAATGTCACACTTTTCCTCTTCCTGGTGTTCATGCAAGATTGTTTGTTTGTTTTCATGCTTAATATTCTCCATCTTTTCTCTCTTTTTACATTTGCAACATCAATTTTTTTTAATACTTTCTTCCTGCTTAATCTAATTTTCTTGCTTGTTACTCGGTTAATTTGTTGCATAAAATCCTTTTTTGCAACATTCTTAAAACCAGTTTATTTCTTGTTCTTGTTAATGTTTTCAATTTCATTTGGTTCGAAGTCTACATTTATTAATTATTTTCAAATTTCCAACAATATGTTCCCTCCACGTAATAATTACATTTATTTAAAATAAATATATTGAATTTTTACGAATTGAAATCACATTATTCATTCTTTCATCTGATCTAAGCAGATGATCGTAAATGTAATTATTCAATATTAACTGACTTATGGCGTCGTGAAAACATTCTTATTCTTTTTATGAAATAATTGGAAACCACTGACTTAGCGCAACCTGTTATGGCGTTAATATCTGAAAAAGTAGCTAATAGCGCATATATATATATATATATATATATATATATATATATATATATATATATATATATATATATATATATGTTGAGTATAATTATCACTGGGTGCTGAATTATTTGTGACCATTTACCAGATTAAGAGCTAATCTGTTAAAAGAGTTAATGTAAATAAGTGAATAATGTTTTATAAAAATTTACATTTTATATACTAAACTTATTTATTTAACGTATTAGTATAAATGTTAGTAAGCACGTCCCGTCAATATCACTGTAGTAAGTGATTGACCCACAAGTCGGGCTTTGTAGCAAAATTACATGACCTTTGGTAAATATCTAAACGAGGAGTTTGTCGTGAAGTAATGGCTAATCCGCTCTTCTCTCCGACAGTTCCTATGGTATTAAGTTCAAATTGGTACAAGTTTATGACATTTGCTACATAAGAAGTTTGTTGGAAAATCTTGTGACGCTTGGATGGTCTGTCAGGAAGCTGGCGATTCCTATTTGCGACAGGGAGGCAAGGGTTCATTCTAGAGAACACTTTTACTTTCGTTTCGATCTTCTGTTACTTTGAAAGGAGGACAACCAGAAGAACAGTAGGACCCTTACACTTAGATGGATTTGAAATCCTTAATATAGAGTCTGCCTAGTATAGCTGTATATTTTGACAGAATTACCGGAAATTTGAATTTGTTGTTCTAGAAGACAACTTTAGGAAATTCATTAATGTTTTTGGTTAGTATTTTTGACAGACAAACGGGTATCTCCAAAATTTGATGACGGTGTCAAGATAAATAAAGAGATTACAGAGATTTATTGTGTATTCTTGAAGAAGACATTCTTTGTGCTGTACAAGTCACAAGCAAGATGCTTTAAGCTAAAGTGTATATTCAAGCAACAAAATGTCCCGTGACAATCTGAAAATATTGCTGAATAGTCAAGCCAAGTAGATTTCTGGGAACCAATTCAATTGCTAGAATCAAGAGGCAAAAGATTGACGAAGGTTATAGAATGTCAAAAATCAATATTATGATGTCAAATAATAAATTCATAATTTCTTTACGCATATGGCATACTTTAATCGAATACTGTATTTCCTATATGCAAAGATGCGCCAAGGGATAAGGCTCACCCTATAATTAGCCAGGTGTTTTTTGGGAAAATATTTGAGGATTTAAACGTTTACCGTAACAGCAAGTACAAGTAGCGAAAATTATATTTTTTGCCTATTATTAAATATTTGTGAAAATTATTAATTTGATTAGTCCACTATTATTTGGTGAATCTGTTATCGAAAATCCATTTGTCTTATTATAATACGCTTGGAATCAATGGTAGGACTATTGAGCCAACTGGTTTGTTTCCATATTTATGGACTAAAAACATCATTTTAAAAACTAATGTTGGTTCTTGTATATATATGCGGGGTGCTCGTGTATGTATGTATATGTGGGAGTGCTCGTGTATGTGTCTCTGTGTAAGTAATATGATATTCTCCAATTCAGTTTTTCTAAGATGACATTTAATGAAAAATAATTCGCTAACAGAATTGAGTGAAAATTGTCATTAATTAGAGAAATTATTTGTAAGATTCTAAAATAATATAAACAAAGATATATTTTATACATTCGTTAATTTTACGTTATTGAATATATATTTTGGCAACAAAATACAAACGTAAAACATTTTAGTGGCACTCAAAGATAACGAACACATACACTAACAGACGCATGTGCACGCACAACACTTTTTTCAGTTGATGAAGGAATTTCATTTTTTTTCTCTTTACAATGGAATACTATGTCTACCTTACTGTTACATGTTTATTTAATGTTCGTTTCATGTTTGATGATTGATGAGCAATTAATATCTACAACATATAAGTAATTTCAGTCCTAATAAATGATATCTGTATTTCTTTTTTCTAAGTTTTTGTTCTTGTGATCAAGCTATTCTAACAAAAAAAAAAAAAAAAAAAAAGTTTTAAATCCATAAAGCTTTCCTAATTAAAAATTTAACGATAGCATTCGAGTTAATCCTAATGGATACGTTCAGATGGAATGGAAAGTCGTGGCAAGGGACAGTTGTAATTATGAATTTCTGGAACCGTCAAGATTTGGAAGTCCATGGATCTTATTAAGCGAATAATTTTGACCTCGGCAGCAATGAACACTCATTTCTATTATAGAGGGAATAGCATTTAACCAATTTATTTCTTCTAATCTTTCAAGATAATGTTTATGCAACAAGACCCAATACATAATCAGTAGTTGATTTCACAAGAGCTGTATTGGGCTAGTTTCCATTGATGACCTCTGTTTACTTCAGTAATGGACAACGTACTGAACATAAGACACATGATAAACATTATGTAATGTATTACAAATTCTGAAGGAGTAATATATCTTGAAGGCTTCAATATATTGTCAAATATGCGCAAAGTTTTTAAGACAGTCATATAAACAAAACGAGTAATATGAAAGAAGTCTATAGGTAGAATAATAGCAAAAAAATGGAGTTTATTGACCGTGAACATTGGTATACAAAGATGGAGTAAAACTAGTATTAATAAGAATAATGTCAAGTCTGTCATATGAGAAGGAATAGGAATAATAAAAAGTGTCATGTATAATAAAAGAATAGCAAGTTTTAAGAATCAATCATTCAGAATGCTGTGATCAATAATAATAATAATAATAATAATAATAATAATAATAATAATAATAAGAAGAAGAAGAAGAAGAAGAAGAAGAAGGATAACAACAACAAGTTGGGGGATAAAAATTAAGTGGAAAAAGACAGAGTGAAAACAACTAATAAGTTACTAGTAATAATGAACAATCTACCAATTCAGTGTGAAGCTCGAATTTACATAAATGTTTAAACATTCATCAATGTCGCGATCGAAAATATGAAAGAAACAAAAGGCTTGAAGCTGAAAACTTTGCATTCTGTTTGACGATTTGAAACAGGAAAGTTTTTCACTTGCTTGAACCTAAAGATTCAAAATAGGAATCTATATTCATTGCTACACGCAGCCAATTTAAAATGTTATTTTTTGTTTCAGTCAGAAGACTTTTAATCTTATTTGTTTATCCGTGTTTAAACGAGATATTAAACAAAATATATTGGTTGTTTTACCCTGAAGACATGCGAAAAAGAGTTTATTTCTTGTCTGAGAGCTTCATTTGTTTATGCATTCTTTTAAGAAACCATCTTGAAAGAGAAAGGTTTATCATTTGTATCAGTGAAACTTCAATCCAAGGCTCATGTCAGAGGATTTGGAATAAGAAACTTTATCTATTGTTTTACCCAGACGACTTGAAACAAGAAGTTTTATCTCTAGTTAAAATTGAAATTTGAAATAGGTTAGTCACTTTCTTTTGATGGAGATGATTTGAAATAAAATAGATTGTTTCTACTAAAAATCATCAGACAAGTAAATTCATCATTTCTTTCAAAGAATACATTTTTGTTCGAGGTAAAGAAAAAGTTTATATATCCGAGCTAAGCCGCTGGAAACATAATGTTTTTACCTACTCTGGGAAAGAAAGCGTGAAACATGAAAGTCTTATCCTTCTTTAGGTCAAAAATTTGAAAGTAGGAAATTGTAAACCTCATTTCACTCAGAAGAACTGAAAAGTTTACCTCTTTGAGACAAAGAACAAAAAACAAGAAATATTATTTTTATTTGATTAGAAAACACGAAACATGAAATTTTATACTTTATTTGAAATGGACATGAAATACGACAATTTGTCTCGAAGACATAAATAATAGACATTTATCTATTTCCGAAAACCAAAAAAGTGAATTGTTTTTCTGAGGGTGAAATCATGAATCAAAATACTTTATTGAGACAAAAATTGAAATAAAACCACATATCCCTCTTTTTTGACTGACGACAAGAAAAAAGGGAAATTTATCCCTCGCTTCAGTAACAACATACGAAACAGGAAGTTTACCCCATGTTTAAGACAAAAGACTTGAAAAACGGATGTCATGCTTATTTTGAGCTAAATGCATTGAATTTGGGACGCTTATCTTTTATTTTACAAACATGAACGTTTATCGGGTTTTGCGTCAGAAGACTTGTTAGGTTAGTGCATTTTTTAGCCGACTACTTGTAATCGATCAAATTTATTCTTTGTTCCATCCAAACGACTTAAATCTTAAAAGCTTTATCGTTGTTTTATCCAAATAACTTAAAAGAAGAGTTTGTTACATGTTCCAAAAAGGCGATTGGAAACAGGAAAACCTGTCCCAGATGAATTGAAACAAAAATGTTTTCCTTGTCCAAATTATCTTTTACTGTCCATTTTTATATTCATATAAAATGAGAACTGCCAACTACAGTGTAACGAGTTGGTTTTCTTCTTCTTCAGTACAGTAAGCAGAAAAATCCGTCACCCATGAAAATTTCTGTGAACGATTAGATTTTTTCATTATCAAAAAACTCGGTATCATTCAGTTATTAAACTGTTCGCATCTATTTTACCGTTTCTATTGCTTTAGAAATCAATCAATGTGAAATTCTGTTACACATGAAATTAATCAAAGAATTCCCATTATTCTTTTCTTCTTTCGTTATCGTCTTTCATAGACTTTCGTGACAATCTCTTTGAAAACAGAATTTAATCCAAGAGTCTCTGGTCTCACTATTTGAATAACAAATTAAAAGCTTACCGTATCGTAGGGTTCACAAATATCAAACCTGTAAGCATAATGGAGTTGGTTCAATTCTCTTTGGATGTCCATACTATTTTGTTCCCGGGCCAAAATAATCTAATCTTAATGTATAACAATAGAAATCTTCTTTTGTGGTGCCAATGTTAATGAGCTCATTTCGCAAACAAATGTTGTTCTTCATTTTCCTTGTTTGCAACTCCTATTTTCGAATAATTTAAACCGATTTTGTTATAATTTTTTTTATAAATTTCTATTACTCCGAAAGACGAGCCAAAATCTAAAGAAGGATCATTGATAATAGAAAAAGAAAAAAATCTTCTAAAGGTGGAGAGAATACGAGAAATAACTTTTGAACGATACGAGAGAGAAAGCGATGATTGAAACTAGGGAAGCGCCAGGAATATTAAAAGATGAAGTAAAATCAGCACTGGAGAAGATGGCCAGGAATATTGCATCAGGGCCTGATGGGATAGGATCAGCAATGCACTCAACCTTAGATGACTTCCGCAAGATTACAGAAGTAATGAACGAAATAGACTCAGAATCAAAGTTAGCTGAAATTCTTTGGACACATAATGAGGAAGTAGGGATTGGAAAACTTAACGCTCCCAAGGCATACTGAGGGAAAGAGAGATAAAAGAAAGCAGCGACCTATTTACCTAACGAGATGGTGTGAATGGATGGCGGGACTGGGTGGGAGGAAGAACTTAGTAATAAGCAAGAAACTGCTAAGAGATACACGAGTGGGATTAGGGTTGTAATGGGAATGGGAATCAAAGTATCTTTTTGAGAACAGAACTTTTGATTGTCACGCAAGATATTTTTCTATTTTAGTAAGTCAATTGCAATAATTAGTCTGATATAAAAATATATATATTACATTCTTCTAAAGATGTATACAAACAGATTGAGATAGCTCGATAGTTAAATAGCTAGCGAGCTAGCTAGCTAGATGTGAACAGACAGAAAGGGTAGAAAGAACATCTGGGTAAACAATAATGATATTTAAGCCCCTAAACAATTCATGGCTCTTAGGTCATGATTGAATAGTGAATTTGTTGTGGGCAATTCTTTTGCTTTCATTCAATTTCTTTGATGAAATTATGTATATATATATATATATATATATATATATATATATATGTGTGTGTGTGTGTGTGTGTATGTGAGAGAGTACACGTGAGCATTGCACACACACGCTCAAACTCGCACATTCTCTCTCTCTCTCTCACACACACATATATATATATACATATATATACACACACACTGATACATACACACACATATATATATACTGATCATTCTGTTCGAATTCCCCGAATTATTTGGATAATACTTCTTAAACACACACACATACTTATATGCACACACACACACACACACACACATATATATATATATATATATATATATATATATATAACATAAAAATTCATTGTTTTTCCTTGTTCTTAAGAAAAGATTTTCTGACGTATTCTGTAAATAACAAGGCGCCAGTCATATATATGTGTAGATATATGTCTCTATCATATATATGTCACTTTAAACTTTGTACCCATTCACCGTAATCATTCATTAATCATACATTTTTCCATCCTTTCCTACATAATTCTAGGTTTTTATATCTCTTTTCTTCTCTCTCTCTATATATTTCATTTCTTTCTCTTGCTCTCCATCACGCACACCCTTTTCTGCCACCCCCTCTCTGATCTATCTGTCCGTAACAACATTTCCACTAGACTCCTTAGCCACCCTTAAAATTAACTCGGCTCCAGACAGCACGCTCATTTATTAACTCTCAACACTTAACTTTTTGAAAGTCATTCTTAATCAGTTTCTGACTGGAAAGCAATAAAACAAAGTCAAACCAACAAACCTTAGCCTAAAGATTATCCGTTACTTTAAACTCGACCACTCTGATACATTTTAATGATCCGGAAGTAACGTTTGTCCGTTTTAATTCAGCGACCGCCATTTTCTTTGCTTTTTAGTTAAGTTGACCCATGTGTTTATGTTGTAGTTAGACGGGATGCAAAGAACTTCGTTTTGTTATTGATTTAAATTTTAACTTTTGTTTTAATTCATTGTACCATTCGAGGATGGTACAAGCGCGTACACATCTACTGACGAATTTTGACATTTATAGAGTAATGGTAAGAAAGCCAGGGTATGCAAACTTTGTGCTGGATGAAATAAATATCAATTTATTTTTTCTAAATGGAACGTACTCTCTCTCCCAAGCTCTATAATGTATATTTTCCAGATCCCCACCATCGTGACTTAATCGGAAAAATGTTTTTAAAATATTCGAAAAATGAATAACATCCATAATTTTGTATTTGTCTATATTTCTGAGATGCGGTATTATCTACATTATTTACATTATTCAGATTATTGTCCTCAACTTTGTCGCCATATTTATTACTACGTTCCATGTATTGAACTTTTTGGGTCGTGTCACTGGATCTAACCAACGCCTTTATCCACTGTGCCATATACCCAGATGTCCTCAATGACACATGGCACAGTGGATAAAGGTGTTAGTTAGGTCCAATGACAGGACTCAAAGAGTGTGAGTTCAATGCCTGGTTAAGGTGGTGGAGAACTTAGAGAGGGGAATTAACAGGAGATAACTGATAACTGACATCCATTAGACATGGCACGTAGAAGTTAAACAGTCTACCCCAGTGAGCGAAATAAAGGGTTCAGTTCGACATTGTAATCGCCTGAAGAAGGCCGGAGCACACAATGGCCAAAGCGTCGTAATAAATGTGGCGACAAAGATGAGAACAATAGTCCAAATAATGTAAATAGTATCCATAATTTTTCATGATCTTCATAAAAAGCAAAAGTATGATTAAAAGCACCAGATCATTAAGATATTCACAAGATTTATTTCTATTTCCCCTAGACAAGTGTTAAATGTACGTAAATAGAAAAGATTAACTAAAAACATTTAAAAGTTTTCTTGCATATGGTATATTGTGGATTCCGTGAATGGAATCCTGCACAAATAAATAAACAACGCCAGTAATTGAGATAGAAAAATAAGTTTATTAAGCGTAGGAATACAGACTTGAAGTGAAGATTAGTAGTCCAGGAATGCGGGTTAGTAGAAAGTATATGTACAAGTATCTGTAAGTGAAGCCGTAATCATCTCTCTCTCTCTCTCTCTCTGGACTCTTGTATAACTTTCTGAGAACACCCTGTGTCTGTCTCCGTATCTGTGAACATATCTCAACGTATCTCCACTTATCTCAACAGTGGGTATTCTCTTTGTCAGTATAAGTATACTTTGGACGAGTCCATCTTATGTAAAAAGGGGAGAGCCCCAGAACATGGTATTTAATCAAAATTGTATTAATAGACGTTTAGTCGCTGATTGATTGAATATTAATAAAAGAGAATTAACAACACCTTGTACTCACTTAATTGTCAAAGCCACCGTCGAATAAGATGAGAATTACGATTTTCCTTGGGAATCTCGTGACTGTATCGTTCATTAATAGAGCAAACGAAACCACTTCGTCTCGTTCAACAAGTTGATCGTATGATTGATAACAATACTTGTCAGAAGATAACAGATGTGGCTGAGTGTGTTGAAATCAGTTCATGGAAGCGAGAATTCTATGATGGCATGACTTGTAGCTTCAGAAAAACCAAAATCATGTCACTTCTTAAGTCTTTCTATATTCAGTAGAGAAAACAATGGGCAAATGCGATGGGGGAGATTTATACCGAGAATCTTCATTTATTTAAATTTTGAATATCGAAACATAATAAGCTTGACGATATCCAAGTTAAATGTTTGAATAGAGCCGACTAAACCCAGCTGTTCAATATGACGGACTTTAGCTTATGATGTTGGAAGCAATTTTAGAGCATTTTGTTACAGAATGCGAAAACCAGGGCCAGAATGGTCAGCAATTGGCCGGAGTTCCTCGTAGGTGGGGTATTCTGACAGTGATAGATTGCCTTTTTCTGGGTGTTGAATATAAGTTCGAAACGGCGTGAATTTAACAGAGGGTCTCAAGAATTCTGAAGCGTCGATATGCCTCCCACATCCAGGTTAACGACCCGTTAAGTCCACCCGCGGAGGAACGCTCAGCCATCGTGCGACATGCGTTCCTGTGATGAAACTCTTCCTACTGCCTCTTAGAATTCAAGCTGCCACCACTCTTTCCTAATAAAACAAATAACAAAAACAATTTGTCTTTTACATTGATACCGTTTTATGTAGTAACGCGAGGATCAAGAAACGACATAGAACGCAACAATTTGTGTATGTACTTAATCACATTTTATAAAAATGTATATATCCATTCTGCAGGAATTATTTCTTCCAAAGACACTATTTTCATGGTTGATAGAACTCTATGCTGTTGAGTACACAATGTTTAAGGTAAGAAAGCTAATGATCAGATACGTCTCTTGAAAAAAAAAAAAACTTAAGTAAATATGGTTTGGGAATTTTTTTAAAAATGTTTTACAAAAGAAAAAGTGATTTAATTCCACCTATTTCGAACATTCCCATATAGGATATCCCATGTTACTTCCACGGAATCGAAACACAATCATTTCCTCCCTATTCTGAATGGAAGAATACAGATTCACTTAGTTTTTCCAAGAACTGCTACTTTGGGAAACAGACTCCCATGTGGATATTTCTCTGACAACTACCATCTTAACCTTTTCAACACTCAGGTCAATCGTTATCTATCCTTCTTATTATTATATTCTTCATTCTACTGCACTAGTTTTCATTCACATCAATCACCTGAGTCATCATAACCATTTTAATAATAGCCCTCTACCTTGAGTGTCTCTCAAGTTTTGTATTGCGTGAACCATAGTCTAAAATATTGCTTTATTATTCAAATACAAGGAAAACCAGAAATTCTGGTAAATTTGATACCAATTTTAATGCCATAAATGTTTTTCCAGCTATAAAATATACTTGAATTATTTAGATCGTTGAATAAAGGTTGTTATTTCAAAAACAAAGGTGAAAATGTATTTATGTCACGAAAATTGTTCTTTGAAAACAGATTTTTATTTTTGTCGGGTCTCTGAATAAAGACAATTTAAAAACAAAGCTATCTACTTTAGTCATGCCTTCACATCTAAATATTGAATTCTGGAAACTAATAACGTAAACAGCGTTATTTTGGGGTTAGGATAACCTTGTAAATATCTATCTCTTTCCTATTTACACGTACACATAAATATATTAAACAGATTACGAATGGTTAAAAAATATTTACACATTTTCTCGATGATACATATTTTTTCCAGGGGAAATTAATTGGCTTATGAAATGGATGAAAACAATTTTATATTTGACTATGAAATATTTGAACTGATGTGGTAAGTAACGATCGCGCATCTTTTGGTGATCTGAGAAATCGTATCAATTTAACATAATCATATATATATATATATATATATATATATATATATATATATATATATATATATATATATATATAATCATTAAATTATGAATATCTATGGACAGGTATCTTTGAATATATTTCGATTTGTTCATTATCTATGTCAATGAATCGATCATTGAATATAGCTTCAATATGAACAAAGAGGCGATAAATAATTCTTTCTGTATTATAGCACGCCTATTCTGTTAATGACGTATCCTCGAATTCTGATTAGTAACAATCCATTTCCAAAGGCATTTCTATGATAAAATAATAAATAATGACTTTTCTTTGTAATAATAATAATAATAATAATAATAATAATAATAATAGCTATATTCTTTTTTTAATCACATCACCACATACTAGGCAGTAAAGCCACTAAGACACAAGGGGTCAGTGAGTGTAAAAGAATAAGAAAAAAGTCAAGCATTAAGAAACGAGAATTTTAAAAAAAGTAATCAAGAAGACAACGATTGATATTGCATTTAAATTGTTCAAGATGAAAGTTGGCCGGGAAGCATGGAACATGGATGAGATTTTCAAGCGAGAAACCGAAGAAAAGAAACTGCTAATATAAAACTCAACTATGAATTGGTGAGGCTTTGAGGCCAATGTAGTACCCTAGTTTATATATTTTATTCATATTTTATTCTTATTTATAGGTGACTGGCGTGAAGCTATCATATACACACACATACACACTCATACATACATAGATACGGTGTGGTTGTCTATATTTATGAGATGAGGTATTTTAATTATTTACAGCATGTTCGGAATGTTGTCCTCATCTTTGTTGCCATATTCACGACCTTTCAGTCGTTGTACGCTCCGGCTTTCTTCAGGTGATTGGAATTTCGAACTGAACCCTGTATTTCGTCCACCGGAGTAAATTGTTCTAGTCCCAGTTTTTAGTTATCTCCCTTTAACTTAGTTCTCCAAGTTTTTGTTCACAAAACTGTTTGGGTCAAGTCACTGAGTCATCTGTCTTTGAGGATATCAGTGTATGAATTTTGGGGGATTTATAAACTTAATGTCTTATAACATTTTTACCAGTGCTCATATTGCAATTTTCTTGTTATTATTGCTTCTCTCTAGCACTCCTTATTACTGGTTCGCATATTGTATTTATTTCTATGCTTGGTCGGCTCAGGGGATTTTTGTGGCCTAGCATATGCGCTGATTCATTAAGCTTTCGTATTTTTCAGTGATGTCTTCTGACTATCGACTTCATCTCGCGGTAATATCACTTTTCCCCCGCGATTTCACATTTAGATTGAAGTGGGGGGGGGGGAACTTTGATGGAAGAGGCAGAGGTTACACGGGGGAAGGGGTTACATAAAACCAAGAATTAGTAGTCATAAATAAGAACAGATACCAAATATAATTTTGTGGTTTATGATTTTTCATACATTTTTCGAAATTTCTTCTTCCTTTCATCAAGTATCATCATATATTGATTGATTGATTGATTCGTTTTTGACGGCTTATCAACCCTTTGCAGATCAATTAAAGCTAGAAAATATTTTTGGGAATGTAATGATGTTTTTAGATAATAATAGTTTAGTGATACAAGTATTACTAATTAACCCATAGCTGGGAAGAGAAGAGTTGGATCAATACATTTATATAGGGAATTTGTGCGTAAGTGAATATAATGAACCCAACAGGAACTAAAACCCATTTCTCTGATTAACAGCTCCAAGCCATTATCCATTACACCAACCGTACATCAAAGAGTATAGCACCTAGCATCCCCAAGCGGTCACCCATCTATGTACTGACTAGGCTCGACGTTACTTAACTTCGGTGATCGTACGGAAAACAGTATTTCAATGTAGTTTGGATGTAAGCCTAAGTCACATCCCGCCAATTCGTATTTTTCTCTGTTTTTTCCCCTCCTACAACTTCCTTTTCTTATGCACTTAGCCACCTTTTTTCGCTATTTCTTTCTCCTCCTATCTCATGTTCTTTTAAAAATATCCCTTCCATTTTCTTTCTTACATTCTCTCATTTCCATCAATTGATTAGCATCTTATTTTTCTCTTCCTCTTTCTATACTCTAATCAATTCTTCTTCTTCTTCTTCCTCTTTCTACATAAGTTTCTCAAATTGCAAAGTACTTTCCTCAACCCTTCCCTCCTTTTTACCTTATTCCTTTACTTTTTTATTCACCTTTCCATTTCTGTTCTTCTGTTTACAAATTCCTATCTTTTCTCCACTCCTCCTTCCATTCATTATTTCATTTGTTTTCCTTATTTTTACTCGCTTTGTTAATTAGTTCTTTCCCAACTGTTTTCCTTTCCTTTTCTTGACAACCTCTCCTCTTCCGTTTTTCATTTTCTTTTCTTTTCAATAATCTTCTTTTTATTTATCTTTCCCTTTCTATTTTTTGTTTTCTTAGTAACATAAAGATTCAATACAATTCAATACATCCTCCTCCGCTTTTATTTACCTTTCCTTCTACTTCTGTATTTCTTTTCTCTATTTTCTCTTCTTTTCAACAATTCTTCTTCTTCTTCTTCTTCTTCTTCTTCTTCTTCTCTTTTATTACCTTCCTCTTCCAAAAGTCTTCCTTCTTTTCCCATTTCTTTTATCACATTCCTACAATTTCTTCATTCTTTTCCATCCTCTCGTCTTTCTCTTTTCTCTTTTGATTTTTTTCTTTTACTGCTCCAATTTTGCTTTTCCTTCTCTTTCCTTTTTCCTCTTCTTTATTCTTTCGTTCCCTATTTCCTTTTAGTCTTCATTATTTCATTCTTTCTTTCTTTTCTTTCTTTCTTTCTTTCTTTCTTTCTTTCTTTCTTTCTTTCTTAGTTTCTTTCTCTGATTTTAAGGCTTTTGCGTGGGGCGCATTCATTGTGGATAATGCAGAGGGCTGAAAGCCAATATTTTTGGACGCTTTCGCCTTTCAGAATTCCAGATTTTACGTGATGTATTATATAACTCTGTTCTCGATCGATGTTTTTGTCACGAAATCCTGTGAAATCTCTTATCAGTGCTAATGACAAAGAAATTATTATCTGAAGAGGAGGTACAATTTGGCAAGGTGTGGCGGGGCGAATTATTTGCTAAAAGATAAAATTGTTTAGAAAAGCAAGTAGCAAAAACGTCAAGCAACTTTGTATTTCATTTTTTTCTCATCTTCGCTATTTTTTTTAAAAATTGAAACCAGTGAATCTGATGGGGTGGGGGATTTACATCATGTGACGTCATCGCAGCATAGACTTTAAGATTTTAACGAAGTAAAAACGAGGCAAAGGACATAAAAGAAAGAAATAACTTGAAAAAGATAAGAAGGGAAATAAAGCAGGAAGTATTAAAGAGTGAAGGTGATTTTGGAGAAGCAAAGAAGAAGAAAAAGAAGCAAACAATGCAGAAAATAGATAGGAGAGAATATATATCAATAAAGAAGAAGAAAAAGAAGATGATGATGATGAAGAAGAAAAAGAAAGCAATGTTTTGGAACGCTAATAAAAGAACCAGATAAACATTTAATCTATTAAATATAATTTGTCTTTTTCTCTCATCTTATATGCGTAGTAATAAAATAATTTATTTTTTTATGAATTTCAAAGATTAAAGAAGAAAGAAAGACGGGAAAAGGCAGAAAGCGAAAACAAATAGTAAGAAACTTGAGAGTGGGAAAGAAAGAAAGCAAGAAAGAAAGAAAGAAAGAAAGAAAGAAAGAAAGAAAAAAGAAAGAATACGATCATCAGAACAATAGACGTAAAGAGGAAAGAAAGGAATAAGCATATATGAGAAAATAAAAAGGTAAAAAGAAAATGAAAGAGGAGAAGAAAGAAGGAGGAAGAAAGTAAAAGAAAGATATTATTAATGAGAAGGATAAATCAAAAAGGAAAGATTTTACAATGAAATTTAATAAATCAAGAAGGAAACAAACAAAAAGAAAAAAAGAAGAAAGACAAAAAGAAAATATTTCTTTTAAAAACAAAAGTTGTAAAAAGTACAGATGATAGAAAACAGAAGGGAAGATTAAAGAAAGAAAACAAAACCTGTGAAGAGAATTCCAAAGAAAAGGAAAAATAAGAAGAAAGAATAGAGAGAAAAAAAAAAGAATGAGAAGCGAAGAGACGAAAAAAAAAAAAAAATTGGATGATTGAAAAGCAATAGAAAAAGAAAATTCATAAGAAAGAGGAGAAAGGAAGCAGACAAGAAGAAGAAGAAGAAGAAGAAGAAGAAGAAGAAGAAGAAGAAGAAGAAGACGAGGAAGAACATGGAGGAGGAGGAAGAGAAGGAGGAGGAAAGGAAGCGGACAATGACAAGAAAAAGAAGAAGAAGAAAGAGGAGAAGTAAGAGGATAACAACAACCCCAAGAACAAGAAGAAGGAAAAGGAGAAGGAGGAGGAGACGTGAGGATCGTTAAAATAACAAAAGGTGTAAATTTGACGTTTGGAAAGGTCAAAGCCGCGAAAAAAGCATTTGTTGGGAATGCTCCGCCCGACACCCAGACCAGTGGCACTGTCGCTGACATACTCTCAGGGTGACTTGATGCTTAAAATTATACAATTCAATCGATAACACTTACCAGGGGAGTAAGTAGAAAGAAAGAAGAAAAACAGACAGATAGATAGATAGATAGATAGATAGATAGATAGATAGATAGATATATAGATAGATAGATAGATATTAAAGGAAAGGAAAATTGAAGAAAAATAATGAGCTACATGAAATAATGAAGGAAAGAAGAAAAAACTTAAGGAAGATAGGAAGATAGTAAAAGAAGGAATGAAGAAAAAAAGCAGGAAGAAATTAGAATGAAGTGAAAGTAAGAAATTTCGATGGAGAAAACAAGAAAAATCTCTGAGTAACTTTATGATTCCTTAACATTACATTGGATAACATTTTACCAGTATATATATATATATATATATATATATATATATATATATATATATATATATATATATATATATATATATATATATATATATATATTGCTAGATGCATATATATATATATTGCTTGATGCAATCCTCAGGCCACCACCATTGTATCTAGCATAAAACAGACTGTCGCCTCTAAGTGTTGACTTCTATGTTCACTTTTATATATATAATATATATATATATATATATATATATATATAAAGAAAGAAAGAACAGTAAGATATATAATCCGGTGTTCTTATAGATATTTTTATTTTTACAAAATAGTGCTCAATGTAAGTTTACAGAACATTAGTATTATAAATTAATTAATATAAAATATGGTTATTTTCGCTACACAGTTCTAACCATATTTAAAAATGGAAGCTAAAAGCCCCGAATTTAATTTTGTAATTAAATTAAAGACATTAGTTCCATTTCATCCTCAAGCGAATTTTGGAGTAACTCTTAAAATTACTGGGTTTTAAAGACACAGCTAAAATCATAATTCACGTTTCCAAGATTGCAGATAAATTCACTTCCACCAGACAGACGTATGTCTGCGTGTTCATTATGTCTGTATTTTGGTGCATCAGTTATTAGTTACGTTTTGGTAGGGGGTAGGGATGTATTTTTCAATGAAATCTAACATCCATTAAATGCATGTCGTCTGGATTTTTGAAAAATTTTATTGTTAACGGAAAAATTCTTACGGCATTTTTTTCCTATTTGTATATTTAAAGATTTTTGAGGGGTGTTTAGGTTAGAATACGTTTTATTTAACTACGATTTGAAATATTTTCACCTTTAATTTTTAATATGCTATATTTCTTTTAAGAACAATTAAATGTAATTAGAATCCCTTACAGTATGTAGAATTATTTTCACATCAAGTATAAGTATGTAAATTATTAGGTCACACATTAAAAAATTTTTTTTTTATATTTAAATATTATTTAAGTAAAATTTATGACAATGACTGCAAAAATAGCTACTTAATTTCACTGATTTAGTAAACATTTTTAAAAATAAACCTAGTAATATATTGTTTCTCATATAAGTATAAAGGACATGAGTCATTCAAAAGCTTACATCTTCTAGCATTACATATTAATTTCATTTTACTATAGGTGTTTTATTGGATTCTTTTAATTGCGTTAGTGCTAAGTGGGAGGTCTTTAGGTTAGAAAACGTTTTATTTAATAACAATTTAAAAGAAGTTTAGGTTAGAATTCATTTTATTTAACTAAAATTTTAATTACAACTTTAAAATATTTTCCTTGTTAGTTTAATAGACTATATTTCTTTTAATAGAAGTAAATGTATTAGAATCATTTACAGTAAGTAAATTTATTTTTCCACATCAAGTATATGTATATTACGATTTTTAAAATTTTATATTTAAATATTATTTAAGTAAAATTTATGGCACTTACGGCAAAAGTAGCTAATTCATTTCTCTGATTTAACTTTTTTTTTAATAAATAAACTTAGTAATTTAGAGTTTCACATGTATGTACAAAGGACATAGGTTATTCAATGGCCCACATATAGCTTTTTGTCATAATTTCATTTTTCAGTAGGTGTTTTATTGGATTCTAAATGAAGTGCCGGTAGTACTTTTTGAGGTTAGAATACGTTTTATTTTATGACCCATGTCCTTTGTACATACATGTGAAACTATATATTACTAAGTTTATTTATAAAAAAAAAGAAAATTAACTAAATCTAACTATGATTAATGAAAAATTTAAATTCTTAATATATAAATAATAAAGCGTTAGGAAATCATTTGTTCCATGTCGCCTGAGGATACCGAATGTCTGAAAACAAGGTAGCGTGATTAGCTGATCCCATAATTATATATATATATATATATATATATATATATATATATATATATATATATACATACATATGAGTGTGTGCATTATTACTATCATTAACATTATTATTAATATTTTAAATGTTTGTTAGTGGGTAGACAAGTTTCATAGAAAGTAGCATGTTATCAGGTTCCCGTAATGTTGTTTATAGTGTAAGATAACAACAAATTATACAATAATTTATAGACAAAAAAGATTATTAATTTTGCGGAATGTTTTCTAAAAGCAGACACTATTCCAGTAGATTGAAAACATATTTCATTAACGCTACTGATACCATGAGGGGAAGATAATGGATTCCCACTAGAAATAAAAATGGTGATTGTAAATAAATTTAATGACACTTAAATGAATGCAATTGTGTTCTAAAGGTCTGTGCATCGCTTTCGCCGGTCAAAGAAAGGTATTCTCTACGGTAAGCTGGATTATCCGTGTTATGTACGGCAAGCAGAATAATCCGGGTAAAATCGGGTTGACACCAGAAATCTTCCAGCAGCATTGTCTTGTCTATACGAGGATCAACTTGGGCAGTTAAGACGTGGTAATGACTTCTCTGAACTCTTTCCAATGCAAATGGTATCAGGCAAGACTCTACACTCAACAAGGATCAAAAGTCACACGAAAGTCTAACAAGTGATTTCAAAGACTCTCTTCCTCATGGAACTAATCTTTAAATGGCACAGAAGCTGGACTCCACGAAAATGAGGGCCCACTGAAAAAGGGCATTTATACCCTGTATACATCAGTGGGAAACAGTGGTGGACGTTTGGATGATATATAAGGCAATCTCCATCACTAAACCTAGACGCAAAAAAATCGCTTGAAAAGAACCAGAGCTTCTAACTGGAGTCAATATAAAACATCGTCCCACTAAACACTTGAGATTCTGCAACATATATGACTCCACCCATTCCATATTTTTGTTTGCAACGCAAAATCAAATTTCATGTCTTGAAAAAAAAATTTACCCTGATCACCACTTCACTTGTATTTTTCCTAATTTTTCGATTTTTGTTTCTGATCAAACCGATTTCACGTTAACAGAGAGAAAATAATATCGAATAAACATCATTATTTTATTTTTGTTTTGGCTGTTTTTATCGAAGTCAAACCTAATGCTAAGCATCTCACTTAGTCTTTTGGATTTTATAAGTTTTCGCGTTGAACAAAAGTACGTCTGTATTTTTGTCTACACAAAAAACTTCGGGATAGTCATAAGCGAATTCGCAGGAGCTTGGAAAAAAATTCATACAAAAAATAGCGACTCATGAAAATGGTAAAAAAAAGGAAACAAAATTTCTAAAGACGCCACGGATAATTATGAAGAACAATAGTGTACAAGGGGTGCTGAAAAATTCCTCGTTCAATCAACTTGCTAAAATCTGCAAATATTAAAAGGTTACAAATTTCTGTTTTAATTTCAATTCATAACTTTTGCATCAATGTCTGATTAACGCATTGTCAACTTTTGTTATGCAATTCAATGTTGTCACAATAAATTTGGTATTAATAAACCAATACTATATTAATATGAGCAATATATGTTGTAAGCTTCAGCTTATAAAATCTAACCTGACTAAATATATTAATAATAATTTGTTTTAGGGATGCAGGTTTTATTATGTAAATATAATAAATATTCATTTATAAATAAATCCAAAATATAGACAGCAGAAACGTTATTTTACATGTTAGTTTGGTTTTGAAGGATATTACAATAACCCTATACTGACAGCAAAGTGTCTTCATACGGATAGAAAATGAATTCAGTAAATACTGAAAGATAGAAATGGGGTTTAAGCTGGAGATGTGTCTTCTCACAGGAACTTACTCAAACCTATATAATGATGCGATTCAGAGAGAATTAGAAGTTACATCAGAATTCATTATTGGCGACTGCAATATTAACAAGATAAAATGTGCAGATGACACTATTGATTGCAGACATATAATGGAAACTACAAGAACTCCTTCAGAACATATTGAATGAAAGCAAGAATAAAGAACTAAATATAAATTGCAAGAAGACATAATGCATGGTTGTTAGCGAAAGGAAAAGCCCAACATGCAAATTACAAATTAAAGATACCAAAGAAGGACAACAATTTAAATATCTGAGATAGAAAATGCGACCATGGAATCCGAAGGAAAAAGATGCCTTTCATAAGTTAAGCAAAGTATTAAGAAATAGGAAAATTTGGTTAGAAACAAAGAAAAGACTACTGAAATGTCATGTAACACCAGTCCTCTTATAAGGCATTAAATGCTGGCCAATCTCTTAACAGTTAAAGAGACGTACAGCAAAAAAAAGATGGTTCTACAGAAGGATGCTGAGGATACCATAGACCGAAAATATAAGCAAGATGAAGTCTGAAAGAAAATGGAAACAAAAAGGAAACTAATAATTAACATCAGGAAGAGATAGATAAAATTTCTAGGGCCCAAAATGAGAAAAGAGTGCTTGGAAAATTTGACACCCACAGAGCAGATTGAATACAAGAAGGACAGAGGAAAACAACGCATGACTCACCTAGTGAGCTTGAGTAAATGGATGGCGGAACAAGGTTTAGGAGAGATAACAAAAAGATCAAATTTATTAAGGGCTATATTGGACGGGAAGAGACGGTTGAAATTTCTAGGGCATATAATGAGGAAAGAGGGCTTGTAAAATTTGATACTCACAGGACAGATTGAAGACAAGAGGGACACAGGAAAACAATGCATAACCCACCTAGCAAGCTTGAGTAAATGGATGGCGGAACAAGGTTTAGGTGAGATAACAAAAAGATCAAATTTATGAAGGGTTATATTGGACGGGAAGAGTCGTGTAAGTGGATTTATTGCAACTATGTTGAAAGTGAATGAGGCAAGAAGTACAGTGATTAGAAACGCCTTTCCCTTCAAACGCGATGAACTAACATTAAAGAGATCGTTTTATCAAGCCGAAACCTCGGGAACTTCAGATATTCCGAGCAATTTGATTATCTGATTGCATTTTTTTCTTTACGAATTGTTCTGTTTTTTTTTTTTACTGAAATTGTGTGGTAGATTTTCAATCCATTTGCTTTTTGACAGAAAGGTTTACGACATCTGTTTGGAAAGAATAACCCAAATTCATATTAACGAATAAAATAACCTACAACTTCACCGTCCCAGAGTTCCGTAATGTTTAAGGATCGTTGCTGCACTCACAATGACACCTGCAACAGTAACATTTATGGTCATGTTGAGAACAAGATTACCTGACGGAGTCTATCGCTCTTCAAACTGATTCTAAATTCATTTTCCTTTTTCTAGACTGGCTGCCAATCAAGTATAGAGAACCCATTTCGCTGCTACATAATTGATATCCAGGAGGAGAAAAGCCGCATTCATTCCTTTCTCTAAGTCATTTATGTGAAGGTTAATGCAACAGACTAGTCAGGTATTCGAACTCGGCCTGCCGATTGCACTTCCCGTGCCGATATCCTTTGCACTACACGCACATCCAAAATAGCTCTTCACGCACTTTTTCCACCATCTCTTCCGATTTTCAAAGTCTTCTTTGATTGTCATCAACTACCACGTTACATTCTCCTTAACCTAAATTGACAGTTTCTACAACGACGGTAGAAAAGTATGAGTTATTTTGAAAGTTTACCTAACTATTTTTATGTTTACAAGATCAGTATCTGTCTATATTTCTGAAATGAGGTATTATGTACACTATTTACATTATTCGGACTAGTGTCCTCATCTTTGTCGCCATATTTATCACAACGTTTTGGCCGTTGTACGCTCCGGCCTTCTTCGGGTGGTTGGAATGTCGAACAAACCCTTTATTTCGCTCACTCGGGTAGACTGTTCTCGTTCCACGTGCCATGTCTAATGGATGTCAGTTATCAGTTATCTCCTGTTAATTCCCCTCTCCAAGTTCTCCACCACCTTAACCAAGTATTGAACTCATCTTCTTTGGGTCCTGTCAATGGATCTGACGCCTTTAACCACTGTGCCATGTGTCCTTGAGGATATATAGTATATTATTGTATTTCAAGCCTTCCACATCAGCAGATGAGAAACTTAAAACTTTAACAGTGAGGCAGACAAAGAACGCCAAAAAGATTTCCTATATAACTTCATCGTAATTTCTACTTCGTGTTACGTGATTTTCGATATCGTAAGAAATTTGTACTAATGTTGTTTTTTTTTTCATGGGCGGAATTATGTTAAGCAAACTTTCAAAACCGATGATCTCTAAGGAGAAGGAGGTAGTAAAACAAATCGGAGCTTGTCAGAGTTTCAGAATATCGAGAGATTCAGCAATCTTCAGACACATGAATTGATGATAGCATTTTAACATGTAACAGATAAGCAATCGGATGTCTAGCCACAATGATGAGCTGTGATACAGTCAAACAGGTTTGTATGTGGATGAACATGTTACGGTGTTCGATCGGGCACTATGGAGAAAAGAGTAATTTCAAAACAGTAGCTGCCGCTTTTCATTTGTCGTATCGCTTTTCATTAATGAATTGAGCCCCCTGGCTTCTGTCGTTTGTATACATTCGTATATAATACATTAAAATTTACCTTTCTCTGCCGTGCGCCGATAGCTTAGGAGTAGGATCTCTGGGTGAGGCTAGGGTTAGGGTTAGGGTTGTTCGGGTTTCGATGCCGGCTTGAAGCAATCGGATGTCTAGCCACACTGATAAGCTGTGCTAGAACGAAACAGGCTTGTATGTATATGACCATATATATATATATATATATATATATATATATAAAGGCAGGATGTTTGTGTGTGTGTGTGTGTGTGTGTGTGCAACGAATGCACGGCCGTAATTTTCGAGGGATTTGCACCAAAATTTACATGCACATGATCCAAGTGAGTGGAAAGGCCAAGACCGACTTTGCATTTCCCAACTCCCATAGATAGTGGAAATAATCGATTTTTTCATGCTTCTACGGCAGTTTTCATGTAGTTTGCGGCCATTTTCTACTGGCCAGATTGAGAGCCTATAGCTGACTGCCAAGAATAGGCAGGAAGATTCTATTGGCCAGCGTGAGAGCCAACAGCTGACTGACACGAATGTTCACTAGCATGCAAAAAATTCGATAGCTGCATTCGTCACAAGTGAGAAATATTTAAATCTGCATTGCACTTTATTCCAGTTGGCTCATTCGCTTGCTTAAACATAACGTTGATTCTGATTCCGCAGAACTGGGTTGGGTGTGAAAAAATATTTGTTGTTAACATTCTTTTTTCATTCGGTTTTTCCAGTTACGATCCTTTTTTAAAGCTGATCGTTTTGTGTTAATTTTGTTTAGTTCTATTTTCGTAACAGATTTAATGTTTAGTATAGAGCTTAGAAAAAATTTGCAGTGTGAGATAGGCAAGAAGTAAGGCATGTAGCAACATCAGCATGGCAAAGACAAGGAAAGGCAAAAATATTTTAAGTCAAGTGATAGCGATTGCTGTATGAGTCGTATGATTTTTGAATCAAGCACGGGCAACGCCGGGCCATGCTGCTAGTATATGTATAAACAAACAAAAGATTAAGTTTATAGTTCAAAGAAAAAAATCCTTATTTATGGAAACATATCTTATAAGTTTTTGTCATCGTTCTTTTAAGTATACGCGAATTTAATATAAGACACCATCGCTGCTGTAACCATTTTGAAATCTTCTTTGTCAGCATGTTTCTGTCGGTGTTAAGTGTGAGAACCATTAACGAGCTGGTTAATTACTACAGATTTTCGTTAATTGATTATCATCAATGAACAGAAAAGAAATAACTTTATACTCAATCAAAAGCACAATAAAAGTCCTACTCCTATCTTTACAATGTAATAATGAAGAGTGTTCGACTCAGCAATAATAAAATGAAATAATATATAGTGCTATAATAATATAATATAATATAATATAATATAATATAATATAACAATAGTAGCAATGGAGAAAGTCTCCATCCAGAATGCGTCGATAAAATGTAAGAATAAGAAAATGCGAAACTAATAAAAAATGTGTGAGAAAAATCTGCTTTTTAAGCATATTTCCAGGTAATTCTTGCAATGCACATTTGTCTTAAATGCATTTCCTCATTACTCTCTAGACTCTTTAAGAGTGACTTCTATTATTTTCTTAATTTCCTTCAAAATCTTTGCCATCTTTATATAGAAAGGGAACACTTACCTTCATTAAATCTTTTTCTTCACTTTTCATTCATATTTCCAAGGTCGCTTCCTGCCAATATTCACTGCCATAAACCCTTTTCCATTTGCCAACTTCCTCTGAGGAACATTCATTCCTGCTTTTCACTTTCTGGAAAAGATCCTTTTTTTTTATTTTTTCGTTTTTTTTTTTTTTTTTCTTTTTATTCTCGTTTGGGTCTCGTTTTGTTAATTCCCAGTTCTCCTATTTCCCATGCTACCTGTCATTTATACTTTGTGATTTTCCACATTTTTGTGTGTAGTGACCGGACGAATGTCTGTTTAGTATTAGTTTCATGTCATCATTTCTAAAACATTTCACGTCTTTACTTTCTGTTCATAAGTGTCATGTCTTTTTTTCGTAATTATTTCTTTTGTGCTTTTCTTCATTCTTTCCTTTCTTTTTTTCATTTATCTTTTGATCCTTTCCTTCATTCTGCATTTTTCTTTTTCTTCATTCTTCTTTCTATCTTCGTTATTTTTTAAATTCTTCTTTTTCTTCTTTCTTCCTTCTTCTTTACTTCAGTTTTCTTTTGTCCTTCGTTCTCTCTTTTATTTGTCCATTTTCTCTTTCATCTTTTCCTTCTTTCGTCATTCACGTCTGGTTTTTCATTCTTTTCTACTTTTCTTCAACAATTTTACTCCTCGTTATGACAACGTGTACACTGGCAAACTAGCCACCCCTCACGAAATAACAATAATATTTACAGAATTAAAATCAGAAATGTCAGATCATGTGTGAAGCGAAAGAGAGAGAAAGACAGAACATCTCTAATTAAATGAAAAAAAAAAATTTACCTGAGAAAAATACTGGATAATATGACGTTTTACGGAATCAAAGCATACTAACTAGATCAAGGATATCAAGAGCATATTGGATTCATTGATCAAAAAGAAAAATGATGACTTTTAGATTCATGACTGAGTAAAATGCGAGTTCTGAGGAAATTCTTAGTTCATTAAAAGATCATATGTTTAAAACGTAGGCTATTGGAATATATTTTCAAGAGTATACACTTAGAAAACGAGATGTTTATGGAAGGGGAAAGGATTGGCATGCCAGAACAAACTTCAACATTCATAAAAACACTAAAATATTGGCAAATTTATTTTCTATAAAATATTTCAAAGAGGAAAATATATCATATTGTCTTGCATCTGTTATTAAATGCTTTCATTTGCACTTAGGCCATTCTAAAACACAACCGAATGCCACATTTTCGTTTTGGAGATTTTTTAAGCTAAATATGTTGTAATTTGTAAAATTTATCAAATTATCTATATAAATAAGTGGACATCGATCGTTCTATTAACTTTACCCGTCTGCACATACGTTCTTTGTTGTTTACTAATCATACAACAGAATACAGAACTCACTGACAATTCTGTCGAACAAATGAAGAAATTGGTTTCAGTTAGTTTCTCGTTTTCCAGGCATTTCTAACATTGTAAACATCTAAAAAATCATAAAAAATAGTTAGTAGCGTTTTTTATTTTTGCTCAGATGATCTTAAAATGGTATTACTGTCTGTAGAGAGGAATGTCGGGAAAATAAGCCTGCAGCTTGTCGTGATACATTCAATGTCTGTATTTCTATTTTTAACAAATTGTTGACAGCATCTGATCTCTTGCTTACTCTGGCGACCACACGAACCGCCGGATATTTTTATGATATGTAAACTACAACTATTTTCAAATGTATTATTGTTAGGAATATAAGTAGATTAAAAAAAACAAAACAAAAAACTTTACTTTTAACGCCCAAACATGTCACATATATATGACTCCAAATTAAGCCCACATAAAATAATATCATTTTTATGTTATTCCTCCCAATTTGTTAGGTGCCAACAGTTTTCAAATTGAAGCAAAGATCACAGACGTTTATATAAAAGATATATTACAATAATACAAGTATCTAATTTTCAATTTTAGCTTTATTGCAAAACAAAAAATATTAAGTTCGTAGTTAATTTTTTTAAAAATTACTTCTTTGTACGTAAAATTGGTTTTCGATTGTTTTTACTACCAATTTTTTCATGCAAAATAGATAAAATTAACTTTTAGTAAATTCAAAACAGGAAAAAATAAAAATCCAATGAGGATTCGACGAAATGATGAAATAAATTAATTTAAAAAAAATTATACATTCTACTTAAAATATAATGAAAAAGGAGTTGCTTAAAGTGGATTCGAAGGTGAATTGCGTATTGAGCCGGCTTTCCTTAAAACTTAAGTGTGTTTAAAGCGGGCTAAAATTTACGAGTATCACATTGCACAGCCAAGCATGGGTTGTCAAAAATGATAAAATGTAGTATTAACTATAATGGAAAAATACATTTATAACTGTAAATACTCTCATGCAACAGCCAAAAATTTCGTTATACTAATTGAACATATAAGACTGTCTACATAGTTCCATGACAAAAACGTATTCTTCGATATATATATATATATATATATATATGTGTGTGTGTGTGTGTGTGTGTGTGTGTGTGTGTGTAAACCTAAAGAGCCAGGTAAACCTACCTAGGTTTCACCTAAACGGAACGTCAGGGTACAACTGGCCAAAGAGGTAAAAATGGAACACAATATATAGCTGAAACCAAAAACAACCATGACCATGTTGGTTCTAACCACCCGGCACATATTTTGAAACAGATACCTAAAGGTATTAATCATAGATTGTCCACTAACTCATCTAATAATAATATTTTTAATAAAAATAAACTAATCTACGAACAAGTCTTAAAGAGTAGTGGGCATAATAGTAAATTAGAATATATCGATATGAATTATTCCCCTAAAACGCTAAGTAGACATAAAACCAGAATTAGAAAAATATTATAGTTTAACCCCCCACCACACTCCATATAATTTAGCAGTGAAAATTAATATAGGCAAGATATTTTTAAACTACTTAGAAAGAATTTCCCACGAACAAATACGTTGCACAAAATCTTTAATAAAAACTACGTCAAATTAAGCTTTAGCTGTATGCCTAATATGACCAGTTTAATTAAATGATATAATAGGAAAAAAATTTAAAGACAAACCACGCACTGCCCCCACCTAGTGTAATTATAGGAATAAGGAAGGCTGCCCCCTCCAGGGAAAATGCCGGCAGAAGTGCGTGGTTTATCAAGTAAAAATATATAAGGATAAACCGAACAATACCGATAAAAACCCTAAGGTTTACATAAGATCTACCCAGAATAATTTCAAAAAACGATACTATAACCACCTTAGGAGTTTCAATAACGAAACATACGAACACAGTACCACCTTGTCCTCTTATGTATGGAAGATTAAACAAGATAATAAAGACCCCATTTTGAAATGGGAAATATTAAAAAAATATCACAGGTATAAAACGTGATAAATTTTGTTCCCTATGCACAGAGGAAAAGTTAGCTATTGCTAGCTATAAAGAATCCAATAATGTATTACACAATTGTGTTTCTGTCAGCTGAACTGCTAGGGATTTTTCTTTCAATTATACGAGAGTTAGTGACACTAAAACCAAACAAATTGGAGAGACTGGAAATTTAGGAAATGTTTAAAAATCTCCATACCTCTACAGTTGTCCTGATGGCTAAAGGATTAAAGATTACTTTCATTGATTGATTTGTTGTTATTTTACGGTTTTTCAGCCGTTTTGTGGTTATTTAAAATGTTTGGGATTATAGGAGGTTGCTTATAGTCCCCGGTTTTCTCAAGCAGTCTCCACACACCACCACGAATTTCTAGCGATAATATAAAATATGATGATACATAAAAGTATGATATCAATAGAGTTGCACGATTTACATTATTTATATTCGTATTGATGCCTTCATCTTTGGTGTTATCATCACGACATTTCGGAAACTGTCCTCCGGTCGTCTTCAGGTTTCTGTCAATCTGGATGCACATTTGTAGCTTAGATTAAATAGAAAGATCAGTTCTGAAGGCTAATCGGATGACAGATATCTGAAGAAGGCCAGAGGGAAGAGTAGTCGAAACGTTGTAATGATATCAACAAAGATGAGGACATTAATTCGAATGTAAATAATAATAAGTCCTGTAAGATAGTAACAACTCTAAGTCGAGGCTTATGAATCTTTATTTGACTCATTCCTCTTTAGTGCTGAAAAACCTTTATTTTATTGAGATGGATGATTACAAACGAGAGGGGAGATGTGGTGTGCTTATTCCTCAATTCAGAAATTCAAACAGATACAATATTACTAAGGATATAAAAAATTATTCTGCATTTTGTGAAGATAGAATTCATTTCCAGTGTCATTCAAGAACAGATGAGAAACAGGAAGACTGTTACGATTCCACTTGCATCGACTACAGAATGTCATTAAATTTAATACGCTGCAATCAAAACGCAATTAGTTAATTATTATAAACGAACAAGTCGTTTCTTTCTCTCCTTGTTCGGAGCACTGGAATAAAAGACTGTTTTAAAACCTTCTGAAAAAGACTGATAGCTGTCTTAATGTGTTTTCTAATTGAATATATAGTATATCTTTATATATATATATATATATATATATATATATATATATATATATATATATATATATATATATATATATATATTTATTTATTTTTCTGTTAATTGATGATGATCAATTAACTAAAAATCTATGGTAATTAACAACCACGTTAATGATTCTAATGCTTCCAGAAATGTAAGACTAAAAAGGGTTGGAGTTATTGAAGCTTAGGGAAGATTAGGGATTATACCTAATCTTAACTCCCCATTGACATAAAAAGATCAAAACAAGAATCATTAGAAATATTATCATGAATAAAGAATAGTTTTTCTTTGAAATGCAAACGAATTAACATTAAGTAGTTAAATTAATTGCAATAGATAAATATTTACGAAACGATAATTTATTAAAAATATATATTTTCCTACTGGTTTTTAAACCAGAGTATTTCCTAAGAGAAAAATTAAAATTTAAGTGAATTCTCTTTGGCAGTAGTTTATAAATTATTTGAAATATACTTATCTGAAACATTCATATAAAATCTCTTCTTTTTCTTCAGACTTTTTTTCCAGGAGTTTTTATGAACAAAACACATGGCTCCTATTTTCATTGCATAACTTCGTATTGTTAAAATTTATTAACGATATGTTATTAACGATAAATGTCTATTCAGTGAATGTAGAATAATAATTATCGAAAATGGTTTCTAGAAAAAGAGTCTTGAAACGAAAACTGAGTGATTTTGTTGAGAAGTAAGATGAGTCGCTTGTTGATCATTTAAATACTAATCACACTGACATAATTATTATTTTCTAAAATAAATAATATTTCTTTTTGAATCTAAAATGGATTGGGTAACTTAACTACACAGCGTACACAAAGGATTTTGCCTCGGTGTTATCAATGTAATAATTTAAAGGCAAGTAGATATTTATTTTAAAAGTTAAACTTTCGTTCATTTTAGAACTTGCCAAAAAAGCAAAGAACACCACGATGACCTAAAAAAAATGGCTGGAGATTATTAATCCGGAGACAATATAACAGAAAATTTCCAAGCGGTTTGCCATACACCGTTCTAATGTCATATCCATCTTTCATAAATGGAAATGATTTATATATAATAAACTTATCAACAACAAATATTTTAAAGCGATTACACGCACACACGCATACACACACGTGTGCGTTTAGGAATACATTTTGAATTTATAAATCCGATATATTTTAACTTATTGCTTAAACGTTATTTTTTAATGGATATCCACATGTAAGTAGACGTCATCTGTTTTTATTTATTTATTAAAGGGTATATTTATTTTTTTCCAGTTACTGGACTGAATATTTGTGAAATATTGTTTGAAAAATAAAAAAATTAAAATATTTCTCGAATATTCAGGCCAGTAAATACAAATAAATAAATATATTCTTTAATAAATAAAAGCCAATGGTGTCTACTTAAATATGGGTATCCATTAAAAAATAACGTTTAAGCAATAAGTTAAAATATGTCGGATTAATAATTTCAAAATGCATTCCTAAACACACACACACACACACACGCGTGCGCACGCACAGACATACACGCATACACACACACACGAATTACACTGGAAAAGAAGTCAGCTGAAAGATTGAATGACATCAGGCTAGGTGTAGATCTACGATTCACCTGTTGTCAGTAGTGACACGGAGAAATGAACAATGGTGGGCCGGGTTACGCCTAATTTATGCGTTGGCCAGATGAATATATAAACAACAGCTCCATAAAATGTAATGTTAAATATGAAAGATTCATCTCTCGTGTTATTCAACGACACTGTCTTCATTACACACGCGCGCGCGAATACACACACACTCAGACATACACGCATACATACACACGCACACACACATTGTCATCTTGTGCCAAATTAGTTGAATCCTACTAAATTTACACGCACACACACACACATATATATAAATAAATAATTGAATTAAAAAACAAACTAACAAATTAACTCTCGTATCACCATCATCTTCTTTCTCACTCTCTCTCTCTAGAGGAATCTCCAATTTGATTATTCCTGACCTGGCATCTCGGTTTCATTCACTTTCCTACTGACGTAATGTACCTTTCTTGTGATTTTTCTATAAGTACCTTTATGGTAATTGTTCTGATAAACTTTCTTCTGTCACCAAGACTTGATGAATTTAAGCGCAGTACTAGATTGTCGGCAAGATCTCATCGTTTTACAGTTGAAAATGGCGACATGCAACTGTATATTGTTTTATGCTAACGGTTTACTCGCACTTTTCGCTTGTGGGAAGCTATTTTCGGTTATTTGCTTTCCAGTTAACTTTGACTTGTGTTTCTTTTTATTTTTCTCACTCCTTAATAATGTTTTTTTTTTTTTCTTATATTCTTTCACACTCAGTAACCCCCGGCGTCTTAGTGGTTTTATTACCTTGTATGGGGTGAAATTATTAAATTAAGAGAACTTATAACATTTACTCGAAGATTCCTTATCAAATCCTCCTCTCACATTGGAGCCATTTATCAACAAAAGCTTATCATGATCATTAACACATAACTGAAGCCATTTGCTTTTAAAATTCATAGTAAGAGTACAGCAATTGGGGTTAGATTTCTTTCATCAGCAAGATTCAAGTCGCATTGGGATAGCGAAAGATGCCTTCCAAATGCTAAGCAAAGTATTAATAAACAGGAAAATTTAATTACAAACAAGTTGAAATTTCATTTTCTGAAAATGAGAAAGAAAGAGAGATTAGAAAATTCCATATTGACACCGAATATCTTGAAGCCAAAATGGACAGAGGAAACAAACTTCCTAACGAGCTTTTGTAAATGGTTGGCAGAACAGAGATTAACAAAAGACAGTAAAGTGTGGAAAGTCATGGTCGCCTACGTCCTGAAGGAACACAAGAAGAAGAAGAAGAAGTTGATGAAGAAGGGAGAATGAGGAGGGAGACGAAAAAAGGGGGGAAAAGAAAAAAAGGAAGAAAGAGGAGGAAAAGAAAGGAGAAAAGAAGATGAGGGCGAGGAAGAAGAAAAAGAAGAGGAGGAAGGAGGAGGAGGTGGGTGGAGGAAGAAGACGACGACAGGGTAGTGGAAAGAAGAAGAAGAAGAAGAAGAAGAAGAAGAAGAAGAAGAAGAAGAAACGGCCATTAAATACTTGTGGTAAAGATTTTAGTTTTCTCTCAATATTATTTTTAATAGCAAAGCCAACGCATATAAACAATAAGTTCTTTGTTCTTTTTTCAGATCAGAAAAAATGTCTATCCGTCTTTTTTTTCCTTCAGCTGGCCTTAACAAAGAAATCGGATTTCACTAAGTGCTTCGATGCCAATGCACTTACATATTTCGGAGGCTTGCAACCAAAACCGTTTTTTTCCAATGATTTGTTTTGAATTTTGTGCGAAGTCATTTTAGTGAAGCACTCATTGAGAATCGAATTCATTGGCCGAGCGACGAATTGGCCAAAAACTAGAGATGGCTTTATAATTACGTGGTAGGATACACGCCCAACATATTTAGACAAAACTTACTTTGGTCTGCAACAAAGCCACAGTAATTTGGAGACTAGTAGAAAGCGAGCTTGCACCCTTAAAGATTTGCGTTGCGAAATCAACTTGCGAGCCACCGCGGCATGTTCTTCATAGTGAAACAAAGTCATAAAAAAAGTAGTAATGGATAGCAATGAGGAATCGGAGAGCCGAGTTCGAATTCTAATTGGCTCCATTACAATCACTTACGTGATTCATACTTTCCCAAGGTATGAATCCTCTATCGGTAAATAGCAGGACAGGCTGGATTCTATAGCTTTCTAGGGGAAGGAAAAACTCAAAACTGACTCGAGCGGGTTGGGATGTGTTTTTATTGCGCAAGAAACACCACTTCAACTACAGCTGCAGTATACATGGTGCCCCCCCACGACCCTACCGGTCAAAGTCATAATTGTGAGACGCCTAGTATGATTCAAAGCCACTTGTTTACTACTACTTCACTTTAAAGCTTTTATTTTAATTATAATTATCATAGTTTGGTATAAGACTCATAAGTTGATAGAAGATTACCTTTCGCTAGACTTTTAAGTTGAATGTATTTGTTTACCAAAAAAAAAAAAAAAACGCCATTCAAAATGTTCTTGTTAAGTAATTTTGAAGAATTCCATGGCTTCTGAATTAACTACAATCTTAATCATGAAGCAAGAAGAGGAGAGACGACGAGGGCCGGGGCCACATTCACGAGGAGCGAGGCTTGTCCATGAATTGACTTAATGTTAGTTACTGTATCGTCCCCTGTTTTAAAAAATAACAAGTTACAATCACTAATGCACACTCATTTTTCTCTCTCTTTTCACTTTCACTTTCTCACGCATACTTTCTCATAGATTTCCTGACGCACTACCACTTACCCGCGTGTTCTAGGTATGACAATAAACTCCATGTAAGCATCAAGGCCTCTGATTGAGAGACTAGAACTTTTGAGGAGAGTGGAACCCCCTCATAATTGCTGTTGTTCACAAGTCCACCCTCACCCATGGTGGTAACACCTGTTAGGATTCACGCTATGGCCTAATAGTGAAACCTCAAGCAAAAACAAAACACTATGAACATATAAAAATACATTTTTATAGTAAAAATACTAGCAATATATTTTTATCTAAAAAATTACAAACAATACCTTTTTATATTAAAAATGCCAACAATACATTTTGTCTTTAGTTGAAGGCATACAATTGTGTTCAAAATACATTTAATTGAAGTCATAAAATTGTATACAAAATATTTAGATTTTGGCATTAAATGACCCACAGAGATGTTATGTCGCTAAACATGTTAATATGTTGCTAAACATGTTGATATGTTGCCAACCATCTTTCTCTCGTTCTTTGTCTCACTATTTATTTTTCTCACTCTCTCTCTCTCTCTCTCACTGTCTGGCCTTCTCCCATTCTCTCTATTTGAATCCAAACAATAAACTAGAAGTGCTTCTCCTTATTTTGTGTTGGTTTGCCTGGCTATTCTAGCTATGGTATAAGTTTTCGACTATGACACTTCGCAGTTGAACGTGAACAACTAGAAGTAGCCCTCTGACTACTTGATACGGTTCGATGTCATCGAAAGCGACATTCGATCCGAGATCGATCCGGCTCACTTACTCACGCCCTGACCATAACTCTATCAATTCATAAATTTATCTGGAACCAATTTCCCTACCTACAGAAATGTTCGTGAGGCTTTTAAACGGCTTATTATATTTGATTCCAAAAGCAATAAAAACCTGGATAAACTTTAATTACACTTCTAAGATTTCCCTAACAGTATAAAGAATATGGTGCAAGGAAATTTTGCATCAACTTAATATGTTTTTGAAACTCTATCGTAATTTATGGAATACTCATCACGCGCCAAGATCCTGCTCGAGGTCGCTATTAATTTAAGTGATTTGATGGATCTTATGTTGGCAACAACATTTCTTTATATTAGTCTTTCGAACATCAAACATTTCTTTCTCTCTCTCTCTCTCTCTCTCTCACGCGCGGATTAGAAAGATCAAATCAGATTAATTCTTCCTTGTTTATTCTTTATTTCTCAAGAACAATGCTCTCTTTCTCTTTGTTTTCTTTTTCTTTCACATGTTTTCTAAGTGTTTCTCGCTTTCATTTTTTTTCACTCTCAGAAATTCATTTTTCTATTTTGGACTCTCTTTAACCCTCTTTCCCTTGCTCTCTCTCTCTCTCACACACACACACACACAGCATGCATTCATTGTTCTAATTCAGGAGATATGTCACGTTTTCGTATAAAAATGCTTGAAATTTTAGTACATATCTTCTCTGTTCGTAAAATGCTTTCGTTTATCTTTCAGTATCATCATCATGTTTTCTTTTCACCTTTTTTATTTATTTCTTGTTTTTCTCTTTCTTCTTTTTTCCTCTTTTTTTTATTCAGACATTCTTTCTCTGTTTTTATTTGTCTATCATTCTTTTTCTATTTCGTGTCTTCTTTCGACTTAATTCAATTTTCTTTCTTTCTTCCTCTATGACTTTCTTTCATTACATCTTTTTCTTTCTTTCTTTCTTTCTTTCTTTCTTTCTTTCTTTCTTGCTTTCCCTTTTGATATTTTTATGTACTTTTACACTTTTCGTCTTTCTTTTTGTGTTTACTTCCTATACTTTCTATTCCTTCCAGTTTTCTTTCTCCCTCTCTCTTTCGTCACGTTCATGTTTCATTTTCGCTTTCTTGTTTTACAGATTTTTTTATTTTTTATTTATTTATTACTCAGTTATCAAGTCGCGTTCTTCTTAATCCCGCCCACGTTCTGTAATAATAATAAAAAAAAAAGCTAAAAGTCTCAGGGAGCTAAATCTGGTTTGTATGTGTGCGGGGATTGCTACATCTGGCTGATAGTAAAGTAACAAAATAAATATTTCTTACTTTAATAATAATATAATATAATAAATCAAATAAAATATTATCATTTAATTATCAATACAAATTAACAAATATTACAATTTAATTAATAATATGACATAACATAACAACTTCAATATAAACCATAAAATATTTTAATCAAATTTCGAAGAAAAATTTAGTTTCGAAGTAAAATTTACAACTGTAAGAAAAATCTACAACTGAAAAAGCGAAGATGTAAACAAAAGCAAAAATTCATGAAAGTGCGCGTTTAAAAGAACGTTACATTCATGAATGCGCATGTGTACAAAACGGATTGAAAAAAGACGCTGAAAAAAAATGGAAATATTTAAAAAAAAAACGGAACCCCTTGAATAATGCTTATTATCAAGAAACTTCTGTGAAAAACTACAAAAAATTGATATTAAAATTAAGTAATATATATATATATATATATATATATATATATATATATATATATATATATATATATATATATATATATATATATATTACTTGTCAGCAGTCAATATACCGCATAACACCATTGAGCGCTTAGCCTTGGAGCGGGTAGAATGGAGATCAACGTGTTTTAGTGGACTCAGCAATTTTCAATCTGCTTGTCGGAATCATCTTCAAGAAGCGAGAGCAAGATCTAAAAGGTCAGCCAATCTAAAAGTGATCTCATCTCACAATCCTTACACTTGCTCCATATGTGGCATCCTTTGTAAATCACTAGCCGGTTTTAAATGCTACTTAAGATTATCCCACAAAATTTCATAACTGAATCAATAAGCTGTCAGATCCTCATACGTGGAAACCGACGGGAGAGTCCATTATTATATATATATATATATATATATATATATATACAGAAACGACATATTTATTTATTATTCTTGTGGTAAATTCGTTTTTGATGTTAACAGTGTTATGTGTAGTTAATTGCTTCGCATGCCGTTTTTTTTTATTCACTCGAGATGGAGACGATGTTACTAATACACACCACTATCGATTTTAGGTGGGGACGGTACCATGTAAATTATCACTCTGCAATTCTTATCGTTCGGGAATTACATTTTTTGATATTATTGGCACATTCAAGTTACAATCGAATTACCGGAGAAAAAATGGCTAGAACCTTCAACAATCAACTTAAAATTAATCTTAAAATATATCTAATAATTTATTTTATTCGCATTTAGTGAAATTCAAATGGAATGATTCATTAAGAGGATCTGAAATTTGGCCAAGAGTTTATAATCTGTGGTTGATACCGGGGAATACAAGATGGTCTGAATCAGATTTAATGTCAGTAAGGAAGCCTTGTTGTAAGAGAAGTTGATCTTTGGTGACCCCCCAATGTACTCAGTCGAGATGAGAGAAAATATACTTTGCAATCAGTGTCCCACCACAGCGTCAGGTGAATCAGCGGTTTGATCTGCGAAAAATTGACCTTTTTCATTACAGATCACCCTCTCAGAATAAAGTTGTTTTAATTGACATTAAATTCGATTCAGACAGGCTGACATGTGATACGTATTAATTTATATACATATTAACAAAAAGCATAGAAACCTTTGCATCAGTCAAAATCTTTCCAATTTAATTTGGAAAAACTTGATAACATTTTAATAAATTTGTTTCCTGTTCGTAGTTAATATTATTATTTTTCTTACAGAGATGAAACCTATAAACCCGCCATTAAAGTCTATAAATATATATGCCGTATAGGTGACAAAAGAAGTCGCTGCTTGTATATTTTTACAATCAATATGTACCAGGCTGTGTAAGTGGAGCATGTTTGGCTGGATGTGGTACTAATCATGTTGAGTTGTGTTTAATGAATTAATATTGTATAAAAACGCAAATATTTTAACAATGTGTGGATTTGGCTGAGACGCTAAAATATCAACGATAAATGATCATGTGAAATGTTTGGTGGAAAATAATGACTTCGCAGGGAATTCTTGCTATCATCTTTCCCATATTGTTATAAAAATATTAGAAGTGTCTTTTAAATTCAGCTAGCTCTTTGTTTGTTACTACAAGTCGTTTACAGGCCACAGTAAAATTTTCAAAAGTAAAAAAAAAAAACACTTATTCTGCATTAACTTAAGAAAATGAATATAGATTAACGTTTAAACATTTATCTTGACAAAATAATCTATGACAATAAAAAATACGTAGAATGTTTTGTATAAAAAAATTCGAAAAGATTTTGAAAGTAAAAGCCACAATATTTGATAGTGGAGGTAGCAAAAATTTTTACAAAAGTTTAAGAACCTTTCACCCTAATTTTTGAATAATATATATATATATATATATATATATATATATATATATATATATATCAAGGTTGGGTTTCAGCTGTTATTAGGATGTGTTACCAAAGTTACCAAATGTGGATTAGAGCAGTGTATACAGCGCATGAACTAAACAGTGTGAGGTGCATTATTATATATTATGGTTGAATCTCCCGGGACAATTATGTCTACTTTAGATTAAAATAATAATTACTAAATGAATTATACATTGAAGTTAAAAGCCAAAAATAAATTGGAACACTTTTACGATTTATATTTAATCATTAACTTTTATAATTGTAGCCGTGGCATCCAGTGTCTAATTCGCTTACCCAAACGGCGCATCTCTTTATAAGATCCTGTAAATATTTAATCGTTCGTACTGTACATTGTAGCTTTTTTAAATTGAACTTTTAGAAATGTCGCTAACACCCACTCAGAATGAAACTAATTACAATGGAAAGTAAAAGAGAACTTCTACGGAAGGTAGTGATAGAAAGTGTGAAGAAAAGACTAAACATGAATTGCAAGAAGACAGAATGCATGGTTGTCTGCAAAGGGGGACTGAACAACGTGGAAATTACAAATATTGGGGATACCAAAATCAGAAACGTACAGCAATTTAAATATCTGGAAGGTGTTTTAAACAAAAATCCGAAGGCGCGTTGGGATAGCAAAAGGTGCCTTCCAAAAATTAAGTAAGGTATTAAGAAATAGGAAAATTTGGTTAAAAACAAAAGAAAAGAGTAGTAAACTTTTATGTAATATTGGTCATCTTATATGGAAGTGAATACCGGACACTGTCCTTGACAGATGAAGAAGACATTTAAAGCAACAGAAAAATGGTTCTACAGACGACTATTGAAAATCTTAGTTACAAAAAAAATGTGAGGAACAATCAAATTCTAGAGAAAATGAAAACAAAGAGCACACTTATACTTAACATCAGAAAGAGATAGTTGTAATTTCTAGAACACATAATGCGTTCTTGGAAAATTTCATATTCACAGGACAGAGAGAAAGCAAGAGAGATAGAGGAAGAGAGTGTATAATCTCCCTAGCGAGCTTGTGTAAATAGTTCGCAGGACAGAGTTTAGGAGAGTTGACAAAAGTAAACAAAATTTAATAAGAGCTACAAAGGAAAGAAAATCGTGGAGGTCTATGATTACTCACGTCCTAAAGGGACACTACACGCCACAAGTCAGATACAAGGTTTCTAGACTAAAAGATTTTCATCAGCTATGATCTGTGAAACTATTTAGACTTAGAAGAAATTTGAAATCGGGTCACCGCTCCAGCTTTCCAAGTTTAATAACCTGCACACTTGAGGGAGCATTTCATTTTGCAGAATAGCTACAAAGAAATGAACTCACTTTCAACGGTTTGCGAAATTCATTTGCTTGTCATCTCCAAAGAGCGCTCGATATCAACAGACAACAGCTTTCCCTCTTCTGACTTAGAAATGGAAAATTGTCATAGTAAGCATTTTCTACCGATTTCTTTCATGCTTAAAGCTTGGGTTTTACCGCGTAAGAAAATAGTGCATAGTATTTAATTAGTTAATTAATGCCCAAGTCATTTAATTAAACAGCCAGTTGCAATATAAAACAAAAAAACAAAAAACAAAAAAAATCAGGGAAACTTAATTTGTAAATGAAGAAAGTAAATATTCCAACTTCATTGCCTGAATTCTTTCATTTATCATCAAACAAAACATTCAGGTCGTTATGACACGCACAGGCAGACACACACGACAAACATATATATCTACATATATATATATATATATATATATATATATATATATATATATATATATATTTATTTATATATATATATATATATATATATATATATGTGTGTGTGTGTGTGTGTGTCTGTGTGTCTGTGTGTGTGTATGTGTGTGTGTGTGCGCGCGTGTGTACGTATTAGGCTTATGGAAAGGGTTACACATTTCCGGACATTAATACGCACACACACACACATACATACACAAACAAACAAACAAACACACACACACACACACAAAGTGACTCTCGGCAAACCATAGCAACAGCAAAGCTGCAGAAATAGAGAGACGGAATAAGTAGTGTAACGAGATAAAATAATGTGGACACAGTTTTGTAAAAGATATAAACTAAAATAATTCCGCGCTCAAGATTGAAAAATAGCAACTGAAGAGATTGAAGAGAATAAATATATTTTTTAATTTTAAAAGATGTAAAACTTTATAAATTATTCGAATTAAAATTTTAAAAAATTCAAACAATCTTTGTAAAAAATTAGTTTTCATCGAAAAAATGTTTTTCTTAAGACAACAGAGTCCATGATCTACGGTCTGATATTAACTGGGACAAGGAATGACCTGTTAATTTAAAACGAAACTGAGAGAGCTATTACTGCTTCCGATTAGTATGGCTGATGCCAACCTCCAGGAGACTAACTCGTTGTGCCTTCTCAGGTTGACCTGAAGTGGAAAGATTATATTGAGTCCATTGCTATATCTGCTGTTAAGAAAGTTGTTTTTTCTCTCCAGAATCTATGTTACATATCTATAAGTCATTTGTCCATGCTTTGAATATCGCTGCCACATATAGCCCGGTGCTCTTGCTATATATCTAAAGATTCCTGATAATATCCAAAGAAAAATTATTAGTCCTGATCTGATGTCTCTCTTCAGCTTTCGTCACTTTCCTACTGTCGAAATGTAGCTTTCCTGTGCCATTTCTATAATTACTTTCGTGAACTCTCCGCTGTGATACCCAGACTTTATGAATTTAAATGCAGTATTAGATTGGCGACAAGGACTCATCAACTTACAGTTGAATTGGTTAGTTGTAACAGTAAGTTCTATGCTAACAGTTTCTTTTCTCGGACTTCTCGCTTGTGGAACTATTTTCCAACTCTATGCTTTCCAGCCAAATTTGACCATAAAAAATGTAAATGCAATGTCAATTGTTATCTACTGTCTTCTTGATCACTTTTTTATTGTTCTAGCTCCTTAATAATGCTTCTTTTTTGTCTTACGCTTTCACACTTATTAATCCCTTCCATCTTAGTGGCTTTGTTGCCTTGTACAGTGTGACATGATAAAAAAATTAACTTTTTTAATTGAATAATGTTTTAGTCCTATAGCATTTTTATTTTACGATTCAGAGTAGACTTTCAGTAACTGGGTGGCCCTGTTTTACAGAAAAGAAATAATTTAAATTCTCCAAGGAGTTGTGCTTATAACTAATATAAAGTTTTTGTCGTGCAAAAGTGAAATTAAAAAATTAAATAAGTGGGTGTTATAGATTTAAAATTTTGAGAAGGTTTTTCTGAATAAATCCCGAAGTTTTCATTAAAATCCGACAATTATTTAATTTTTGCTCAAATTTCCAAATAAATGTGACTTAATATCCTAAAATATCATGTACTAATTTATGGTCAACTCACTGATTTAAGAAAAAGAACTGAACCAAAATTTTGAAGCTTATGACGGTGAAAAAGATTATGACGGTTAAACTATGCTTGTATTAAATTTGGGATATTTAATTTATCTTGTATGCTCATTTTTTAGCGAATCTTTGTTGGTGTATATATATATATATATATATATATATATATATATATATATATATATATATGAAAATAGCGGTCTAGTGATCCCATTGGTTGGTCTTTTAATATTGTACAACCTAACGGCACACCGCGAGATTGATATCCAGGACATCGGACTGTATAGAGATGACGGGCTCATGGTGGTGAGGAGTTCCACTGGCTTTAAGATAGAGAAGATCCGTAAAATTATGTTTAGTGAATTTAAAAAACTTAACTTAAAGATAACAGTCTCTTCTAAATTGAAAAAGGTAAACTTCCTCGACGTAACCCTAGACTTACCGAGCAACACGTACCAACCTTATAGAAAACCAAATGCTAACCCCTTATATATACACCCGAAGTCAAACTACCCTCCATCCACAATTAAACATATACCCTCATCAATAGAAAATAGAATTAGCAGTAACTCCGCTAACAAAGTAATATTCCACCAACATAATGACTTCTACAACACTGCCCTAAAAAGTAGTGGTTATAAAAATGCTAACATTAAATATAGGGACAATTGCAATAACCAAAAGAAAAAAAACAGGAAAAGAAACATCATTTGGTATACACCTCCGTTCAACCAAATGGTTAGTATTAAACTAGGACAGAAGTTCTTAGCTCTAATCGATAAACACTTTCCCACCAAAAGTAGGCTTAGTAATATATTCAATAAGAACACACTAAAATTGAGTTATTGCTGCACTGAAAATATAGAAGGTATAATAAGAAGACACAATAATAATATCCTGAACAAACCCCCTTACCTGAATAGTTTTAATAACTCTACACTTAAATCTGATAATGATAGGGAAAAACTATGCGATTGTAGAAACCCGGTAGACTGCCCATTAGAAAATAAGTGCTGCATCAAATCTGTAGTATACCAATGCACTATATCATCCACGGAGAACCCTAACAATAATATGATATACATTGGGTCCACGAAAAATGCCTTTAAAACCAGATGGAGGCAGCATAAATGCTCCTTCAACAACATGAACTTTAGACATCAGACCTCTCTATCTAAATATTTTTGGCACCTGAAAGAAAAAAATAGGACACCTCCTAAAGTAAAATGGAAAATCATTAACAGGACTAGAACTTGCAAAACTTGGGATGACCCATGCCCTTTGTGCCTCCATGAGAAACTACACATTATTAAGATTCTAAACAATAAAAACCTATTAAACAACCGAACTTACGCTCTGAATAACTAGCTAAAAACACGCATACAAAAAAATTGGAATCATATTTTTAAATAAATAATTATATAGATAGATAGATAGATAGATAGATAGATAGATAGATATGTGTGTGTGTGTGTACTCTTGTGCAAATTAATTGAAACAAAACAAATAATTCCGTTATTATTCCCTTTTTTCGCATTTTCCCAATGAAAAATAACTGTGGCACCATTTAGCGAGGCAGAAAGGGAAAAGAAAGAAAAGAGGAGAGGCTAAGGACCGAATCGTGAGTGATAAGCAAGAACACACACACGGCTAAGAGACAATGGATAAAAGGATATTTTGATAAGTAACAAATGGCGAAAGAGTGTCATTACAATGACAGGGAAATTCTGAGTGGAAAGAGAGGGAAAGAAAGAAAGAATCAGATATATTTTGGCATCGGCTGTGTTATCTAAGGATATGAAAACAAACTATTGGTACGGGAAGACATCTTATTATCAACTACAGACCGGCAGGCCAAAGAAAAAAAATATTCAAATGAAAATGTTATTTCGATAAGTGACGAAAAACAGGCAACTAAAGGGACTTTGGACAGATATGAAAAATTAAGGACCACCTACTAGTGTCCGTTGACCGATTTTCCTTCGACGGAACATACTTGGCCTGCGATAATAAAATTATGTTATCAGAAATATGTACCGAAGGAAAATGAATGGGAACCTAGAAGTGTTTTTTTTTTCTTTCTTCGAGGCGACAGACTGACTGAAACTTTGGAGATGTTTCTTTTCGAGACCGTGTTAAGAAGACCACCCATTCTGATAATTAGCGATAAAATACCTGACGTAAACCACGTGTAGGACAAGAGTTATGACCGCCATAGTCATATTGTCCCGTTCGCGGCCAGAGAAATGATACGGCGATTAAGAGGAAGAAAAGGGAAAGAGAAGAGATAATTTTTTTTTAGTTAAGCAAGATATTTTTTTTCTTCCTGAAACAAAGCCGCGGATTCGTCCACGCCCGACTGAGACATCATTGGTCGAGTGGTGATCACGTGACGCACGAGGGAGGCTGTTGCAGCCCATCTGGAGGATGAGTAAGAGAGGTTGCTACGAAGATGTGGGGAGGGCAGTTCACGCCCCTCTGAGGTATGATGAGAAGGTGGGAGTGAGGAAAGTTTCCCAAAAATGGAAAAAGGTGGAAATTCCTAACCAGAGAGGTGGATATGTATTTAGAATTATCGAGGAACCCCCCGGCGCCGACAAACTCACCCCGGTTTTGGTCGGCGCCCATATAAACGAAGCCACAACGAGCAGAGTTGAGTTGAGTTCCAGCAGTTCCCAGAGTCAGTCTCCAGTTGAAGCAAGCCTCGCAGATAGCTGACCAAGATTCACGCACATTCCGGACCCCTCTTCAACAAGAACAATTATTTTGAAGAGTGACTTAGATCCAGATCACCGAAATAAGTTTTTTTTTACTTTCATCCAAAGACCCACCGAAACACCAATATCTTAGAGAGCAGACAACTTGAAGTGTTAAAATTTGCCTAGCGGAAAACGACGTGTCACAATCCATAGAACGGGTCGGGAGATAGATGCAGTCCTATGTATCGAACAACTAAACATAAAGTTTGTTACCTTTTTCTTTGATACTTTGAACTTTTGAGTTTTCATTTTATTGTCTTTTATGCATATTTGTGCGGTATCACCCCCGTTGAACTCGGTTTGCAGTACGGCCCCGACGACTGATTGATTTCCTCTGCCTAGATCAATTCACAACGTGGGTAGGCAGACTGGGAATCAAAGTAGTTACTTCGGTAACCAGGCGTTGGAAGCGAGTTGGGAACGACGAGGCTGATATCAAATCTAACCAGATTCCCACCCGAATCACCAAAAGGTTAGAACGTCACATTTGGAGCAGCGACACCCGAACGGAGCAGCGAGGAGCGAACGGCTGGCGCCGCGGCGAGGACGTCACAATTGGTGCTGTTTAGGGACGTCACAGTTGGTGCCGTGGTAGACTAGGATAGAACATCACGGTTGGCGCTGCGACCCAGTGCCCATGTTAGTAATTCGTATGTCCATTCCACAAAGTCGTTCCTTACAGATTGATCACAGATTCTCGATTGGATTTAAATCAAGAGACTTTCCGGGCCAGTCTCTAGTACTTTGATTAGCTCACTTACCTGTGTGTTCCTGCACGGTTACAATTTTCGTATGAGCAACGTCAATCACAGACAATGACCGTAGGGCAACTAATCGACAGTCGAGACAATAGTGTCTGGGCGTTATGAAAATCTGAAATCTGGAACGTAATTTTGATGTCCCTATTATGTAAGTCATATTTTTGTCCTTTTTGCTTACTACCTTTTTAAATATACGTTTCAGTTTTCTTTCTGAATCTGCCATAAAAATTGTACCATCTGTGTAGCATGTAAGTTCGTCTAAATAAATGATATTAGGTCCTAGAATTATTTAGCTGTACTGGTTAAAAGTTCCGGTTAAAAAAACGTATTCTTTGTCCCAAAGTATTCTTTCTACATTGATGTAATGTGCTCTGTATTCGGATAGAAGCCATTTTTTTCAAATGCAATTTGTGGTTATTCATATATTCTCCTCGTGTAGATCAAGTTTTCCTAATTCTTTATTACTGTTCGCTTTGAAAATATTATAAACATGAACATATAATTTCTTGTTCCAGCTTTTAAACAAAGTAATGAACTTAATAACCCCTGCACTGCAGTAGGCGCAATTGAGAAGCTTAATTTATTCTGAAACAAAGCTGTATTAGTGTGATTCCTCGAACAGAACTCGCTATAAAAGAATTAAGCCTATACTAACCATCACAATAGAAAACGACCGGTTGTTACTAGCTTAGTGTAGTCCAAGGCTATAATATTTGACCACTCAGTGAGGAACGAACACAGTGCACTTGCGATTTAGTCCACGCTGATCGGGCGTTCACTGTCAAGATACGGTATGTGTCTTGGTTTATTATTGGTTAAATAGACCAATAAATGGCCTCAGTAAAAGTCGAAAGTACAATATACGCTGTTGTTTATTGTAATGAGTCACGAGTTCAGCCAACTTGTAAATGTCCCTGTGAGATGAAAGTGTCCATCACAGTGCTACGGTAGGGGCCCAATATGGTGGTCAAAATATTTCCCGTGAAAAATGATATTTTGTGTCACTTTCCTGCATTAAATACAACAGCAATTACGAGACTCTGTTATAACAGACAGAAGCCATAATAAATATAATGCGGATAATGTTTTTGAACAGTTTTATAAAGATTTGCTTGTTCGAAATAGGCGGGAATGAGAGGAAGAAGATTGTGTTGCTGCAGGCTTCCAAGTAAGGATAACATACCTTATCAGATCATACAATTAAGGCATTTACCTGGGCTTGAATTTCAATCAGTTTCACAGCTGAAAATATTAGCTGGAAACATTTCAGGGCGCCCAGTGTATGGTCTGCGATATTATCTTGCTAACCATATTTGAAAAATGTCAATCTATCTATTTTTGTTCATATCTATCTATCTATCTATCTATCTATCTATCTATCTATCTATCTATCAGGATGTCGATCTTATGCTTTCTTGTCCGTTCAGTGGGCATTGAAATAAACACCCAGAAGCAGCAGTCTGTATCTTGCTAAATGTTTCAATGTCCACATTTATGTATACACTTCTATTCTTGATACTAAACACTTTAACCCATAAATATAGCATACCTTAAAACTATATTTAATCATATATATATATATATATATATATATATATATATATGTGTGTGTGTGTGTGTTGAGGATAGATACTTTGAAAAGCAACATTTCAGAATTCTGTCTTTACCTCGGTTTCTAAAAAGCAAGATTTCACTGCTTAATGAATACCCTGTGCTTTGTAGATCACTCGAGGGAATATTCATTGTCAAAAATTTCTGAGATAACAAGTACAATCGAAGAAAATTGGTGAAACAGATTGTGGAATTCTTGGAAACCAGAATAATTTATGTGACACTTTGGCTAAATTACTGAACGATAAAGAAAGAACACAATTTACAAAGGAGGAAAAAATGAAGAGAAGCAGAAGAAAATGAAGTTTACATAAAAGGAAAAAAAAGGGAAAGAAGAAAAAGAAGAAGAAGGGAGGAAGAAAGGCAATGAGAAAGTCAGAGAACGTGAGGAAAGAAGAGATGAAAAGGGAAAAACAAGAAGGAAAGAAACCCAACGAAAAAAAAAAAAATGCCAGAAAAACGAAGTACATCAATAAATCAGTAACCTGTTAATATTGACAGATTTTATAAGAACACTTTGAGACAAGCAGAAAGATAGAACGACATTTAGACAAAGTTTCGATATACTTAAGAACAGAGACCAGAATAGCTAGCCAGACAAAGAAAACACATTGGGTTTTTGGAATCGACTAGTAGAAATGTCACTGGTTTATTTCCAGTTAAATCGATTTTTATGGATTGATATTTTCTCCTTCAATAAATTTTGATTAAAATTTTTCATGATCGATCCAAATCAGTTCAGATTTTTTCCAATCTGTTGATCTCTCTCTCTCTCTCTCTCTCTCTCTCTCTCTATATATATATATATATATATATATATATGTGTGTGTGTGTGTGTGTGTGTGTTTTGTTTCATTATGGACTCTCTTTATGAAGTTTTTTATCACTGCTATTTTTTATCTTAGTGAGTTTCTGCTAATGGGTTTACTAAATATTACAAGCATCCACAACCAAATTACCTTTCTACGACCATAATGGCAACATCTACACCCAAATTGACGGTGTTAGTATGGGAAACCGCCCGGCCCGTGCTTCTGCAATTACTACATGTCTCACGTAGAAAACACGATAGTTAAACAGGTCTGTAAACCTAAAATATATGTCCACTACGTAGACGATATTTTTATTTTAGCGAAAAACACAAAAGAAATAGGTACTCCCAAGAACACATTTGAAAAAAAAAAATCTCTCCTTAACTGTACTTACGAACTTTGTCATAAAATAAAGTCCCATTCTTAAACGTTCTCATAGAATACAGTAACATTAATTCTACCTTCTCATTGTATAAAAAACAACTAGCATTCTGTCAAGCAGAGAAAATGAAATTCACGATGTTCTGCAAGAGTAGTTTCCAAAGCTATCTATCTATCTATCTATCTATCTATCTATCTATCTATCTCCGCATATACTCACGCAAGAACGCGCTTTAGATATTTGTCGATGAAGTTTACACATAGTATTCTATTAAAAGGTAATACGATTTTAAAAGCAGTTTTTATTTACCTTCTCTCATATACACTAATTTTGGAAATTGCCCATTCCGTGAATTGAAATACATGTAAAACAAAACTGAAAAAATTAAGCATTTTCTGATATTAAAAAAATTTCTTGATGTAAATTCGTTCAAAGCTCTACTAGAAGTTACCTATTGTACTGTATATACGGCATATTTTTCATGCCTTGGAGATGCCGAAAGAAAGAAATTCAAACAAAGAAGAAAAGACGAAAACACTGGTTTATTATGAGGGGAGCCATATTATTAGATTTACCAACAGATCTAAATTATTGAATAATTCAAAAACGATTGGCAATAAGAAACGACCAAGGACGCCCTTCAAATTGATTGCTGCAGGTCATCATCCACTTCTTTGAAAAATATTAAAAGATGAATTGTGTTCTCGAGGCTCCTGAAATCAACTTGATCTTAATGTTGCAGCAATTAAAGTCCGTTCATTTGTCAATGAATCGGGCAACGTTTTGTTTCGTTTCAGTTTTGAAGATCACAAAAGTGTGTTGAATAGACTAAGAAGAAGTGACTTGAATCAAAGAACAATCGGAAAAAAAACATTGCTCTCTGATGAGATATTTATTTTCTTATATAATATCGGAAGCTTTTTCAATCAACAATTTTTTCCAACTATTTTCTCATCTTGATTATTATCGATGTTATTATAGACACGACGTTTCGATCAAGTACACCAAGGCCATCATCATGTGTTCATTGTTTTGGTCGATATGGGATATCTATTGTTTGTAATGCCAGTTATTGTTCGTTCCTTCTTAAACCGTGATAGAAACACTAGATGAGAAAACACGTTTAACCAGCTCCTATATAAACTACGTCACTGTCATGGAGGATAATTCAGTAGGGTGTATTTTGGAACCTTTATTTTCAATGTCAGATAGTTTGATATTTGTTTGCATGGCGGGTTGGAACCGCTTTTGATAATTTTGTATTTCATGTTTGAAATGAGAAATTATCAATCTAACTTTTCATCTCCACTGACATCCAAACGCGCACAGTGTTAATGAAAGCTACCTTCCAAAAGCTAAACAAAGTACTAAGAAACAAGAAAATGTTGTCAGAAACAAAGAAAGGTGTTCTGACTTGCTACGTGATATTAATCTTCTCGGTAGTGAATGCAGGAAAATATCAACATTGAGATGAAGAAGAAACGGCAAGCAACAGTAATGTGGTTCTACAGAAAGATACTGAGAATTCCATGAACGGAGAGAGAGTAAGCAACGAGAAAGTCTTAAAGAACACAGGACTTGGAATGTTTAACTCACATTGAGAGATAAAGGAATAGCGAGGTTGTGAGGGATCAGGGAATGTCGAGGATGAGAGGGATAAGGGAATAGCGAGGTTGGGAGAGATAAGGGAATGGCGAAGTTGGGAGGGATAAGGGAATGGCGTGGTTGGGAGGGATAAGGGAATAGCGAGGTTAAGAAGGATAAGGAAATATCGAGGTGGAGAGAGATAAGGTAATAGCGAGGTTGAGATGAATAAGGGAATATCGAGCTGGAAATGGATAAGGGAATAGCGAGGTTGGGAGGGATAAGGGAATGGCGAGATTGAGAGGGATAAGGGAATAGCGAGGTTGGGAGAGATAAGGGAATATTGTGATTGAGAGGGATAAGGGACTAGCGAGGGTGTGTGGGAAAAGCGAATAGCGTGGTTTAGAACGATAAGGGAATATCGAGGTGGAGAGATATAAGGGAATATCAAGGTTAAGATGAACAAGGGAATATCGAGCTGGAGATGGATAAGGGAATAGCGAGGTTGAGATGGATAAAGGAATATCGAACTGGAGAATGATAAGGGAATAGCGACGTTAGGAGGGATAAGGGAATATCGAGCTGGAGAGGGATAAGGGAATAGCGAGGTTGGGAGGGATAAGGGAATATCGAGGTGGAGAGGGAAGGCAGATGGATACCTATTTAATAACACGGAGTTGGAGGTTTAGCAAAGAGAGCAATGCTGCTAAGGGGCACGAGGAATATGAAGTTGTGGAGAGTCATGACATCTCACATCCTGAACAGAGGCGGTATATAGAAAAAGAAGGTGATTGTTCTCATATTGATTATTAAATATTCTGTTATAGGCATCAAGCTTTGTTCCGGTTTAATAGGATTGGCGGTTTATCATTTGTTTCCTGTTTAGGATTGGGTTTTCGGTTGCTTTTAGCGCCTATTTCAGCTCTATACTTCCGACGTCTCCGCCAGAAGTCTGAAATTTTATTCACTAATTATTTTTCCTCTCCCAATAGAAGTAGATAATTTCACCTATCGTCCAGCTCACTCTCCTCCCTGTTTTTTGACCAAGAATAGACGTCTATCACTTGTTTCCTGTTTTGCATTTGGTTTCCGGATCCTCCCAAAGTCAACTCCCACACTATACATCTAACGTCATCGATTGAACTCTGAAATGTTACTCACTAATTAAATCTTGTTCGTTTACTCTTATCTATCTTACATAGCCCCAAGAATCTCACTTTTTGCCTTTTCTTATGCTAACAGAACACTGCAAAGCAATCTTCTAACTTGTGAAGCTCTTGATCCTTGTATTGAGTGAACATTAGTAAATGAAAAAAATAAGAAAATAAGGGTACACTTTGGCCATTTTCAAAGCTGAATTTTTGGCAACGGAATACAAGGCAAAAGCTAGGTGCAATGTAGAAGTGTTAGAGAAGAATCTTGCCTCATTTAAATTTTGTCTCCTGTAGAATAATGCAGCCATTGACAAGGCTAACATATTTACCAATCAATAGACTGAAGGATATTACAACTAAGGACAAACTTGGAAATTCTTCACAATGAATTCTTATTGATAACGCATCCTTTTCTAGAAATGTCTGTGAGCAACAAAAAAAAAAAAAAAGAAACAAGAAAAAGAAGAATTTTGGAAATTCAATTTAGAAAGAAGAAAAGCTTAATACCTTGTATAAATTATTTTTAAAATGAAATTCCATTTGAATCGTAGGAACATTTTGTTTTTTCAATGCATAACGGCTGCATCTCCATGTATTGATCTCAAAACAAAAGCCTTGTTGTTAATTACTGCTCTTTTCATGCTTATATAGAAAGAAACGAGAAAATCTACTGTTTAATCAGTCATGGCGATTTTCTAAGAGTAGCATAGATATTACACAAGGCCGAAAATATTGCGCACCCAGTGAGGATCGAACTCACTACTCGGTCATAATTGTTCTAGCGAGCAAGATCGCTAACCATTACACTAAACCAGCCAAGAATCAAAAAAAAGCACCTTGGTCGCTCAAGCGTCTATTACGTACGTAACTGACTGACTGACCTTATACCCTTTTAGACTCACGGAATATATGATTTTTAAAAAAGCTTCATTTACTCATTTGACCTGCATATTCCGTAATTCGAGTGAAAAAATATAATAAAAATTGAATAGACATTTGAATAAAATCAAATAAAAGATGTTTAAAGTAATCCCTGTTGCTGAAGTATACGTCATATATATATATATATATATATATATATATATATATATATATGTATGTGTGTGTGTGTGTGTCTGTGTGTGTGTCTGTGTGTGTGTGCGCGCGCGCGTGTGTGTGTGTATTAATAAACAATAAAATCCAAAATTATATATATATATATATATATATATATATATACGAATGCAAGGTTGATATAGATGGAATAAAATTCCAGTAACCAAAAATACTATTTTTTAAAAAATTTCTCAATACAAATTAGAGCGAATAATATTTATTTAAGAATTATAAGATTAAATGTTACAAAATCACTACAAAAATAGCCATTTTGTTTCATCCAACACTTCTGATGTTTTGGCAATTGATGGGTGTTAATTGCATAGAGAAGTACTACAATGTCCGCACCTCCAAATATGAAACCGACAATTCAGCGTAACCTTCACAAATGCGTTTTTATGCCATGTTCTTATGTTAACATTTCCGCATAGTTGCCTCGATGTCCCAATATATCCAATTTCTACGATTAGAAAAACAACATATTTAGCCTAACCTCTGATAAATGTTCAATATATTGATGTCATTCATAGTAACGAAAACTTAAACGAAATTTAAAAAATAAATATTCGTAGGAAAAGCTACTATCCTCTACTAATGAATATTAAAGATAGCTTCCTTTTCTATGATTTTTTACTTGATAATTACATTTGTATTACTTCACAATATCAAAAATTCCACAATACAAAAAATCTTGTCCTAATCCGATATAAAATAGCTGTTATAAAAAAAATGGCCAACTTTGCTGAAGTAATTACTTCTTTGGACACATTATGAATTATTTTCCATTCTACAACCCCTTTACCCACAGGCAAAAAGTCGCCAGAGACTTGCAACTCTATCGCAATTTCCATGGGAAGTGTTCAGGCAAGCTACATTCCGTGGTTATTTTTTACAAAGAACTGGTCAACATAAACGTGGTTAGCTTTAAATAGTTTGAAAAAAATAAACACAATTATTCTCTTGAAAAGAGATACCCTCTCATTTCAAGCAAGATGAAAAAGCTATTAAAATATAATTAATCTTTCATATCACTTAATTATACTAATAAATGCAAAAATATAAAACATTTTACTAACCCTAACCCTAACCCTAACCCTGCCCTAACCCTAACCCTAACCCTAACCCTAACCCTAATTGAACTCGAAAATTTATATTTATGTTAAGAAAATTATTTATGTATTTTCATGATCTTTACGAAATTGAATTTTCAAACAAAAAAAATTAAATTCTTTCATTGGGAGCAAAATCATTACACTCACACGTAAGTTAATTTGCCATTTATCGAAATCTGAAATAGGGTGCTAGCAGGTATTGTGATACAGAACGGATTAAAAAATATAACTAATATGTATATCCCTTACATATATTTCCACACAGACCAAATATAACGATCTTTATATACCGCGTCTCCTCAGGATGGACGCGATCATGACTCTCCCTAACTTCTTTTACCTTGTAGCTCTTAATAAACTCTTTCTTTTTATTATTTCTCTTAGACCCTGTTCCGCTATCCATTTTTACTCAAGCTCTTTAAGTACATTATGCGTTGTCTTTCTCTGTCCATCTTGCCCACTATCTATCCTGTGAGTATTAGACTTTCCAAGCCCTCCTTCCTTATTATATCCCAGAAAAAACTGCCTTTTCCTGATCTTAATTATTAGTTTCCTTTTTGTATCCACAGCATCCTTTTGTAGAGCCACGTTTCTGTTGCTCCAAGTCTCCTCTGTATCTTTGAGGAGATCGCCCAGTACTCATTGATTTTGTTAGCCAATAAGAAATCCTGGTAGGAATTTTAGTTCTCTCAGAATCACCACGCCATATAAGCTGCATAAGTCCGTTGAGAAGACACATCCTTGACTTGAACCCCTTTTTATGTTTGTATATCTACTGAAGCCATTTTCTATCCATATGCAGGTAGTTGTCTGCCAGTATAGGTTCTTAATTATTCTGAAATCTTTCCGAAAATTTGCTGAGAACTTCCAACAAATCTTTTGGCATACTTCATCGAACACCTTTGCGTAATCTATCTCCTGAATTTGCATTGAACTTCCTGATAATATTCTGAGAATAAATATGGCGTTTCTTTTTCCAGTGTTTTTGACGAAATCACATTGTTCATGTCTTCGATTTGATTCTGTTGCACGCTCTATTCTTCAGAATTCAGTTATTGAATTTTGTTAAGCTAATTATCTCATGGAGTTCACATTCCTTTGCATCGGGATTCTTGGGTAGGGCTATGAAAATAGATCTACTTAGGTCTTCTGGTATATCGCCACTGTTGTAGATTTCATTTATTATTTCTGCAACATTCTCAATGCTGAGATCGTTTAAGGCCACCAGCACCTCTATTACAACTCTATCTGGCCCTGCCGCTTTGTTTCTGTTCAATTTGGCTAATGCTACTTCTACTTCAGATTTTAATATTTTCAGTCCGTCGATATTTCTGTGTATTGTCGGTTGTTCTTTTTCATCTTGGAAGAGTTCTCCGATATATTCGTTCCATCTATGGAGTAGTTTTTTTTTTCTTTTTCTAATATTGTACTTTTCTTGGTCATTATGCATCCTGTTGATGAGCATGACTTTTGTCCGGTTAGTTCTCTTATTTTTTTATGCATCTGCTTTATTTGTGCTACTCATTGGTTTTATTTCTGCATATTTTTCGTTAGACCATTCCACTTTAGCTTGCCTGCATTACTTCCGTGTTTCTCTTTGTGGTCATATATTCTGTTCCGTGTCTTGGCATAGTTTTTGTCTCTTTTTCATGACGTCTTGAATTTCGCCTATCATCCATTCATTTTTTCTTCGTTTACAATCTATTGGGATGATCTCGATTTCTGTTGTTATTAAAGCTTTTCTTAAAGCGTCCCACTTCGATTTTCCTTTTTCTTTTTCTCCTTCAAATCTGGTTTTCACACTGTCCATATATTTTTCATAAAGTTTAGGATCGTTCAAGAGTCTGTCGTATTACATTTTGGGTGTTGCCTTAGTCTTTTTCAATTTCCTTAGTTTTACTCTAAGCTCACATATTACTGGAAGTTGATCATTTCCGCATTCGTCGCCTGAATATCTTTTACGGCGTAAAACTGCATTCCTGAATCCCTTATTGATAGTTATATAGTCAATCTTTTGTTTTATTTCGCACCTGGGCTTCTCCATCTCGATATTCATCTTAGGCGTTCTTGAAACCAGATATTGGTACCTCTGGACATTCACCGTCTACACTTGGGCCATTTTCCTGCGTGTTCATTATGAGTTCCTAGTCCGAATTTGTCAACTATTTCACCATCCCTTTCGTTGCCTACTTTGGCATTCAGGTCTTCCATGACAATTATGAATTCTTGCGATTTGAAAAGAGCCTTGGCGTCAGTCTAGCGTAGAGTAGAACTTTTCAATTTCTTCTTCTATACTTTGTGCTGTCGGTGCATACACAACTATGATGGATATGTTGAAAGGCTTTCCTTTCCGCTTAACCGCAACAATTCTTTCAGATAATTTGACGGTAACCTGCAACGCATTTCCTCATGTCTAGTATCAATCCTACTTCTCTTTCATTTTTCTCCCCGCCTGCGTATATGCTCCTGTGTTTGTCAATGACAAAATATCCATTGTGCGTCCACCGGCTTTCGCATACGCCTTGTTTCCTGTTTTCTTTTTCTGTCCACAGTGATTTTGACATTCCATGGCCAGATAATTATATTTTGTTTGATGTGACGTATCTTTAAATTAGCTTTCTTAAAAACTTTCAGATCATAACACTTGTCTCGATGAAAATGATTATAAAGGTCGTCTATTTTATCAGTGGTGAACGTTAGAGCTACTCTTTTTGTTCAGGGTGTAAGGCGGCTTTGTCGTGAAGCAATATGGAATTCGTAAACATGAACTTCCCGTCTCATTCGGCGAAGTCTTCCTTCAATTTATTCATTGTTTAATACGCGTCTTATTTAAATATATGAGCATACGTTATGAAGTCAATAATCAGTACATAAGTTTACAGTCGCCAGCATTTTTGTTTGCAGACTACCGAACTTTGAATTTGGTTCAGCGAGTGATAATAGATGCTTCCAGATGATTAAATCAACCATTGTCTCTGGGTATAACATGATTCACTTAAATCTCAGCACCAGGAATTACTCAATACAGTTTCACATTCTGAAAAAAGTCTGGACGGTAAAACGTGTCCTTTAGCCTGTTACTTTAGGAACCAAAATTGGTATGTTATCTTTAGAATGTAAAAATACATTACAGCTCTTAACCTCAAGATAAGCCGAAGTTTTGTGTGTGGGAGGGAGATTAAAATTTGTTGTGTCGTTGCATACGCATGTACACAATATGAAGGCTGTTTTGGATATTACAAGAAATTTTGTCACCGATATGTAGCTTTTACAACTATCACCATGTCTGATGTTCATTCAATTAATGGCTTACTTTATGATATCTCTTGTAAAACCATTATATATATATATATATATATATATATATATATATATATATATATATATATATATATATATATGAATGCGTAGGATAAACAATCTACAGAAACACACATATACTTCATGTACATATAAATATATTTCTTCCTCACGTGTTATAAATAGAGTGCTCAATGTTGTGAAACAGAGCTGTAATTATATATATATATATTTATATATATACATATATATATATATATATATATATATATATATATATATATATATATATTCTACAGAAGAACTCAAAATTGATCGCTGCCTTTAATTATTACATTAATATTTAAGTTTACCTTTAAAATAAATAAATAAATAAAATAAAAAAAAACGCTTAAAAATTTAACGAAGACAATCACAGTAATGAAAACTTTGGAATCCCAAATTTCAGGATTGTGAGTCGGGATCCAACCCGGAATGTTTTTAATATTCTCACAGTCAGCCTGATTCTAAAATGCTATGATATGTTGGGATACAGCCTCTAGGAGTAAAGTTGAAAAAGTGTGACACCATGACACGCAGATTTTTGCATTTATTATAATGGTATATGTATGAAAAGATAAAGAAAGAAATACGAAAAGTTTATCAATTTAACATATTTCCCTTTTATTAAAGCTTCAAAGGATAAAAGAAAATCCTTGAAAATCAAAATTGCACTCTTCACAATATATATATATATATATAATTAGAAAACAGACAACCTTAAGGGTCCATTGATTATAATTTATTTCCCCTGGAAGGTCGTTTTTTTCGAGTTCCTCAGATCACATTTCAAGCAAACAAATGGCTTTAAATTTGCGTATTTTTTTAAAACACTTTTAAGGGGGTAGTTTTAAGTTAATGTAAGATGATAGAGGTGCCGGTGGAGGAGGACGACATATATAGTCGAAATTAGAGAAGGAAAGGAGAGACAGGAATAATTTTAAATCTATTTTTACTAAAATAAGTAAGGGAGGCAGGTAAGTACGAGACATTGACTTAGTTAATAAGTCATCTCACAGGAAACAAGACAAAGAGAAAAAAGAGAAGAAAAGATATAAGGAAGCAAATCTGTAGTCTCCTCCTCCACCTCTCTAAATCAACTTAAAACTACACCTCAAAAGTGTTTAAAAGTAATAAATTTAAAGCAATTTTTATGCTTGAAATGTGATCTGGAGAAACAGGAAAAAAACGACCTTCCTGGGGAAATAAAATATAATCAATAGACCCTTAAGGTTGTCTGTTTTAGTAATTAAATTAATTTTTCCTTTGATTTGACATTGGGCCATCACGTTTTCTTATTTAGTACCACTCACGTATTGCTCACCTTATTCCCATGTCGTCTAAGACAAGAGATTGAACTCACAATTACTATGGCACCAAATTCACGAACAAATGCTTTAAACCACTAAGTCAAAGTTAGACATTGACAGTATAGATTTTAGATAAAGTGTCCAATTCAAGTTTCGTTGAAGGTCAACAGAATACGCAGAAAACTAAGACGGGTGAGGTCAACACACAAAATATTGTGATAACAACAAAGATGACGATATTAGAAAAAGGCATTGATGCAAGCTAAACTGGTATGTTGTAAGTTTTTTCCAAAAATATCTCATGTTCGGTCATTTAGTCAGCATTTAGGAAGTGGGTCACGTTTTAAATCATTTTCAGCACCCCCTAGAATAAATATGTCCATTCGTAACTTGAAGCAGGTGCGACATTTGCAATAGAGTAAAATTCAGATCACATTAAACCTTTTTTATTTCTGTGTTTTAAGCGACTGTTATCTTTTTCTGGTGAAATTGTTTCTTAGGAATGATAAAAGCTTGAAGCGAATTGGATTGTAAAATTTAAAGTGAGAAGATGAGACGCAGCTGCTGCTGCTGGTGCTGCTGTGATAGTGGGGGGGGGAGGCAATTATGAAAGGAGAAAAAGGGAAAAGAGAATGATAATGGGAAGAGAAGGCATTATTTCAGCGCTGAGACGGCTATGTAGTCCTGATCAGAACGAGGAACTAAACAGTCTAAAGCAAAACAGATTATGAATCCTGATTATCAAGACAAGAAGATCATGAGATAATAGATAGATAGATATCACATACACGCGCGAGCGCGGGTCCACGCAAAGACACACACACACACACACATATATATATATATATATATATATATATATATATATATATATATAGAGAGAGAGAGAGAGAGAGAGAAAGAAAGAGAGAGAGAGAGTAAGTGAGAATTACATAAGAAAAACTGCAGAAATAATAAGACGTATCTATACGGACACACACACAGAAACAAGGATGGATGGATAGATAGATAGATAGATAGATAGATAGATAGATAGATAGATAGAACAATGAAAATCAACATATAATGTGTGCTTGTTTTTTGTTTGGCTCGGGTATAATGTATGCCTGTTTTCTATTAGTAGATATTCTTACATTTTTTTGTAATTTATTCAGCCATCTTGTGACGTAATAAAACATATACTGGAGCATTTTCTGTGGTAGAGGTTAAGACTACGACGCATGTTGCGATGAGGTTCAGTGTGGTGAAAGAGTCCTGTATAAGCAAAATGGCATGACAAAGAAATACAGACGTATTATTATTATCATCATCATCATCATTATTATTATTATTATTATTATTATTATTATTATTATTATTATTATTATTTCCTTTGATTTCTGTTGCATAAAATTTCTTTTCTGGTTCCAACCAGTGACTTACAGTCAGATATGATATCATGACATTTTTACTGAAACAAATTAAATAAATAAAATAACCTAAGATCATACATTTTACATGAAGTTGAAGCCCTTCGTATGGTGTGAGCAAGACGTTAGGGAACAATTTTTTGCATTTTTTTAAGGCATGGGTTACCAGGGATTCCTTTAATGCGTATATCAAATTAAATCGTGGGCTCCAACCACAACTGGAATTATTGATGTTTTCATGTGTCACATCTTTTTGGTTTCGCCTTCAAGATCCTTGTATTTTGAATGGTTGATCCTTTGTATTCTTGAAGATCTTCAAAGATACATTACAATCTGCAGGAACTGCCATGTCAATAAGAAAACACATTCTATTTGAGTGGCCTTTCATCGCTATGTTTCCGCTATTTGCTTTGATTCTTCCGTCTGTGTGTAAAGTCCCATGAATTGTTACAGGTCCTATATCTGTAACCGGGTCGGGGTGGTGTTCATACCAATTCCATAGAGTTTCCTTCCTGTAAAAATTGCAAATTTTCCAATGACCCACCCTGTCATACCGAGTTTTATAATCGGGGAATGCTAATACCGTGCAATGTGATAAATTCCTTTTTTTTCTTTAATATTCATCACAGAATCTGCATTTATAATTATTTTGTTGAATTATTGCACTTTTAGAGTTTCCAACGTATATCGGCTGAAGAAGGTGTGGACAATAGTGCGAACGATGTATATATATATATATATATATATATATATATATATATATATATATATATAATATAATAATATTTTTTGTTTAAAAATATTTTTCCTTCGCTACATAAGAGTTCTCATGTTTCAAAAACGAGAGCCGAAATCATCCAAATAATTAATAAAATTAAGTTGGATTGTGGTGTTTAGTCCCGTTTCATCTTCAAGCGAAATTTTAGGAATAAGCTATCTCTCGGTTTACGTGTATTTTTAGGCACGGTCCGTTACAGAATTTGTTATTGTGGGAGTGGCTAGACTATTTTCCTTCGTTAAGTGGTCAGGGAGTTAATTCTTATCAATAGATTCATCATCCTCTGAGAGGTTTTGCTAAGGTTGGGTAGGGTGTCTATTTCAAGGCTAATGTCTACGGTCATCCTTTAGTTGGTTCCCAGTGAAGGATATTTTTATGGCGCGCCTACAATCGTTATGTGTCTGGAGAATTGTCTTTTATTATTGTCTATCTGATTATCTATTTATTTATTTGTTTATTTAAGTGGGTGTTTTATATACAGATCGCTTTGCATTGAATTTCAATTTGTTTTTTTTAGTTTTTTGACGACGACAAAAAGGGTTTTTCCTATTTAAAGGTTTGGCTAAGCTTTTTAGAATTTTACTTAGCTATGTTCTTTTTTTTTTTTTTTTTTTTTTTTTTTAATGCTAATTATCTAATGCGAAAGTCTGTTGATGTCGGCAAAAAACCGTTAACTCCTGCCTATGGTTTAATAATTTTTCATTATTTAGGAATTTAATGATGTGTAGTTTTTCCTGTAAGCATAAAAGGCATGGGTCATCCCAGGTTCTACAGGTTCTTGTTTTATTTACTGTTTTCCATTTTACTTTTGGTGTTTTATTCTTTTCCTTTAGATGCCAGAAATATTGGGATAGAGATGTCTGATTTCTATTTTGAATATTGTTGAAGGAGCTCTTGTGTTGCCTCCATCTAATTTTAAAATTATTCTTTGTTGATCCTATGTATATCCTATCAGTGTTAGGGCTCTCAATGGATGAGATAGTGCATTGGTATACCACGGATTTTGTGAGGCATTTATTTTCCAACGGGCAGTTTTTAGGGTTTCTACAATCGCATAATTTTTCGTTATTTTTATCTAGTTTTAGTTTATGTGTTTTATTACTGTTTTGGTATGCGTGTTTTTCTAGGATTTTCTTATTGTGTCTTTTTATGATTCTTTCTATATTTTCAGTGCAGCTGTAACTCAGTTTCAAAGTGTTTTTGTTAAAGATGTTGCTAAGTTTGCTATTAGTGGGAAAGTGATTTTCAATTAAAGCTAGAAACTTATGGCCTAGTTTGGTGCTGACCATTTGGTTGTACGGTGGGTTATACCAGATGATCTTTCTTTTCCTGTTTCTCTTATTATTGGTACTAATGTTTCTATAGGTTATGTCAAAGTTTTTGTATCCGCTGTTTTTCAGGGCTGTGTTGTAAAAACTACTGTGCTGTTGGAATATTTCCTTATTTGCTGAGTTCATACTTATTCTTTTCTCTATTGATGTGGGTATATGCTTAATTATAGATGGAGGGTGGTTTGACTTAGGATGTACATACAAGGGATTAGTGTTAGGTTTTCTGTAAGGTAGGTGAACGTTGTTAGTTAAGTCTAGGGTTACGTCTAGGAAGTTTACTTTTTTAATTTAGTGTTGACTATTGTTTTGAAATTTAGTTTCCCGAATTCATTGTAAATTATCTTTCTAATTTTCTCTGTTTTAAAGCTTGTGGAGCTCCTCACTACCATGAGCCCGGCATCTCTGTACAGCCCGATGTCCCCAACGTCCAGTTCACGGTGGGCGGTTAGATTGTACAGTATAAATAGACCGACAAGGTCCGAAGATTCTGCAGAGTCTAGAGATCCCATGGTAATGTCAAAGTTGTCATTGGTGTTTTTTATCCACTGGTCCCCATTATGGATGAGGACAGATTTCATTGCACTGAGAATAATGTTTGTTTCTTCTTCAGTTAAGTCTGAATATACTGTAGCAAACTCCAGGGCAGTCGTGAAGAGGTCTTTTGATATTGACTGGTAGTAATCGACAATATAGAACTGGATTAGGGTGCATTCGGGCTTATTTTCGATGTTGGTAAACCAGTTTATGACTTCTTTGGTGTTAATCCAGAGTGTTAATCCAAGTTATTTTTTAATTTGGCTAGTGATCCTTTCCAGGATTTTTTTGCTTATCTTTCCTATGTCGGGTCTAGTAGGGTTTATCATTCTGGTAGTGGGGTCTTCCTCAAAACCGTGTTTGTGGTCCTTAAGGGTGATGTAGCACTCCTTTTCGGCCAGTTTGCCAACTCTATCACTTATTTTTAATTTTTCAGTAATCATTTTACTTGTTCTATTGATACTGTCAACCATATTTATATTGTTATTCTGGGCTTTTTTATAAGTCTTCGTTAAGTTTTTTGAATTAATTTGTTGTAGTCGTCAGCCGTTAATTTGTAAAAGTTTCCCGTCTTATCGGATTTAACTAGTATTTTGTCGCTGTCGTTTATGGTTTTGACTATTTGGTATAAGAACTCTTATGTAGCGAAGGAATATTTTTAAACAAAAAATATTATTATAATATAAGCTCTACTTCTGTATGGAGCACTGTCTTCTTAAAAATAAAAACAAAAATACTAAGGAACCCCGGATTATGCACCCAACGTGTTCTTTTCTATTTTCTGCATACCTGCACAAGGATACATACATATATATATATATATATATATATATATATATATATATATATATATATATATATATATATATGTATATATATATATATATATGTATGTATGTGTGTTTCGTTAATGACGACTGACAATATACTAGGACTGAGCTTTTTATTTAATCTTTATTGTGTTCGTCGTCTCATCTACATGTAAAAAAAAGACTAAAATAATGGAAGCCGTAATATGGAAAAAAGAAAAGCCAACACTCAATAACATTAACTATGAACACGGCCGCAATGTGTTGTATTCTGAAAATAAAACATTTCTATAATTTTAGACGCACGCATGGAAAAAAAACACATGTTTAGTTAAAATATAAAAAATGAATTAATAAAAATCGACCTTGATAATGGCTAAAAGACTAGCCGAAAGCGCTCGGATATGCAGAACTTTTGAACGGTTTTTACACACTTTATGTCCAGAAAAGAACTTGAAAAAGTAGCTTGTCAATCATCTTTAACAAAGCATGAATTAAAGAAGGATTGCTGCTTAAATACAGTATATATATATATATATATATATATATATATATATGTGTGTGTGTATGTGTGTGTGTGTGTGTAGAAAATATAAATAAATAATTATATATATATATATATATATATATATATATATATATATATATATATATATATATGGGCTGTGGTTTGAATAAACGATAAATCACATTGAATAAAGAACTTTGAAAATGATTCGAATCTATCTATCAAGATAGAGTAAATTCTTTTTTTTTCAATAATCGGGTTTGCTTTGCGGCTTCTTTCTCAAAGAATTACATTTTATATGTTTACTTGTCAGCTATGTCCACTTCAAGCAAATGTTGTACTGTCAAAAAAGATGTTTTTATTTATTTATTATTGGTGTTTGCTTAAAAAGCCGTTCTCGATCGCTGAGAAGATTTGAGTCTGAGATAAAAACGATGTTAGTTTCTTGCATTTATTCCTTGTTCATTTTTGTATGTCAAGAAACTGTCTTTGGTGAAAATAGGTCTGCTTTTGTTCGTCACCTTGAAAAAAAGCATCAAGATTTATTTATTTTCTTTGTTTCCAACTCCTTCATGGGTTTATATTCACAAACAGATTTTCGTTAGATGTTTCTGTATATTTTCAAGCACTTGCTTTTTTGTGTTTATGAAGTTCATGACAGTCGCATAATTTACTCATCGGGAAAATTACGGAGAATGAGATTTTTTTGATAGATTTGCTTTTCTTTCTTATTTTTCTCGTAGATTTTTCTCAGCTTCCTTTTCCTTTTTTTTTTCATCCTCTTTTACGGTTTTTCTTGATTATGTTTTTCGTTGGTCACACAAGCAAAAATTCTATCTTTTATTCTGAAGAAATTTGCTTTCCTTCCTTCCTTCCTTCCTTCCTTTCTTTTTTCTTTCTTCCCCTTGCTCTCCCTTCTTTCTTTCTTTCTTTCTTTCTTTCTTTCTTTCTTTCTTTCTTAAGAAATTTGATCTTCGTTTTCTTTTTTTTTCTTTCCTTCTTTTTCTTCTTTCTTTCCTAAGAAATTTGCTCTCCTTTCCTTTTCTTTCTTATTTTTGAAGATTTTCCGCATTGTTTTTTTTTTCTTCTTCTTTTTTCCTAACCCTCCTTTATTTTTACATTCTATCTTTTCATTCTGTTGGGTACATTTTCCAATTCTATATTCTCTCTTCTTTTCATTACCTTATTATACTTCTACATATTTCTTTCTTTCTTTCTTTCTTTCTTTCTTTCTTTCTCATTGATTGATGTTCTGTTTTTGTTTTATTTCATGCAGGTGTCCATACACACATAGACAGGATTTTTCTTTCTGTCCATAAACCAAACAGTTCAATATAAAACCCGGACGTTTCTTATGCTTTGATTATTATGCTCTCTTCAGAGGAAAAAGACACAGTAACAAAAGAATTTATGACAGTTTTTCATTGATATTGTAGCAAAAAAAAAAAAAAAAAAAAAGAAAATGAAAAGTCAGTGAAATGTTTTTGACCAAGAAATAAGCTCTTTATTTAACTGAATCTGGCCATGCATAATAAGAAACAGATGATCCTGGCTTTCATCTAAAGAAGGTAGAGACACGGGGGACACAAACGTTCTTTTGACGTGTGGTCACGTGATTTCTATTCACGCTTCTTTTATTTGGCAGCTGCATCTCAACCTATTTCTCTAATCTCTATGTATCACACGTAAATGAACTTCTTTTCACTCCCACGCTGATTATGAACGGTCATAGTCAAAATCAAAGAAATATTTTTGAATTCATTTAGTCAAGGTATTTATACAAGTAATATTTTATTTTGTACTGTAAGAAACTCATTTTGTTAAATATCATCGCTGTTAATGCAACTTTGACAGTACTACAAGTATTTATTACGTGCAATTTGGGATCCATTAAAGATTTTCCTTAACCCAATTCTAACGAACATAGGAGGATGAAATTGCACACATGGATGCATGCATCTATTAGATTGGTGCAAAAATAATGACGTAATAATGTAACGTCAAAAAACGACATTATTACGTCATTATTTTTGCACCAACCTAATATATATAAGATAGAGTTTAATTTGGAACTATGTATTAATTAAGGGTTCTGTGTTTCAGGTGTGAATGTCTAGTTCCTTACCTATCCACACCTTTACATAAGGGAGCCGGATTCAGTTACTCCAGCGAAGTTTTGGCTATATGGCAGAAAAAAGACAATCTTTTCGCTCGACTAATTACACAGGGTGAAATGTAGATACATCAGTTTAACCCAGAGACTAAATCACAGTCCAAAAAAAAGAATCATGTGATGACCCACAATCCGAAAAGTACGTATCCAACCCTCTGCTGGTAAGCTGATGTTTCTCGGTTAAAAATACTTTGATACTTACTGATTTCCAGGGAACAGATATTGGAGTAATAATGATTAATACTCTTTGAATTTACAGGAAGCCATAAAAATTCCGTTAAATGCGTAAATGCTTAGCAAAATGTCTGCATATTGCAAAGATAGTGTCCACGAGTCCACAAATCTCTAAGAAATCGAAGTACGACATTAGGGCTATGAAATTCTTTCCCATTCTTAGTATTCGCCAGATTTAGCACAAACTACTTTCCAACCTCATGAAGTTAGATTTGAAAGGTAGGCACTTTCAAGATGATCAGACACTTATTAATCAAATGCAGTCCTAGTGTTAATCCCAATCCGCGGAGTTCTGCAAAAGGATGTCTAAATAAACATTCAAAGATGACAGAAATGTGAATGAAAGGAATGAGCAGTGTAAAGCCTTTTTGTGTCTAGTCACATTATTGAAAAATCTTTTGTAAATTGATGAAAAATGAGTAACTTCGACTTATATCATAAAAAGCTAAGCATTGTCAAAATCAACACCGACAATAAAGTCGTCACGAAACGGAAGACAATAAATACACTCGTATTAAAAACCATAGCAACAGCAACTACAACGTATTACAATGAAATCTGGATTAGATTCAAGCAAAGGATTAACGAAATCCGGAGGATTTTTCGTCTATGTTGTTCTTGGTCAGCAGAGAGGAACAATTTCTTCCAACCTACTCACTAAGCCAGACTGTAATAGAAGATACTTGTCAATCTATCACGATCATTTTCGACAAGCTATTTCGAAGCCACCTGATTCACTTTCCCTAATCCAAACCGTTTCTGAAGACGAATTATTCTGAGGGATCGATTTCTCTTCTCATCAATCTCATATTTCAAAGGCATTTGTCAGGCGAAATTTACTCGGCTTTGTCTGATCCAAGTCTACTATATTGGGCTTCTAAATGTAGAATTAATTCATTAGTCACGTATCTGATTTGCGAAAAACTGGCAAACCATCTTTTTAAATATATTTATCAAGTTTACATTTTATGAGACAGGTTAACAAAAAAGCGACAACTTAGAAATGAAACCAATGTAAATTGCTTAGCAATCTATAACATTACATATTGGCTTTATGACCATCAGATTATATAAGGAAAACTTTTAATTATAATTGATGCTTTTTAGAAAGCAGTAGCAATGTATAATAACGAAGAGATACATTTAGGAAATTTCTCGGAAAAATTTCTCTATGAAAGGTTGACTGTAAGTGCGGAGATTCGGTGTTCTAAAGACATTAATCATTCTACATCATTGTTTGCTCACTCTAACCCACCAACATTGAATGTCTTTGCTCTCGATCTTTCTCTACCACGCAGTTTATTCTTATATGTTCATTTTTATGTGTGCTAATACATATTTTTATATCTATCTATCTATCTATCTATCTATTTATCTATCTATCTATCTATCTCTCTCTCTCTCTCTCTCTCTCTCTCTCTCTCTCTATATATATATATATATATATATATATATATATATATATATATATATATATATATATGAAGAAATGTAGTTTTAACGTGTGCTGTACTTATGGAATAAAGTACTCAATATCAAAGATAGAGAGTATGTAAATATAAATATAAAAGTGAGCATTGAAGTAAACACTCAGAGGCGACAGGTTATTTTATGTTTGACGCAATCGTCAGGCCGCGAATGCTGGATATTTCCTCAGCTATTTATATATATGGGTCAGTGGTGCATTGTGGGTAGTCTATTCTGGTGTTTATTTTGCGGGAGTGGTTTCTTTATTTATTTATTGATTCATTCATTTGGGTTAATTTATTTTACTTTTTTTTCATTTTCATTTTGTATCATTTATTCTTTTCGTTGTTTGATGTTTTATTAACGTAGTACAAAAATTGGGGCTGAATTTGCTTAGGTCGCTTATTTAATAGTATGTTTTGGTCTGGGAAGATAATTAAAGATATATATTTGTACAATGTTTAGATTGCCTGCCGTAGTCCATTCTGTTATTTTGGCGGGTGGGCAGTTTTTAAATTATTTTTTGGATTGATTATTTTTACTTGTTTTTGCTTATTTATGCTTAATTTTATTTGTCCTAACGTTTATTTTAGCGGGGACGATTTTTTAATTCGTTAATTTATTAAAATTATTAAAACAAGTAAAAATAATATATATATATATATATATATATATATATATATATATATATAATGAATCAGACCAAGGGACGGTTATATTAGAAAGTGCTCGACAAATGATCCAAAAAATCGAACGTGCAAAGCTATTTTACGCTACTATGGTTTCCACCATTGATGTCCCGTCAGGTGCCACAGGCTAATTAATTTCCTAAGGCTTTATCGTAATTTCCAAGTTGCTAGTACAGCTGTAACTAACCACTCTGCTAGCGTGATCAACCACACACCCCTAAAGGCATAGAGTGTAGGTTAGGCGGAAATTCCTCTTGTAGAATCACTTTTGAAGATAGAGTATGAAAATTCATTAAAAGAGGAGGGGCATAAAACTGAAGTGAAATTCAAACCTCAAATGAATCAATAAGTGAGGAATGAAAAGAGAAAAAGAAACATTATTTGGCTTAGCCATCCATTTAATTTCGAGATGAAATCTAACATAAGGAAGATATTTTTCAAGTTACTTGATAAGCACTTCCCTAAGAGAATTGCACACAATTTTAATTGAAATACAGTAAATTTAAGTTACAGCTGTACTAGCAATTTAGAAACAATAGTAAAAAGACAAAACGCCAGTAATTTCAATGCTAGCGTGCAGCAAATTATTATTGATAGCGAAACGTGTAATTACATGGATAAAAGTAAATGTCCACTGGATGGAGTGGTTTACATTGTGGAAGTAAAGGATGGAAATGGCCAGAGCAAGATATATGTGGGGTGTACTGAAGGCACCTTCAAAAAGAGATGGTACAATCACAAGTCATCGTTCAGCATAGAAAGCCATAAGAAATATACCAGACTGTCTAGCCATGTATAGGAATTATAGGAGAATAATAAGTGTTAATGTAAGCTGGAGAGCATATTGAGGAGAGCCAGTAACGTTAGTGTGATGTCTGCAGGTTGTGTCGGGAAGAAACATTAGCAATAATAACGTATCCAGAAAAAAGCTGTTCAATGAACGGTTTGAATTATGTCGGTGTGTAGACACACTAAAAAGTATATTTTGAGTTTATACGAACCCGGATGAAATTAGGTACATTTTATTTATTCCCCACCCCATCCTATATCTCCACTTGTGCCTCACCCCACTCTGTCGCACTTCCAGTCGTCAGTCAGTTATGTACGATTTTTCAATGTATGACTGACGAGGCAGGCTTTTTTCCCCCAGTAGGTTACCATTTCTTTCTTCGGTATTGAAATTGCTATCCAGAGCTATAGAACCCGGTCTGTCCTGCTATTTACTCATACCTGGGGGGAGAAGAAGAGGATCCATACCTTTCGCAACGGTATTAGCATGTAAGTGAATGTAATGGATTCGACTGTAATTCGAACTCCGATTGCTAAATCCGAGCCGCTATCCATTATTCCACAGTGCGCATATAAAATAAGCAAATAAAGCGTTAGGAAATTAATTAGCCTCTACCACCTGACGAGACATCAATAGTTGAAACCATGGTAGCGTAAGTGGTTGACCTTCATATATATATATATATATATATATATATATATATATATATATATATATATATATATATATATATATACCTTTTTCCTCTTTCATTTTTAAACATTAAAGCATTTGATTATTTGGTGTTTACTCGCATCATATGCTCATGTGCTCTTTTAACAACCAACATTTTATGCAGCTTAAAGCTAAGTGAACGCCCAACTAATGAGAACAAGAAACGAATACGTAATTACTATTATTATGCGTTCGTGTGGAAGATTCAGTGGTGAAAGGCGAAAGACGGTTGCCAGTTACCTTGAGGCCATTCGTGGAGACTGCCAAGTAACTAAGGCTTCTTATAAACTGATGTGCATGATGTTCGAAGTTTTATATTTCGCAGAGAATCTCAGAGGTCTGCTATAAATATTGTCTCTACGACAACCTCAGTGACTAATTCTAAATGTATATTGCCCTATTCTCAAGTTGTCGTTACAAGCCACCTTACCAATTAATAATTTGAATCTCCGAAAAATTCCACGAAATACATCTGACCTCGTGATCGAGATCCTTTTTTCCGAGAGCATATCTGCATTGAACTGATAATGAATTACTTAAGAACACCCTCTGGTGTCTGTCCCAAAGGCAGAGGGATTCAGATACAATTTTTGAATGATGTAGTCATGTGATTCCATCCTCACTTAGTGGCAGCAGTGTCTTTAGAATATTTGTGGCTCTGGTTGAGTTCAAACACTCAGTATTCACCACTTTAAAACACATCGTAAAATCCTGTATTAATTATAACAAATAAAATAAAAATCCAGTTACTTGCATTATTTACATTATTCGGACTGTCATTCACATCTTCACAGCTATATTCACAACATTTCGGCCGTTGTACGCTCCTGCCTTCTTCAGGTGATTAGAATATCGAACCGAACCCTTTATTTTGTTCACTGGGATAGATTGTTCTAGTTCCAAGTGTCATGCCTCTTACGAACTTGTCAGTTATTTTCCTTTAACTTGGTTCACTGCTGCTGTGGTCTGGTATTGAACTCACAAATTTTGGGGGCTAGTCACTGGATCTAACCAACGTCTTTATCTACTGGACAATGAGAGTTGAGTTAAAGGGACATCCGGAAGAGGCATGACATGTGGAAATAGAAGAATCTACCCCGGTGGACGAAATAAAGGGTTAGGTTCTAAATTCCAATCACTTGAAGAGGACCGGGGCGTACAACGACCGAAACGTTGTGAATATGGCAATGAAGATGAGGATAACTCTCCGAATAATGTAAATAACGCAAGTAATCATAACGTCCCACATAGACAAAAATCCAGTTGCTAAAAGATCCGCTATTATAGTCTACGAAAAATGTTCGGTATTAATTATATGATTCTACTTTTAACCCGTTAATAACCAGCGCCCAATTTTTGAATAGTCGTCAATAACGGTTGAATGATAAAGATTCGTACATATGTAATTCTACAGAGGAAGGTACAAGTCTGAAGCTTTGATAAGACACTAAAAGAAATTGTACACGGGTTACTTCATTATTTCTCTTCAAAGGTTTTATGTCCAGAATGAATTTGTCATGGTTTCGAGATGAAAATCTGTGAGATTTACGGAAATATTCGTTGTTGCAATAGGATTTACGAGAAGATAGACAAAGAAAATGGTAAAATTCAAATTTATCTCAAAAATGAATTTGCAAGGCTAGAAAGAATACCAACAGCAGCCTGTACGAAACTATTACAGTTACTGCTGAATTCTCATGCTTTGATCCCATGGGAACCACCTGCTCCCTCCAGCTCACATGAACTTGGCAAAGCATTGGGACATCCTCCAGTACCAGATTAAACTACTGGAGGTTCTAGAGGGCGACGGCCTTTCAGTGCTTGCGTGGTATGCCGCAAGGTCGTCTCCAGTCTGCAGATGGAATATCGGACTGATAGATGATTCTGGTAGAGTGTTCATCAGGTTGTCGTAGGACGTGACCGAGCCAATGAATACGGCGTTGGGCCATGGTGCAGAGGATTTTAGGCTGGCTGGCTGGTGTACCGGCGGAGCTCCTCATTGGACATTAGAAACTATTAATACTAAATTGAACTTCCTTTTTGAAATCTTTACTTCAGAAGCACACACGCACACACACACTCTCTCTCTATTTCTATTTTTCTCTCTTAGACAGCGACACACGAACGCGCGTCAACGCACACGCGAGTGATGTGTCAAAAATAACGTTTTTCTTCAGTACACAATATATTTTTAATTAATTAATAAACCAATAGTAGAACGAACAACGAAAGACTCGGTATTTCAAATTTCTATTTCGAATTAGTCAATTTCCTTCTCAAGTCTACCACCTTTGAATCAACCATGCTTACCCGCTTCAAAAAAACCTTCTCTGCCGCTTTGATAGTCACATATCAGTTGCTTCTTTCATTCCATCACTATCGAAAAACGGTTCTCCTCTGAGTACCTTCTTTATAAGTGGAAAGCGATAAAAATCTAAAGGTGTCATGCCAAGAGTGAAACGTATAAGGGGAAAAGTTTTCTAACCATAACTTTGGTCATATCCTTATTCATGACAGCAGCTGGCCTGCCACTGCAGAGCCTATCGTTAGGCTTACAAGAATCTTTTGCTTTCTATGTGTGGCAGTCAATATTTTTAAATTTAATTAGAACTGGCATTATTTTGACCATTTTTTATGTACTCACTGATTTAGAACCGTGGTTCCCCTTCAAATAACTGATTGTAAATTGAAAACTTTCTATGGGGAGTTGTAATAGTGACATTTATGATCGGTGCCCTAAAATGCTTTTCGTTCTTTTTCGTGGTCAGAAAACAAAAATGCAATTAAAACTTTAATAGGAAATATCATGCGACAACATCCCACATGCTAAGACCCTATATACTAAATAAAATCTGGCACATGGCAAATATTTTAGGGAATTCAGTGAGCATTTTATCTTTTAATGTCAGATGCTAAAATACCCCATCGGCGAAGCTCTCATTTGATTGCTATATGACTAAGAACAATTATCGTAAGCCTTTATGCTGTAAGCGTAAAAAGGTCACTATTTGCCACGAACAACCCCTAACCCTTATATGCCCTCATCTAAATTCAGCTAAAAATATCGGATATACACATAATATAAGACTGCTTTTTACCGTGTTTATATGAATTAAATTTGGCTGACTTTGATAAAGCATTTCCCTGGCACTGAATGAATACAAGTGTGAATGTTGATCCTCCTAGAAGCTGAAATAGTTTTGCATTTGTTTTGTTTTTTGTGAATTGTGCTAAGTTTCTCCAATATCTAAAATGGAGCATGGAGAGTTTTGTGCACAAGAAAAAGACAAAGAATAGTTGATTAATTTCTAGAAAGGACCGGTGATTGGTAAATATTTTGGTAAATATTTTGTTTGGGAACAAATTTTTCTCTTGTTCTCTTTAGTTATTGTGAAGGCAACCAGTTGCATATGAAAGTTTCTGACCTGGAAGCTAAAGTAGTTGCTTCAAGTTAACTCACATCTGCTTAACAAAAAATAAAAAAACAAAAACACAAAAACAAAAAAACAAAAACAAAAAAACAAAAACAAAAAAACAAAAACAAAAAAAACCCAAACTATACGATATTTCTTGATATAATAGATGCACTAGTTAAAACACAAGGGGAGAGAGAGAGAGAAAGAGTGATCGATGGGTGTCGACAATTTGAGAGGAATTAGAAATCTGTATTATTATGGGTAGGTCAAATTGAAAGAAACTGCTAAATATACAGATTTGCTCAGTTCTTTGAGGACACATCTTGCAATAATTCTAGACTTTTTTTCTAAGTTGTTCTGATTATCATATTTTTATATAAATGATGACAAACATGAAGATGTCTAAGCAAATGAAAAGAAGTGCATCAACCGTTTCATTAAAGTCAGTTGATAGTGATTTCGAGAATTCTCTCTTCCTGAAAGTTGCGCAGTCGTTTGTTGGAAGCCGTTGACGGATACTCTACAGCAGTCTTCTTTTCATTGCCATGTCCCCTTCTAGAAGTAGGCGATCATGACACTCCACATCTTCCTGTCTCTTGCAGCACCTAATATGCTTTGTCTTTTCGTTATTTCTCACAAACCCTTTTCTACCATTCATTTGTTCAAGCCCATCAAGTATATTACGCGCTGCTTTCCTCTGTTCCTCTTTCCCGCTATCCGTCCTGTGAGTATCAGATTTTCCAAACCCTCCTTCCTCATTATGTTCCTCAGAAATTTCAACCTGTTCCCATGAATACCATATTCTTTAGTTCCTCAATTTCTGACTTTTACAGCTAGGACATGCCATGCTACTTCTACGGAACTGAATCACCCTCATTTCCCCCGCGCTCTTAATGTAAGTATAAGTTCCAAGAACTGATGCATTGAGGAAGATACTCCTCCATGGAAACTTTCTTTAACACGACAATCTATAATTTTAATCTGTTCAAGTCAAAGGTCAATCATTATCTATCTTCCTTATCCCCAAAATGTTCACTACTAACATCTTCTAGTTCACTCGTATCACATGATATTCATCATAATTATTTTAACAGTATCTTGTGTGGCTCTCAAGCCTTATATTTCGATTAATTCTTTCTGTAGAATTTCATAGATTTTATGTACAGTAGTAACCCAGCTTAAAACGACTGCTAAGGGTCATAATACCATGAGAACATTCAAATTTGTACGAATGGTGCTGAAAATTATCAATAAGAATCTCAGAAAGTTAATTAATGCTGTTGCTAAGGAGCTCAAGTTTTCAAGGTAACCTATCGGAAGAATTGTGCATGAAAATCTAATAATACGCCATCATCCATAATACGCACCTCTAAAATCGGGCTGAAAATGTGGGAAAATGCTTCTACTTACATATATTACGCACCCCTTGTTTGTTAATCAAACCCTATACATTGTAACTCTCCAATTTCCTTACGGCCAGAGTTTCCTACTCTTATTAACAAAATTGTTTTAAACAAAATAATATTATTTTAATCTAGTTTTAGGATCGAATTCTTATTCTACATTTGTAAGTATTGTTAGCTACAAATGATTGTATTTGACATCCTTATGATGTCGTAATCGACGAATTTTAGCGTCAAATTGTCGTATGTCTGCGGTGATTAGACAATTCGCAACTGAAATCGACCAATAAAACGGCATTTTTTGTAGCTGTGCATAATATGCACCCATAATTTTGTTTATTATTTTTTAGAAAAAGCGCGCATTATACATGGGGAAATACGGTATATGATGAAGAGAGGCCAATTCATGTCTGCAATGACAAAAGATAACTGTCTGATCCGCAGAAAGAACTTTTTGAGCAAAGATGAAACATCAAGAGACTGGAATATGTTGTTTTTTCTCTGATTAGGACAAATTTGATCAGGAGCAAAAGGTCAACCGATCGAATGATAAATGATTATGACAAGACACTTAGCACCTTCTAACGGTCATGCACACAAAGTGTCCTGGGAGTCGTGATAAACGACAGATACCATGCCTCCTCATTTCTTTCCTCCTGGCTTAAGAATCAATTCTATTGACTATAAACAGGAATTGGAGAGGGTTCCAAGCATATGGTCTGGCTCTACAGAGACATTGAACTACTACACATGGGCTAAAGATGAAAGGAAAGTCAATCAATGTCCCTATAATGGTGTAAATCTCTGAAGTCCACCATAACTAGCACAATGTACCCAAAATGCGGAAAGATCATCTGATTCGAGTATGTTAACGTTTCAGGCCTCGTATTGAAACAATTGTCAATAATAAAGGCAGATTCGTTAAGTAGCTGCATCAACAAGAGCCTGAAGATTTTTCATGCCAATTCTCTCTCAAATAAAGTTCTTCTCGGTTTATGCGTCTTTTACTAAATATATATTAAGTTGGTGCAAAAATAATGTCGTTTTCTCACATATGTTACTATGCGAAAAACCGCCATTATTTTTTAACCAACCCAATACAAATATCCTCAAAGAACTTGTTCAATGAAGCTTATATATAATGCCATTTTTATTTAATAGACTGAAGTAATTTTAGTCAAAGGTTTAAGCATATCTTGTGAACGAGGCAAAACCTTCTAAGACATATAACTAATCTAATTTTATACTTTAACATAAAAATCTGGCGATGAGAGAAAGCCGTTTATTCGTGATGCTGTCTCACGCTGTCCAGGATCTGGAGCAGGGAGTCTACATTCGTCGCCTCACTGTCAAGACAAAGAGCCTCCAAGATCTCCTCCAGGAAGTCCTCTTTGAGGATGACTGAGCACTAGTGGCTCGTGTAGAGTATGATCTGCAGCTGATACTGGACCGCTTCTCTGACGCCTGTAAGCTCTTCGGCCTGACAATCAGTCTCGGCAAGACTGAGGTGCTTCATCTGCCTAAACCAAACAGAAACACTTCAGTACCGACCAGCATCATCAATGACACACAACTTGCAATGTTGAGCATTTCAAATACCAGGGAAGTACGTAATAATAGGAAGACGTTGCAACAGAGTACTCAGTCAACAAACATTCAGCTGACTACAAAGTTAAGAGTGTACAATGCAGTGGTTTTGCCCTCTCTCCTTAGGTTGTGAGCCTTGGACACTGCAAACATCAAGAAGCTGGACAACTTCCACATGCGAGCACTCCGTTCCATACCCAGAATTCGCTCGTAGGACCGCGTTACCAACCCTGAGGTCCTGGATCGTGCTCACTCCACAAGCATTGAGTCTATGCTCATTAAGGCCCAACTCCGATGGATGGGGCATGTCATCCGCAATGAGGAGCACTATTTGCCAAGGTGACTGCTGTACGGAAAGCTCCAGCACGACAAGAGAAACCAAAGCCGTCCAAAAAAAGCGGTATAAAGACACTGTGAAAGAAAATCTCCAGGGGTGCAATGTCAAATCCAAATGACTAGAGAAGCCCGCCAGTGGTCGACCACGTTGGCGAATCACAATTCATGATGTTGCTGTCACCTTCGAGGATGCTCGACGCCAGTAGCTCACCGCTGGCAGAGATCAACGCCACAGGGCATCGTCAGCAGTGATTGTGACAACAGACTTTCAGTGCTGTTCCAATGTTCCAGACTCTGCGTCTCCAGCTTGGGGTTGCGGAGCCAGCCCCGAGTTCACAGCTGAGAGGCAGATACGACACATCATTTTTAGATTCGAAGGACAACCGACATGAAAAAACTAATTTATTTTAATTTTCGTAAAATATATAGCGACATCTAAAGAATACAATTATGTATTATTAATTAACGTTTTAACAGAAAGAGTTGCGTAAATATTCTAATGGCCAGTATTTGGGTCTAAGTAATATCTAGAAAATAAGTTGCTGATTTTCAAGGCTGGTAAGCTTCGTTTTCTTTGAAAATGGATGCAACACAATATTTTCAATTGTCCTTGTGCCAGACTCAAGTATGCTTTACCAATAAATGAATCGAATTTCTATAAACATTTTATGAATTTACAGTGAATTCTTTTCTGTATATACGCTCCAGATTTTTCTCTTCTCCCGTGAATGATAAATTCTATCTTAATCCAAGGCAGATAATAATAGAAAAAAACAGGCAATGTTTTCTTCGTTGTCAGGGTGAGATTGCATAATTTCTCGCGAGTCAGACTGAATCATCCTCAAATTATCAACAGTTAAATGCGTGGAGCGCCATCGATACGGGGAAATTCAGCCATTGCCTATCATAAACCTTTTTTCATATAAAGCTATATTTCGGAAAAGTCAAAAGAAAACCAACTTAATGTAAACTTCTTGTGAAATTTGCAAATAAACTGTTATAGAATAATAAGACTGAATATCAAATAGAGCCTAAGTATTATTATTGAACAAGGACAAGAAAACCTGCACAATGTCGGATATGACTGTATTGGAGAAATACAAATTGAAAAAGTAAGAAACTGTACAATGCCAGGACTTCTCCTTGGAGCAGATAAAACTATGGAAAATGAAACAGAAAGGTGTATCAATATATACTGAAGTTAGAAACATGTCAAAAATAGGTGAATCGTGAGCAATAAAATTAGAAAAAGTCTCATGACAGTCAAGATCCCGGCGTTTCAGGCTCTGAGAGAATACTGAAGACGTTGGTAAAAATTTCAGAAGACATTCTGTCTATCAATCGCTAGCCATAAAATAATAAATATTAGATACGAGCATGCAAACGCATGAAATATAAATAATAAAATATATTCTATTCTATTGACAGAGACTATTTGATTCACGGTGTATTTAGTGGAAGATTGCATTTCGCGAATTTGTTTTGGCTTTTTTATTTTTTGCTATTAGAAGCTTCCTTTTCATTGAATTGGGCGTGGCTTCACGCTGTTTGTGTTGGAGACTTAGGTTAGGGTAAGATCGGCATGGCGCCAACAACAAAGGAAAATCTGGATGAACAAGAGGTTGAATGTACATGCCTGTTTGTATCGCTAGTCACGCTTGAGTTGTTCGATTGTTGGCGCCGAAAATATACCCCGTGTTCGAAACTGATAATCAAACGAGAAAGACAAAAACAAAAACAAAAACTTCATTAATAGAAAATATATAAAATCAGTCAGCAATGTGCATTTGTATATCACTGTTCATACACACACACACACACACACATATA
>OZ010597.1:1373559-1433559 GCA_963932145.1 Acanthosepion lycidas
GAAGAACAAAACCCACCAAACCCTCTGGGATCTTGAGATTCAAATGCGCATCACCCAATCAATATCAAAAGTCGTAAAGAGCAAAGAAATCTCGGTAAGTGGATTTCCCTCTTCCGACGGCACATAGACTAAGCATCTCGAACTTTCCAGACAAATTGAATAAGTTATGAAGCATAACAGTCGTTCCAGTAGTTATGGGAGTGCTGGAAACGATCCTGAAACGCCTACGAAACTACTGGAGGAACTATTAATAAGGGCAGAGTTGGAACTATTAAGAAAAACATTTTCATCTGAGATTTTCTGTCATTTTAGTTTCTCTGCTGGCCAACGGATACCAATGATGAAAACATTATGTAAATAAAAATAATAATTATTATTTTTTCTTTACAAGACAAGCAAAGTTTGTAAAAAGATTTATAACTTTGGTAGATTTATATATTTTTATACTTGAAAATTTAAAAAAAAATATAATTTGAAGAAAGACATTCTGACATTCTGTCAAAATATTGTTTAACATTGTCAAACAATGTATTTTTCTTTTCTTAAATTTCGCTTTTTTTCTTAAGTGGTGTAACAACAACAACAGCAGCAATAATAATAATAATAATAATAATAATAATCGTCACGTCAAGTGTCCTATAACGGACATGTACCCTAGCCATAGGAGTAGTGGCTTGTCTAGGACAAGGGAGATTGATAGAGTACATGCCTTTTTAGGCTGGCTCTTGAATATCAAATTTTCCTTTTCCAGGAATGTTTGACACTTCAACGCCTTGCTACTTAACCGACATATTCGTGGGGAGAAGAAATCGATCTTTACATTTTTCAAGTGTATTTGAGTAAATGTGAACGCGTAACGAACCAAAGCTAGAACTCCGACCGCCGATTTCACATTTAGAATCACACAACGGGCACATCCGATTATCATTATTATTATTATTATTTGTAGAATTCCCATATAGACAATGGCATCACAGTACAGACAATAACAAATTGAGAGCACTGTAAACCAAGTATAGTCTTGCTGGAAAAACAGAAAAAGATTTGCGACCTGACAGAAGTCTCCTGTCCATTTGGTATGGAAATTGAAAGCAAGGAAAAGAAGATTGCCAACTACAGTGATTTAAAATATGACATTATGAAAGTTTGGGAATGACGAGAAAAGTAAGTAATAGTACCATTTGACCATTGGAGGATTTGGGTGTTCCGGAAAAAAAATATGGAAAAATACTGTGAAGAGTTTGGTTTGTGATATGGAAATAGAGCCATTGAAAAAGCTTCTCTCCTCGGAACAAGGAAAAGGATACTCTTCGTAAAGTATTGAAGACAGACTACTGATAAAAAGAACAATGATAAGTTTATTTTAAAGTCACAAGAGGTGACATGAAAATTCTTTTTTTCAGCAACCAACATCATATACTGTGCACAGCATCAAAGACCACAGCAACAGAAATAATAATAATAATAATAATAATAATAACAACAACAACAACAACAAATAATTAAGCTTAACTGGAGATGATTTTGAGTTTCAGGAATAAAATTGAAATCACAGATTGGTAGAATCACACTGTAAAAATATTTATCTTTCCATAAATTGCAATCTTACAATGTGCCTTTTGAGTCTATTTTAGGAGCGATGAATGTCATTTTGAAATAAAGTGAAAAAGGGTATATACGAAAAAAGGTTGAGAGTCATTGCTTTAAAATCACCATCACAACAGCCGGATACAGTCTATCGCCGTTTACCATTTCGATTATAAAATTGTAAAAAAAAAAAAAAAAAAAAAAAAAAACAAGAAAAGTAAGTAAATAATATAAAATGAAAATAGTTCAGAAGAGAAAACAAGCGTTTGTGGCTATCGATTCATCATTCAGGTTTTTTTTTTTTTTTTTTTTTTAATTATTCATTTTGAGAATTTGCGAATGTTTTGTCAAGGGATATCACAAAAGGTTTTTTTTGCATTATCTTTTACCGTCCCAACTTCACACTCCCTTCGTCTCCGCTGTTTCATTTGTTTTTATTTATCATCTCAATGGTTTACGCGTGAGCACACATGCGCCCTCTTGTGGGAAGGACGGAATGAGATGAAATATCAGGGGTTGACAACTCCAGTGGCTGGAAAGAAACAAGAAACGTGGGGACGTCTGAAATGACGTCATAAACCTTAGCAGCTTTCAAAACAAGCAAAAAATCTTTCTTTCATTTTTTTTTTTTTTGCTTGTTTTTCCATTGCTGAATAAGGGATTAATAATCTCTGGGTAATATCAATTACTAAAATAGTGTTCTTTCTTTTTTGAAATTGGTTGTTTTCTCTCTCTCTCTCTCTCTCTACTACCTTTCTCATTCAAACCCTCTCTTCTTCTTCTCTCTCTCTCTCTCTCTCTTACTTTTCTCTCTATCTTCAAAAATTGTGCCATCCTAAAAATTTTTTTTTTAAATTTCGTCACCCATCTCTCTCTCTCTCTCTCTCTTTGACTCTTCTTATTACCCCTTCTCTCTTTATGTTTATATTTTTATATTATGAACTTCCTTTCTTTCTGTCTCACTTTCTTTCTTTCTTTCTTTCTTTTATCTTTCTTTCTTTCTTTCTTTCTTTCTTTCTTTCTTTCTTTCTTTCTCTCTCTCTCTCTCTCAGCTTTCTTCACTTACCTATCCCTAATTATTTCCCACTTATATTTTAAAAAATAATTTTACAACCTCTCTCTCTCTCTCTCACTGCTTTTATTTTCTACGATTTTGTCTCATCTTTTTAACTGCTCTCTCTTTCTTTCTCTCTCTCTCTCTTTGATCGCCAAACTCTAATCGTCTCGACCATTATTCATCCCTTCAATTCCACCAGATTGAAAAAAAAAATTACTTATACAGTCAACGCCGAAATTATTCGTAGACCCATCAATTTTGAATATTTTATGCATTTCTCAAAATCTAATGCCCGTATGATGCAAATTAATGTTTTTTTTTTATTATATTTTAATGAGCACCAAAAAAGGAAAATAAAACCAAATTTTCAGAACAATAGGTTAAATGCAAGAAATTTGGCTGTTTTAATTATGCAAAATAGGAAAAGATAAAATTCTTTCCACTTCTGTAAAGACATCATTACTACTCCCTCCCTCTCTCTTTCTCCTATCGCCCTACCACTCCTATACACATCTTTAAAGCTTTTCTCTGAATTTTAAATTATAAGTCACTGAGAGATTTGTAAGTGACGATCACCAAGTCATTTACTCAGTAGAAGAGAAAAATGAAAGAGGGGTTGGATTAATATTAGATAAAGACAAAGTCATGTTCTTCTTGGTGTATTGGAAACTATCAGTCTTTTCGCGGAAACTAAAGTTTAGCCATTCAAAATGGCTATTATATTAATATTTGCATCAACATCAGAAATCATTAGATATAAGAAAAATTAGATATAGGAAAATTCAGAATCTAAGTGTACGTAACAAGAAATTTTTATCACCATAAAAAGAAAAAGTAATATAAACGAGAAATGAATATATAAAATAATTTTTCCTTGACAGCAAGAGAAAAAGTACGTGATGCTGTAAAAAGAAATGCTATATTCGTAGTCATAATGCTGTCAGAACGAGTAATAAAAAAGTAGAAAGACCTTATCTACACCTATGTTTCATAGATGACACAAAGATATTCGATAAAATACGACAAACCTATTGAAAAGCATTTTTGAACACGGAAAGTATGTGCGAATAATCCTTAGGAACAAATGAGTTTTATTCAAATAGACAGCGAATTAAGCAAATAGACCAAAATAAGAAGAGGCGTGCAGCAAGCATGTATTTTTTTCATTGAATCTCTTTAGCCTCTGTACATCTAGTCATGATTCTAAGAGAATTAGACGTCCTGGCAGAACATATTATAACGTAATATGCTAAGCAAATGACACTTTGTTAATTTAGAAAGATAACTAAAAGAATCCTTAGACATGGGAGTCAAGAAAATCGAGGAAGAGAGAAATATTTATTTATTGTAACAAGATTGAATGCATGACGGTAGGAAAAATAGACAGCCAAGATATGAATTAGACATCGAGGATATGAAAAGAAAACAAAAGCGGAAAGTGTTTATAACTAACTATGGAATAATGACACAGAATTAGGGAAGGTGCCTTGAAATAACAAAAGGCCCTTTTCAACAATTGTATAAGATAAAAAGTGATCGAAATATACCATTACAAATGGAGAAATGATCTTCTAGATAGTAAATACTTGAGAGTTTCGTTACAAGCGAAGAAAATGTATGGCTCGACCGATGAACGTTGGGAATTCAATAAGCAGAACATGTAACAAATCAAGAAGTTCAAAAGAGGAAAGTAACTATAAAGAAACTGTTGAGAGCAATCAGAAAAAAAAAGAGATGGAAGAAAATAAACCTTAAAAAGAGAGTGGTGATAGAGAGAGAGAGAGAGAGAGAGGGAGTGGGTAGAGGGAGAAAAGTGACTGTAAAAAAGATGAAACATAATAAAAAGAAAAAAAAGAAAAAGCGTGGCAAGTGGTCAGAAGACAAAGAAAGTTATGGAATAGGGAAAAAGAGAAAGAGAATAGATAAAAGGATAGAAAAAATAATTGGAAAGAAGAAAACTTAGAAACAAGATGAAAAAAAAGCGAGAAAAAGTGTGTAAAGAGAAACAGAAAGAGTAAGGTTAGGAAAAAAAGCAACAGATAATTTCGAGAGAAGAAGTAAGAAAAGAAGAAAAAAATGGAGATGTAAGACTGAAATATTCGGGTTAAAAGAGAAAGAATGAAGAAAAAGGGATAATGGCAAGTAGAGAGGAGTAAAAATGAAAAGGAAAGAAAAATAGGAAAGGGGAACATAAGATAAGAGAGAAAAATAAAGAGAGGAAAAGAAGAAAGAGAAAATTAGAAGAAAAAGAAAACTAGCAGTAAAAAGAATAACAAAAGAGAGGGGGAGAGTAAATGTAAAGAAGAAAGAGGAAAAGAAAGAAGGAGAGAAATAATCAAAAGATGAAAATGGGCAGAAACTAAAAAAGAGGAAAATGCGATACAATAATTAAGAAAATAAGAGACAATAAGGCAAGAAAAGCGAAGGAAATTTGAAAAAGAAATATTATAGAAATATCAGAAACAAAGGGAAATAAAAATGATTAACTGGAAGGGAGAAGAGATAAAATTACGACCTCGATAAGATAAGAGAAATAGGAAGAAAAAATGAAAAGAAATGGAGTAAACTACCGACAAGTCTCTGACATAAAAGACAGAAAGGAAGAAAGAAAAACAGAGAAATGCGGAAGGGAGACGTAAAAGAGAATGTAGAGAATAAGAAAAAAGGTCAAAGAAATAAAACGAAAAGAGAAGTAAAGAATGTGAAGAAGAACAAGAAAAGTTCGCAACGACCACTACTAAAAAAAAAAAAGGAGAAAAAATTGGCGCTATAATTAAAGTTTAGAAAATGGAAACCAGGGAAATTGGATTGTTTGAAATGTGTAGAATCCAGAAGAGAAAATAACATTTTTTTTATTACTTGAAATGCAGTTGTTCTTTTTCCTGTTTAAACTAAACATATTTTAACATCAACATTTCACATTTTTTCTCTTTCTTCTTCTATATCTAGTATCCCTTCCGAATTTAAGCGATCATGGCTCTCCCCAATTTCCTGTCCTTTGTAGCTCTTAATAAAGTTTGTCATTGCGCTATCCCTCCTAATCCCTGTTCCGCCAAACGTGCTAGATAGGATCTATTTGCGTTGGTTTCCCTCAGCCCCTCTTCTTTTCAATCTGCCCTGTGAGTGTCAAATGTTCTATGCCCTCATTATGTGACCTAATAGTTTCACCAGTCTTTTTCTGATGCTGAGTATAAGTGTCCTTTTAGTTTCCATCTTCTCTAAAGCTTCGACATTGCTCTCATTTTCAGTCCTTGATATCACAACATCCTTCTGTAGAACCACATTTCTACTGCCTCAAGTCTCTTCTTCATCTATGATGAGATGGTCCAACATACACTGCCATATAAGCAGATTGATATTACATAAGAGTTCAATACATTTTCTATGTTTCTAACGAAAATTGTCTGTTTTTTTTTAGAATTTGCTTAGCTCTTGGAAGGCAACCTTCTTTATCCCAATACGCCTTCGAATTTCGTTGTGACATTTTCCATCCTCAGTAGATATTTAAATGTTTCTACTTGATTTTGGTATCTCCAATTCGTAGTTTGTATCTTGGGTTGTCTCTTTTGCTAACAACAATACATACTATCTTCTTACAATTGATGTTTACTCATTTCTTCTTGTTTTTCTTTACTAGCTTCTGTAGGAGTTCCAGTAGTCTCCTTTCTGTGTCTGCTATCAGAACTATGACATTTGCATGTCTTATTTTGTTAAGATTGTAGCAGCCAATAATGAACCCTGGTAAGAAATCTAATCCTCTCTGAATCACGTCACTGTAAAGGTGGAATATGTTCGATGAGAAGACATTTGCTTATCTTACACTCCTTTCTATTTTTGTGTATTTAATGGATTCATTTTCTATCCGTACGGAAGCGGTTTACTTACTGCCAGTATAATTTCTCGATTATTCTAATATCCAACCCAAATATGTCAAAGTTATCTTAGCAGTTTCAACAGTTCTTTGTGACGTAATTTATCAAAGGTTTTTTTGTATAAACTGCAAAACCTAGATCTGCATCCTTTTTCATTTGTATTGTTGCTTTTTCTGGTATCATTCTGAACATAAATATCGCATTACTTGTCCCATTGTATTTTTAATGAAACCGCACAATTATTGTCCTATTTCCGGTTTAATTTTGTTTCATCAGAATTCCCATGATAATGTATGTGGCTTATTGAACTGATTTTCCAAATGGAGTTCAAATTCGTTATCACCTAACTTCTTAGGTAACGCTAGGAAAGAAGGTATATGTTGGGGTTTTTTTTTGTATCTCACCACAGTCGCATATTTCATTTATTATGTTTGTAATTTTGTCAATACCGAAATCCTCTAAAGCTGTTAGCATCTCTATGACAATCCGATCTAATTCTACTGCTTTATTTCTTTTAATATTTCTGGTGCTACGCTATTTCTCTGTATTGAGGTTTCACCGATCCATTCGTCCCGGTATTTTTTCTTTCCCTATTATCAATGTTCTCTCCTTGAATGTTATGCGTCCATTGGATGAGCGTGGCCTTTTGTCCTGTTAGGTCTCTTAGTCTCCTCTACGCATATCTGCTTTATTTGTATTACTAATTCTTTCTATTTATGCACACTTTTCGTTGGAGCCTTCTTCTTTTATTGTATTTGTTCCTAATCTCTTTGGATAATCTCCTATATTCTATGTCATATCTTGGCATTGTTTATTGTCTACTTTTCATTATGTCAAGAATTTCATCTGTTAATCATGTTTTTTTTTTCTTGTCTAGTTTTCTTTAGGATCTCGTTTGCTGATGTTATTAGCTTGGTGCAAAAATAATGTCGTTTTCTCACATAGTAACATATGTGAGAAAACTACATTATTTTTGCACCAAGCTAATATTAAAGCTTCTCTTAGAGTTTTCTGCTTCGAGTTTCCAATTTCATTTCGTTCACTGTATTTACTTTTAACGGTAACCGTATATTGCTTCAAATTTGGGTCATCAGGAACCACTCGAATTGCAATTTCAGCGCTGCCTACGGCCTATTCAATGTCCGTAGTTTCATTCTGCGTTTACATATCACTGAAAGGTGGTCGTTCTCGAAGTAGGCACTTGAATATGTTTTGCAATGTAGAACTGCATTCCTCCATCTTTTATTGATCATTTTATGGTCGATTTGGTCCTTTGTTTCTCCTGCTGGTATTTTCTATATCCAAATACGTCTCGGGTGTTCTTGAAACCAGGTGTTGGTTAGTACTTGATCGTTCGCTGTGCACAAATGGACTCGTTTTTCTCCGCGTTCATTATAAGTTCCTAGCACCAATTTGCTTACTATTTCACTAGAGCTCTCCTTCCCTACTTTGAAATTCAAGTCTACCGTGATTATTGTAATTTCCTCCGATTTGCATTAAGCATTGACGTTGTCTAGTACGCAGAAAACTGTTTCAATTTCACCTTCCGCAGCTTGTCCGGACATATAGGAACTATTATGCATACATTTTAAGAATTCCTTTTCAGTTTAACTACAGATAGAGATAGGTGAGGAATATTTTACTTCATAAATATTCATTCGCGTTAGAAATCTCTGGTAAACAGACGAATTTTCAGTAAATTCTATGATCAGCTGAGAGTGTTACATTGTACTAGTATATTGGTTGCCTCTTGGCATGTTCGACTACTGAAGTTTTATGCAAGATGAAATCGGACGTAATCCAAGCGTATATGAATGATAACCGCACCAGCAATAATTCGATGGCAATTTGACAATTCTTTAATAAAACATTACACTAAGTCGATCTTTGACTGAATCTGTAACTGAAATAGAATATATTCAGAAAACCTTAGAAGAAAGCGATATAATTATTTCACAAATGTTCATCTTAACTCTCAAGTTTGATTACTCTGGTGTCGGTAATCGAAATGTATTAAAAATTTAAATAACGCTTATATATATATATATATATATATATATATATATATATATATATATATATATATATATATATATATATAAGCGTTATTTAAATATCCTCACGTAAAAAATAAATATTTTTAATACATGTTTATTTCTAGATACAACTCGTCATACTTAAAACATTTCATCCAAGGGCTATCTTATAAAAATGACTATCCCGCCTTACAAAAAAAAAAAAAATTCATCTCAGCAAATGAACTTGACAAACTTTAAAAATATAAAAAGCTGCAAATAGAAATCGCAAAAGTTTGGCACTTAAACACAAACAACATTTCTATTTAATTTTGATGAGCCTGACAAACATTGATAACCTAGAGTCGCCACTAATTTATATATGTATATATATATATATATATATATATATATATATATATATATATATATATATAGAGAGAGAGAGAGAGAGAGAGAGAGAGCGAGAGAAAGAGAGAGAGAAAGAGAGAGAGGAAGAGAAATTTTCTTGTTGTCTGAAGATCGCGGAAACGTGAAACTCGAGTAGCGACTCATGCTCTCCTTTGTTGAGTTGATGTTGTGAAGCGTTTTTTGCTCAGTCTAAGGAATCTGACCTTTGAGTACGATACTAAGTAAGTAGGTGTTTGCCTTTTGGCCTTTTTCTTTTTCATTCCTTCTAGATTATTTCTGTTCATAGCTGCCATGTCTTCTGCCAAGTTGTTCGTTGTTCACACCCACATTGTTGTTTTTTCTTTAGTAGTAGTAGTGTACACACACACACATATATATATATATATGTATATATATATATATATATATATATATATATATATATATATGTCCCAGTATTAATCATGGTCTTGATAGGTATCCCCATAATTAAGGGTGGAATGACTATTGTACAGCAAATAAAATATTAACAATCTATAATGTTAACTGTTTAACATCTTTTTTCTGTGAGATATCGTTAAGATATTACCTTTATATGTGTGTTTAATAGGTAGAAGTATTAGCATTAACACTAAATGTTTTTCATTGAAAATGTGTCCAGACTCAGTCTGTAAGCTGTACATTGTAAATTGGGAAAAATAATAGCTCGGAATTGAGGCAAAACTCATTAACAGAAATGTACTATAATATATATGTGATATAATAGATATTTATATGTATATATCTCTATCTATAAAAGGCAGGATGTGTGTGTGTGTGTGTGTGTGTGTGTGTGTGTGTGTGTGTAACGAATGCACGGCCGCAATTTTCGACGGATTTGCACCAAAATTTACATGCACATGATCAAAGTTAGCGGAAAGGGCAAGGCTGACTTTGCATTTCCCAACTCCCATCGATAGTGGAAATAATCGATTTTTTTCATGCTTCTACGGCAATTTTTATGTAGTTTGTGGCCATTTTCTACTGGACAGATTGAAAGCCTATATCTGGCTTCCACGAATAGGCAGGAAGATTTTATTGGCCAGCGTGAGAGCCAACAGCTGACTGACACGAATGTTAACTGGCATGCAAAAAAAATCGATAGCTGTATTCGTCACAAGTGAGAAATATTTAAATCTGCATGGCACTTTACTCCAATTGACTCATTCGCTTGCTTAAACTCAATGTTGTTTCTGATTCCGCAGAACTGGGATTGGTTGTGAAAAAGTATTTGTTGTTAACATTCTTTTTTCATTCGGTTTTTCCAGTTACGAATCCTTTTTTAAAGCTAATCGTTTTGTGTTTATTTTGTTTAGTTCTTTTTTCGTAACAGATTTAATGTTTAGTATAGAGCTTAGAAAAAATTTGCAGTGTGAGATAGGCAAGAAGTAAGGCATGTAGCAATATCAGCAAAGCGAAAGACACTAATATTTTAAGGCAAGGAAGGCCAAAAAAGTCAAGTGATAGCGATTGCTGTATGAGTCGTACGATTTTTGAATCAAGCACGGGCAACGCCGGGCCATACTGCTAGTAAATATATAAACAGATTGCTAATGATTTATGCAGTAGTAAATATCTTGAAAATACGAAAGATAATATTGTGTTGTATGCAAAGAGTTACTGATAGCACTAAGCTGGTATATACACATATATGATAATTGCTAATGGTTTTACTATAAAATGTATTAAAAACTAGTAATAAAAGGATTGTAAGTCTTCAGGAATTCATGCTTATATTACTGATAGAATTGGAGTATAACATTGTTTACTTTTCTGCTATTTCAGGCTCGTCTTTGCAATCTTAACTATAACTGAATTAATTAAACAAATGAAATACTCAAACATTGTGTGTGAATAACATTTTTTCATAAAAGCGTTAATGGACATTTGTGTAAAGCTGCGTACATAATTCTATGTAATTCTCGTGGAAAACGAGAATCTAGAATATCTACATCTAAAAATGGAGGACAGACATTTAATGATTTGTACAAATTGCTGATATATATAGAATAACGGAAATGTATTGAGAATATTGTTTTTATTCGATTTTATTTTTTTTTATTTTTATTATTTTTGCAAAGCTCCTTTGATGTTGATCAGATCAACGGTGACCAGAAAGAAAATAAAGAGATAAACAAATCCGAATCGCATATAAAATTCAATTCTTTTGAGATTATCTGAACATCGTTAAGATTTGTAAGTTTACCATATCGCAATAAGAAATATTTAATAATGTATAGATAACATTATTATTATTATTATTATTATTATTATTATTATTATTATTATTATTATTATATATTTTCTTTGATTTCTGGCGTTAACACATTTCTTTCCGGGTCCCACCCAAGGACCTAAGGTTAGAAATGGCATCATGACACTTTCCACTGACAAAAAAAAAAAAAAAAATGACATAGATAAAGCCCTTCATAAAGTGCGGGCTGTACTTGTCAGAACAATTTTTTGTATTTCCTTGAGGCATGGACTTCCAGGAATCCCTTCACTTAGTCTACTGCAATCTTTTCCAACCAGTCCTAGGGCTCCAGCTACAACAGGGATTGTTGATGTTCCCATATGCCACATTTTCGAGATTTCTATTTCAAGGTCCTTGTATTTTGACAGCTTTTTGAATATCTTCAAAGATACATTGCAGTCAGCAGGGACTGCCATATAAATAAGGAGGCACCGTGTCTTTAATAACAATATCTGGGCGGTTGGCCTTGATTGTTCTGTCAGTGTGTATTGTGTAGTCCCATAGAAGTATAACAGGTCCTATCTCCGTAACCGGGTCTGGGTGGTGTTCATACAAATTTCTTTCAGTTTCCTTCCCGTAGAAGTTGCAGATTTTTCAGTGCAGATATTGGCCCACTCTGTCATGTCGGGTTTTATATTCAGTGGGTGCCAACATCGTGCAACCTGATACAAGATGATCAATCGTTTCTGGATATTTATCACAGAATCTGCATTTTGGGCTTACACAATATTTTAGTATATGTGCTTGATAATTCCTAGTTAGCAAGCATTGGTCCTGTGCAGCATGGATAAAACCTTCAGTTTCCGCTTTCAACCCTGCACTGCGTAGCCACTGATGGGTACGGGTTTTGTCTACATCAGCTTGTTTGGTACGGGCAGAGTATTGGCCATGAAGTGGTTTATCTTGCCATCGCTTCTGTATCTGGTCGGTTGCATTCCTCTTTGCTGTCTTTTTTAAGTATTTTGCAGTTTCAGCCGGTGTATTGTGCTGTAGTTGCATCTCTACGCCCATTTGAAACTCCATTTTGAATTTGTTGGCTTCTTTCATTACGGAGTAAAGACGCTTACTACTTTCATGTTCCTTGACGCATACAATCATCCAGTCTTCTGTAGTTTCCAGGTATCTTTGGAGGCCAATTGTTGTAGTTTTGTAGGACAGTTCTAGCTGAACTAATCCTCTGCCTCCTTCGGATCTGGGCACATACAGACGATCAACATCAGCTTTGGGATGATGCATACGATAGCAAGTGATAAGCTTTTATCATTATTATTATTATTATTATTCCTTTGATTTCTGGTGTGTACCCATTTCTTTCCGGGTTCCGTCCAGGGACCTAAGGCTAGAGTTGACATCATGACATTTTCCTCTCACAAAAAACCCCAAAAAACAAAAAAAAAACACATTTTACATAGACAAAGCCCTTCGGAAGGTGTGGGATCTATTCACGAGAACCTTTTTTTTGTATTTCTTTAAGGCTTGGGCTTCCAGGAATCCCTTCAATTAGTTTACTGGAATCTTATCCAAACAATCCGAGGTCTCCAACTACAACGGAGATTGTTGATGTTCCCACGTGCCACATTTTTGAGATTTCGATTTCAAGGTCCTTGTATTTTGATAGCTTTTTGAAGATCTTCAATGGCACATTGCAGTCAGCAGGGACTAGCATATCAATAAGGAGGCACTTTTTTGTTTGCGGTCTCTAATAACAATTTCTGGGCGGTTACCTTTGATTTTTCTGTCTGTGTGTATTTTGTAGTCCCATAAAATTGTAACAGGTCCTATCTACGTAACCGGGTTTGGATGGAGTTCATACCACTTTCTTCCAGTTTCTTTCCCGTAGAAATTACAGATTTCCAGTGCAGATATTGGCCAACTCTGTCATGTCGGTTTTTATATTCAGTGGGTGCCAATACTGTGCAACCTGATACAAGATGATCAATTGTTTCTGGGTAATTATCCCAGAACCTGCATTTTGGAATAACACTATATTTCAGTATGTGTGCTTGATAATTTCTAGTTAACAAGCACTGATCCTGTGCAGCCAGGATAAAACCTTCCGTTTCAGCTTTTAACCCTACACTACGTAGCCACTGATGGGTACGAAGCTTGTCTACATCAACGTTTTTGTTACGGGCAGAGTATTGGCCATGAAGCGGTTTATCTTGCCATTTTTTCTGTATCTGGTCCGTTGCATTTGTTTTTGCTTTATTTTTTTATGCATTTTGCGGCTTCCGTCGGTGTATTAATTTTACTTGTATTTCTGCATCCATTGGAAACTCCATTTTAAACTTGTTGACTTCTTTTATTGCGGAATAAAGACGCTTACTACTTTCATGTTCTTTGACGCATATTATCATCCAGTCTTCTGTGGTTTCTAGTTACCATTGAAGGCCAATTATTGTAGTTTTGTAGAACAGTTCTAGTTGAACTAATCCTCTATCTCCTTCGGATCTAGGCACATACAGACGATCAACATGAAGTTTGGGTTGATGCATGCGATAGCAAGTGAGAAGCATTCTCGTTTTGGCATCTATTCTCTTAATTTCAGCTATGTTCCAATTAAGGATGTTAAAGCTGAATTGCACCACAGTCACAGCCAAGGTGTCTATTGGTGATATTCTGTTTTTTGAGTTCAGCTCGGTATTTAGTACCAGACGTACACGCCTGTAGTACTACTTTTTTTATCTTCTTCTCCTTCATTTATGTATGTTGTATACCATCTCCTTCGCTAATTCCTACGTACTTATAAGCTTCATCTTGTTCCAGTTCCCTAACCTTTCTGACGAAGTCTAAATCTATTGAGGGTGTCTCTATAATTCTCTCTTTCTCGATTGTTACTTTTACCCTTTTATCTTATCCGAAGTCTATACCTATGCCGTCACTGAAACATTTTACAATATTGAAGAGGCCCTTCTACTCATTGTTGTTTTTGGCAAAGTGATTGAGATCATCCATGTAGAGTATGTGATTGAATATTTTTTGTCTAGTTTGTAACTATAGCTACTGTTGTTTATCTCATACGTAAAGGGGATTAAGGACAAACAGAACAAAAGGGGTTTCCTGCTTTCTATCCTGTAGAACCTGGTCCAAAGTATGGTCCTTAGACCCTATAGGAGAATTGTCATTGTTAGTAAAATTGTCCATTACTTTTCTCACAAGGCCCAAAGCTCCTATTACTATTGTTACAGTCTCAGTTTTCATTCTCCACATCCTGTTAATATCGATCACCAGGTCCTTGTATTGGGACAATTTCTCGATAATTTTTATGGTGGTGTTTCTCTCAGATGGGCATTGCTACGTTAATAAGAACAGATCTTCTGAATTTCTTGTCTTTCATGATAATATCAGGTCTGTTGGCTTTTATTTCCCTGTCAATTTGAATTATCATGTCCCAGAGGATAGTTACGTCGTTATTTTAGGTAACTGTGTCTAGTTAGGGCTCATACCAACTCTCAGCGGTTTCGATTTTGTGCTTCTTGTATATCTTCTAGTGCACATATAACGCTACATTGTTAATACTTTGACAGCTCCGGACATCTTGAGATAACATGGTCTACAGTTTAATCATATTTTCTGCATATCCTGCATTTCGAGTTAGTTCCACCCTCGATAATTTGTTTTCTGTTGGACCACATCTGTTTATTTCGTTCTTTTTTAGGTATTTGTTATGGAATGTCTTGTCCTCCCAGTTTATTATTATTATTATGATTATGATTATTATTATTATTAATAATAATATTTTCCTTTGATTTCGGTGTATACTCGTCTCCAGACATCTTGAGATAACACCAGACCAGAGACCTAAGGTTATATAATTGCCACAGAGCAGTATAAAAAAGAAATTTCACATATTTTTACATAGATAAAGCCCTTCGTAAATGTGTTAGCTGTACTTGTGAGAATAATTTTTTGCATTTCTTTAAGGCATGAGCTACCAGGAATCCCTTTAATGAGTCTATCGATACCTTTTCTAATCAATCCGAGGGTTCCATCTACAAGGTGCCACTTTTTTACATATCGATTTCAAGCTGCTTTGATTGTTCTGTTTGTATGTCTCATAAAATTGTTTCAGGTGGCGTTCATCCCAATTTCTTGCAGTTTCCTTTCCGTAAATGTCGCAGATTTTCCAGAGCAGGTATTGGTTCACTCTATTTATTTATATTCAGTAGGTGCCAGTATCGTGCAAACTGACACAAGATGGTCAATTGTTTCTGGATATGTATCACAGAATCTGCATTTTGAACAAACACAGTTTTTCAGTATGTGTGCTTGGTAATTTCTAGTTAGTAGGCATTAGTCTTGTGCTGCAAAAATAAAATCTTCAGTTTCAGCTTTTAACCCTGCACTGCATACTCACTTGATAAATTTCTTATTTTCTTAATTACACTACTCACATTCAGTTTTAAACAGAAAAAAAAAACTAGAGATAATGCATTATTTAAAGCTCTTGGTCCTTGTATTGGAGACACAATTAGTAATATCTATCTATCTATCTATCTATATATATATATATATATATATATATATATATATGTATATGTATATATATATATATATATATATATATATATATATATATATATATATATATATATGTATGTATAGAGAGAGAGAGAGAGAAGCTGCAATGGATAAATTGTCGTATAAATTACGCAAAAATGAAAATAATACCGACATCTTATTTTAACAGATATATTTACCAAAATTATACAAGCAATCTTAAAATACTAAAGAGCAAATTTATTCAGTAAAATGACTATTGGCTTTAACTACGGCGCCCAGATGACTTCAGAATCTCTTGCAACTCTTCTAGACGGTGTCCTTGTTGGTGAATGCTGCACCCCCACACATAATAATGAAGGCGGTTGCAGTCTGGGGAGTTAGATTTAAGGTGTGTTGTGGTCACAGAAATTGTCTGACAGCCATGTATGTTGCCAGACATAGAGTCTTCTAGCAGTCACCCTCTTGGCCCAGAGCAATACTGCCTCCTCAAAGCACTTGATATAAGCTTCTGTGTCGTGTCTGATGCGATGTGGGAAGATGAATGGAGGCATAACATTGCCATCACTAGTGATCACTCTATACACCATGATCTTGATAGGATATTTAGTTTTCATCATTCTCGGTGCATCTTTTGGGGTCACAGCAAGACAACAGTTGTTCTGTGAGTTCACCATCTTATCTTGTCAGAAATTTTTATTATCTGAGAAACCCCAATGCAAGTTCGGTTGAAGGGGATGCTTGAATTTGTTCAAAATCTTCCTAGCACGGTTTTGTGCTTCATGGCTTCTGATAAAAATTGGCCCTTTCTCATCTTGGATCCGAAATACCGAATGTTTTTATGCAATCCTGCCTGATAAGAAACTCAGACATTCCTGTATCCCTGGCTAATTACCTGATTGGTTTGGAGGGATCGTTGTCAATCATTGCCTGGATCTCACTAACAAATTCGGGAGTTTTTTTCCGATCAGAACTATCAGAGTGAGTTTTCCGAGCTACTTTACCTTCGTAGTCACCATTAGACACATCAAACTCTTTCTGAATTCTCTGCACTGATTATGAGCAAACACCCTGAAATGTTCGTTTTGGAACCTCCGCTGCAAATGGCAAGCAATACCCCAGGACGTCTCCAAAATCCTTGCGGAGCGAATTGCGTCAGCCGGTGCCCAGCTGACCGTAATATTTTAATTTGTGCAGTCGACAAAATTAAAAACAAACAACGCACATGCGCGAAATTAAAATATGAAATGGTGATAATTTGGCCATCGCACCCTATACATACATATATATATATATATATATATATATATATATATATATAATAAATTGATTTATTTAAAATATGTTTTTTTTTCGCTTCACATTTCTAACATGTTTCAAAAATTGAAGCTAAAAGCTACGAATTTAATTTTGTAAGTAAATTAAAGACATTAGTTCCATTTCATCCTCAAGTGAATTTTGGAGTAACTTTTTAAACTTACTGGGTTTTAAAGACACAGTTAACATTATAATTCAGGTTTCCAAGGTTACAGATAAATCTACTTCAACTAGACAAGGGGTGTCTGGGTGTTCATTATGTCTGTAATTTGATGTATCCGTTGTTAGTTACGTTTTGGTAGTGGGTAGGGATGTATTTTTCAATGAAATATGACATCCGTTGAATGCATGACGTCTGGATTTTTTTTTTATTTATTGTTAACGGCAAAAATTCTTACGGCATTTTTTCTATTTTTCTATTTTTGCGGGGTGTTTAGGTTTGAATACGTTTTATTTAACTACGATTTGAAATATTTTCACTTTTAATTTTTAATATACTATATTTCTTTTAAGGACAATTAAATGTAATTAGAATCCCTTAAAGTATGTAGATTTATTTTTACATCAAGTATAAGTATATATATTAGGTTACAATTTTTTTATTTTTTTACATTATTTAAGTAAAAATTCACCGGATTATAAATCTTAATGTTCTTTCTTTATATATATATATATATAAAATAAAAAAAATACATTCCTAAAAAGGCAAGCCATTAATTAAAACCCAGCGGCTGACCGCACAAGCGTGAAGATAAAACCCCAACTAGACAGACATATGCACGCAATTATAAATACACATTAACAACCGTTGCCCTCTTACACATGCGAGAATCTTCACAAATCTACATACACATAGAATTATCCACGGTTTTAATACACGTGACACGTGTCTAACCAATGAGAATTTACCCACACATAATTGAAAATATCAGCGCTTTCTATTATTTTTGGGGGATTTTCTTTCTCTCAGTCTCTGACGAAACTGTAATAAAAGTAAAACGTTAAATTGATATATGTTTCCTATTTGTTCTTTTATTTTACCATCCTGTCGGATTCCGATCCATATTTGATCTTTAATATTAATATATATATATATATATATATATATATATATATATATATATATATATATATATATATATATATATATATATATATATATATAATAGCGCACTTCAAAAAGTGTGGATAGTCCTGCACGAAACTTTCACCACTATAATCAAATCTCATGTGCTGTTGTCGGGCTGTCGGTTTCCTGGGAACTGAACTGCATGACCCTCATACGTTGAATTCGACGGGAGAGTCGAGTATAATAGCGAGCGAGTGGTTGTAATTTTGTAATTCTTAAATATATCTTGTGAGACTATTTATGTATCCTGATCAATGTTGCATTATGGGTAGGTCTATTGTATTATTCTAACGGTTACTGGGTGAACGTAACGATCACGTTTCAAATTCTTCTAGGGGCAACTGAGTATAAATAATTGTGTATCCAAATTCATTTTTGTGGCTAGTTTATAGTGTTCTTTGTTAAATATTTTGTTCATTATTTCTTATTGATTACATTATTATTTGTTGTTGATTGTTATAATTACGTTTACTTGTATTTATGTGTGCATTCTTAGTTTATTAATGTGTTTATTATTTTATATTTACATACACTCCATCCCAGATATTGAGCTCTGTAACCCATTCGTAAATACGCTTTTAAGTAGGCGCACAAGGGGGTCGTCAGTGATGTTTTGACTTAGTTTATCAGGGAGTTTCGGGTCTTTCAACATCATACTCCCCATCACCAAGTCGACCCAATCAGGGGGAGATCAACCCCTGATTCCCCCTTTTGATTGAACACTAACAGCTACTCTGGCCTTTTTAAAGAATAAGAGGAAGAAAGACCACATGTTCCGCACATCCAAGGGCCTAGCTGCGAGGCGGACCGGTGAGGAAAATCCCCCGGTTGGGCCTAGACCCTCATTACCCCCGAAGCCGACGCCTGCCACAAGTGTGGATAAGGAGAAGGAGGAGGGGGAATGGCGCCTCGTAGTTAGGGGCAAGGGGAAGACCCAAACAGCGGTTCTTCAGTCCCAACATGACACCGGGGACAAAGTCACCTACAGCCCCATTCCCTCTACCAGCTCCGAGGGCGACGCCTCGGCGTCTTACGAAACTAACGCAACAAAAGCCCAGAAACTTAACGAGCCAAGTTGGGAAAAGATTTTGGACCTGAAAAAACTGAAAGAAAAGTTGGAGATAAAGCGGGGCAAAAGTCAAAAATCGCTGGGGGCACCGGTCCCCCTATCCTCTGCCCCGTCTTCCCCTTCTTCATCTAAAAAGACTTTCATAAAACCACCTCCGCCCAAATCTGCATCAAGCTCACCAGCAAAATCTCGTCATTCTTCTAAACCATCGCCAGTGAGGACGCCTACCGGGTGGACACCATCTACTACCCCCAATGTCACACCCATGTCAACTCCCATACATTCACCTAAAAAAAAAAAGGTTAAGAAGTCCAGATGCACAATCCATTACCGACAAGAAAAAGAAAAAAATCAAACCACCATATCTCCCAGGGGAAGACGTCTGCCGCGTACCCCGGGACCAAGCAGAAAGGGTTTTTGGCCAAACACGTAACCCAAAAGATCTGAAGATTCTTTGGAACTTTAAAAAGGTAAATGGCCTAGACGTGGAGAATCCGAATAATTTCCCTTCGGCCTCAAGAATCCTGACTGTTATTAGATCTGGCCCGGGTACGCGGGAGATTTGGGGCATGATAGAGGAGGCCCAGTCGTCACTCAAAATGGTGCCCCCAGCTGCCTATCTTCTAGACCCAGAAACAAATGAATGTGATCAAAAGCTCAAAGGGAGGGTCCCAGTTTTTGTTCACCCATCCCTTTATAGGGCTCTCAAACTCACCTACCCCTCGGACATCGGCGGCTTGTCTCAAGATGATACCGTCGAAAATGAGATGGCGTCCGGATCTATGGGACGAGCTGTCGGTGTCCTCACCCCAGCCATGTTCTATCCTGAAGGACAACCCTAATCGGCTTGACAATGGCACTCTGGTTAGCTAGTTTAAATGTCCGGGGCCTGAGATCCGAGTCTCGCAGGGCGAGGCTCACTCGTGATCTTCAGCGCCTCGGGGTGAATGTATGTTGTATACAAGAGACCCGTTTTTCTTCTCATGATCGTGAGGACATACTGTCTAAGGGGTTCGCCGTTTATTCAGCCTGTTTTGATGGTCGTTCGAGGGGTGTCTCTTGGCTATTTAGCAGGTCTTTGAAGGCTGCTTGTACCCTTGTCTTCGCGGATCCGGCGGGCAGACTTTGCGTGCTGGATGTTACCATAATGGATAAGGTTCTACGTCTCATTGGGGTTTATGCGCCCAATACCCATTCCGAGCGGCCTGCTTTGTTTCGGCAGATCGCGCCGTTCTTGACGACGTCTCGTCGGGTAGTTTTAGCGGGGGATTGGAATGCCGTCCTTGACCCCGATATAGATCGTATAGGGCAAAAACAAGGTACTAACAACCCGGATGTGAAACCATTTCGGGACTTTATCGATGAGTTTGATCTTGTCGATAAGTTCCGGAATGAACACCCTCGGGAGGTAGCATGGACTTGGACAACTAGTGGCAACTCGGCTCCCGGGACGCTTGCGAGCTACCTGGACAGGGTCTTAGTTAGGAGAGTCGACGTAGGGCTCTTAGGGTGTCCAACTTTCCATTATATAGTTTATACGGATCATAGGCTTGTCCGGGTCCGTGTAAACTTAGATAAGCCTAAGGTTAGATTGGCTGGTTACTGGAAATTGAACTGTTCCCTTTTTGGTGATCAGGGTTTCCTGGACCAGCTTTTACTAATGATACAAAGGGAATTGACGGGTGCGGTTGTGGGAAATGCCTGGTGGGGCAAATTAAAATCTCAAATTCGAACGTTTGCTGCCGATTTTAGTCGTCGACTCAATCTAGATAGATTAGCGGCGCAAACTGCTTTAGAAAATAAAGTCGATCGGGCAGTGAAATCCCGTGTTAGTGGGGACATAGCTTTAGCTAAGGCAGATTTGTCCTCCTTGCTTATCAAGAAGGATCAAGCTCTGGTAGTTAGGGCTAGGTTAAAAAGAATGTCTTCTGAGGCAACGAATATGGCCGCTGAACTGCGTGCAGAGGAAAATCGAAGCGCGTCTAAGCGACATATCGCATGCGTCACGTTGCCGGATAAGCGGACCGTGACTACAAACGCGGGCATATGTGAGGTGTTTCGGGACTACTTTCAGGATCTTTTCACCAGGGAGCCCGGTCTGAGCTCTGCTCAGTTCGACGCCTATTTAGCTGACTTTCCCTGCCTTTCGGCAGCTGAAGCGGCTAGGTGCGAGGGTCCCATTACAGAGTCGGAGATCTGGGAAGCGCTGAAGCAGGTTGGCCTGGATAAGTCTCCGGGATTAGATGGTCTTCCCTACGAAGTGTACTTGAGGTTGTCGCACGTTTTTGTTCCTTTGCTGGAACTGATTTACAACCACTGGATGAAGCAGGGGTCTTTACCCCAACGCTTCACCAGGGGTGTGATCAAGTTGCTGCGTAAGGACAAGGACGGTGGGGATGGGTTAGGGAACTTTCGCCCTTTAACGATGTTAAACACTGACTTAAAGATTTTGGCGAAGATCTTAGCCAACCGTTTGCAGCTAGTCCTGTCTAGTCTGATTGGCCCCGAACAGACTTGTGCTGTGAAGGGCAGGACTATTCAGGATAACCTTCACATGGTACGCTTGATCTTAGAACAAGTCGACAGTGAAGCCGCGCTGATCAATTTAGATCAGTCCAAGGCCTTCGATAGAGTTGATCATCGATTTCTGGAGGCTGTCCTTTCGGCGGCCGGTTTCAGAGCCGACTTTCGCTCCTGGATCCGACTTTTGTATGCGACCCCCGGTGCGCTGGTGGAAGTGAATGGGGTAAGATCGAAGCCTTTCGTATTGTCTCGCTCCATTCGTCAAGGTTGTCCGCTCTCGCCTCTGCTTTACGTTCTTGCGTTGGAACCATTCCTTCGCAAGTTGAAGGCGAATCCGGTCCTGCGCGGAATTTCCCTGCCTGGGGCTTCCACCTCAGCGAGGTATTCTGCCTATGCTGACGACGTTTCGGTTCTTGTGTCGAGCAGAGCCGAGATTGACGAAGTCAGCAAAGAGATCAGTGGGTATGAGATGGTGACAGGGGCCAAGATCAACCGCGATAAGTCTGTGGGCTTGCGGTTGGGTGCGTGGAAGGGAGTTTCTCTTCCGGGACCTTTCCTCTGGACGGATGGGCCGATCAAGATACTCGGCGTCTGGTTCGGTCCTGATCTCCAGTTGGAAATGAATTGGTCGGAGGTGCAAGGGAAGGCCGAGATCGCGGTTAATCTGTGGTCTCGGAGGAGACTTTCCCTGAAGGGAAGGGCGGAGGTATGTGTTTCACACATATATCCGATCCTCCTTTACCGACTTTCTGTGCTTCCGCTCCCGTATGCCAGACTAATGTCATTAGTCCGGACCTTGTTCTCTTTCTTGTGGAGAGACAAGGCCCCTATGGTAACTCGCGAGATCTGTTGCCTTCATCCCTCTGAGGGCGGTCTGGGTATGCCTAGCATTGAGATTCGTCAATATATGCTTCGCATTACCTTTCTAGACCGAATGTGTCGCGGATTGGATGAGGTGGGCACCTTTTGGAAAGAAGATGTCCGAAAACATTTCCCATCCCTGAGAAGTGTGCACTCGTGCGAGGAGGAGGCCGGCCGTAGACCTCGTGCCGAGTGCGCCTTCTACCGCGAATGTCGTAGTGCTTTGAAGCTCCTCTTACGGACGACGGATGGCTTCTCCGACGACCAGGCGTTGTCTCGTAAGGCATTGTATCAATTGTTAGTTAGGGGGTCCGTTCAAGATGATCTGATCGACGAGCTCGGTCTTACGAAGCAGGAGGCTCGCTCGATATGGCCTTGGGCGCCTGGGTTGAAATGTCTCAATAACGATGAGGCATCACTCACCTGGCTGATGATTCGTGGGGCCCTCTGGGTCGGCAAGAGACTTTGTTCAGCAGGTTTGGAGAAATATCCAAACTGTCGTCGCTGCACTGGGGAAGTCGAGACCATTGGTCACGCCTTTTTTCAGTGCAAGACGGTAGTGCCGTTGTGCAAGTTTGTTGAAGGCCTCATGGTTCGCATGCTGCAGGGAAAGTTCTTTGTCCTGGAAGCCAGTTCTGTTTGTAGCAATGTGGTGCCGCAATTGACGAAGGCTGAACACTATGTGTTCTGTTGCTTACTAGGGATTATGAGAGTCGTGATTTGGACGACGCGTCAGAAGGGATTCCATGAGGGCGAGAAGTTCACCTCTTCCCAACTGATCTTGTTCTTTAAGCATCAGCTTAAAGTCAAGATTAGGACGGAAAGGCGGCGGCTCACCTCATCGGAATTTGGTAAAAGGTGGGTGAATCTTGCGCGAATGTGTAGAGTGAAAGGGGCTGACCTAGAGTGGCACTTGGATGTCGGTTAGGTACAGGATTTGTCCTAACAGGGTTGAACATAGGCAACCCACCCAGATTTTAGGTTAGACTAGGTTTTTGATTTTGAATCTTTAGTTTTCCCTTTTTTCTAGTAAACTTAGCTAGGGTATGCATGCGCATTGGTCCCTTATATTTCTGTCCCTATTTTTCTTTTGTTTTAATTCCCCATCCCCTCCCTCGTTAGGTGGTCAGTGACTTCAGTTTTCTGGTGGATGCGGGGCGCCTTTCGTTTCGTGTGTGTGGTTTTTCATATTTGTTGTTGTGTATGAATGTGTGTGTGTCTGTGTGAATGCTTGGAGGAATGAATGTTTTTTCTTATTTTTCTTAGCCCCGCATTGATTTCGTCTAGTTAACTGATTTTGCTGCCACATTTATGGTTTGTGGGGGGTTTTATTACTAACACAGTTTTGTTTAGTTTTATTGTAAATACTTAAGTCATATTGTAAATACTCATTTGGGGATCTTTTAAAAGTTGTTGTTTTATTGACCCTCCACCCACAGACAATTTTTGTACATAAGAGGACTAGTTAGGACTTCATAGAGAATTTGAGGCATTATGGTGGACGTAGTAAGAAAGGTAGGAGTGAATGTGTTGTTTTGGTGATTGGAATATTGTTAGTTTGTTTGGGTCCGTGTCTGGTACTAGCTAAGTTTAGATTTAAGACAGAAGAAGACCGTCATTCCCCATCCCCCTTTTAGGCCTTGTGCCACATTTTATACATATTGTATAAATAAATATCGTTCCGCACATCCAATTGGATGTTAGTAACAACCAATCTGCTGCGCGGACTAAGTTTTAAATGGCCCGCGGTTGGGACTGGTTTCTTATTTCGGTGGATTGCAGTTTCGATGGATAACTGAGGAGGTAATCTTAATATTCCTAAATCTTACCCTATTTCCTTGAGTATTTTATGGTTTAATTATTTGCCGTTTTCATATTGTACTTTTTCCTTTTTTGACGGGGATACTTGAACTCAACGTTATTATCACATTTTATCGTTAGCCTGTTTCTTAATACAAGTAATATCTACAAAAGAGGGAAATGTTTGTATAAATAAAAGATAAAATAGATTAGACAAATGTCTTACGTTTGAATAAAAAAATATTTTTAAATTATATTTATATATATGTATCGCTAAAAACCGATGACAAACTGATAAAATAAAAATGATATATATACAAACGATATATGGTAATTATCAAGAAGAAAAACACTATAAATACACTATATACGCGTTATGGTTCCGATTTAAAATATACAAAAATGTGAAATGTTCGTCTAAAATAAAATTAAATAAATAAATTAGACAAAAGGTCCGACGTTCGAATAAGGCCTTACGTTCGAATAAAAATTAAATAAATAAATAGACAAAAAGTCTTACGTTCGAATAAATAAATAAAAAAAAAAAAAAATAGACGAAAGGTCTTACGTTCGAATAAAAATTAAATAAATAGACAAAAAGTCTTACGTTCGAATAAAAAATAAAAAATAAATAAATAAAAAATAGACGAAAGGCCTTACGTTCGAATAAAAGAAAGTCTTGCGTTCGAAAAAAAAAAAAATTATGAGAATAATGGACAAAAAGTCTTACGAGATTTGTTGCGCCGGAACCGCTAAAAAAGGTAAATAGTAACATAAAAGGTACCGCGTATAATACGGGTTTGACATAAAAACATATTTACAAATAATACAATTTAAAAATTGACGAGATATATTCTTTGGCTGAACTTGTACAATTCAATTCATGTATTTACTCACATTCGCACACACACACAAAAAAAAAAAAAAAAATTATAAATGCTTTTAAATTAAAATGTTTATAATATTGCCATGCTGCAATTATATTAAAATTATTTACAAATTTACCCGGCTTGATAATTATTTGTTACATTGATGTCCAAGAGTTATCACACTTAATCCATAACCATTTTGCTGTCCTTTCTGCTGTATTAGTTATGGTCTGGGTCGCCTTTCTTTTGTTAGCACCTACTACGCCAATATCAGTTAGAGCTTTGCATAGGGACCTTGCAACAAAACTCCTTACTCCCACCTCGATTGGCAAACAGCTTGACTTCCACCTATTGTTTTTGCAACTCGCTAATAGTTCGTCATATTTTAACATCTTCCGTTCGTGGGCTTCTTCTGCATGCTCTTCCCAAGGCACTGTCAGTTCCCACATTATAACCTTTTTAATATTGTTAGAGTAGAACACTAAATCGGGGCGTAATAATGTTTGCACGATGTGATTAGAGAATTTTAGTCTTTTCCCTAAGTCGACCCTTAATTCCCAGTCTGTTGCCTGTGACAGAATATTTGCTATGTTCTTGTGCTTTTGGGGGGGGGGTTCTCACCAGCTCTATGGAACTCTATGGCTCTTTTATCTGTGTTTAAAGTATTGGTGCTGATGGCCATATTAACTATCTTTGCTATCTCTTTTAATATTTCATCATGCCTCCATCTATACCGGCCTTCCGTTAGTGCTGTCTTACAGCTACTTAGAATATGTTTTAGGCTTCCTGGACGCGAACACAAGTGGCATAGTGGCGATTCTGTCTCGTACCATCGATGGAGGTTGCTAGGACTGGGAAGTGTGTCGTATACAGATTGAATCAGGAACTTTATGTTGGTATCATTTCTTCATATATCTGACCATTTGATTTTCCTATAAATCATGGATTCCCAATTGGTCCACGCACCTTGTTGCCTTAGTCCTACCATCTTTGCCACCCTTTTCTCCTCCTCGCCCTTACGTACTTCTTCTTGTATTAAAAGGTTCTTTTCTTTACCTTTGGCTCTGTCCACCCGAATGGTAGGAAAGAACCCTAGGCCAGCTCGTCCAGTAGCTACGGCGCCTAATATTGCCTTTTCGCGGAGTCTTTCTTTAGCGACACGCAGCGCGTTCTCTGCTCTCCATTTTCTTCCTGAGTAGACTTCAATGCCTGCTCCAGCCACCTTTGGGTCTTTGGATAACTCATACTGCGTTATTGCTCTAATTTTGGTGACTTTGTATTCCTCTACTAGGCTTTTGAAAGGAAGTTGCAGAGCGTTTGTGTTGCCATATAGAGCAGCACTGGTCAAACTTTTCAGTAGGCCTAACCATTTTCGTAGTCGTGTGCTAATTCTTTTTTCTAATTGTTCTATATGAGAAGACGTAAATTCAAAAATAGACAATGGCTATAAGATTTTAGGAAGAATGGCATGCTGATAAATCCAAGCTTTAAATCTGCCTGGCAAGCCGGATTTGTCAACTCTCTTTAACCAAGTTTCTAGTTTGTCTTTTGTTTCTTGGACTGCTGTTGCATCTTTTAGAGAGTGATCTATACGTTTTCCAAAGCTTTTTACGGGCTTTTCCCTAATTGTTGGTATGTCTCCCCCGGTTAGTCTGAATCGCTCCTTATCTAATATGTTACCTTTCCTTAAAACGAGTGACCTTGATTTCGCGGGGTTGAAGCTCATTCCGGCCCATGTGATCTGCTTTTCAATCCCCTTCAGCAGCCATCTCGCGCCAATAACGGATGCAGTAGTTATTGTCATGTCATCCATGTAGGCTCTTATCGGAGGTTGCCTTAATCCTGATATGGTGACCGGCCCTTTACATTCTGTTTCTGCCGCTGTAATTAACATGTTCATGGCTAGACAGAACAGGGTCGCTGAGATTGTGCATCCTGTTATGATGCCTTTCTCCAATTTATGCCATGCTGAGGCTGTATTTCCTGATAACGTTCTCATTTGGAAGTTATTATAATAATCACCGATTAAATCAGTAATTTTACTTGGTACGTAATGGCGATGGAGTTTATGTGGTATTGATCCGTAGGCGTTTTTGAGATCTAACCACACGATTGCTATGTCGCCCCTATTTGCCTTCGCTTCTTTTAACAATTGTGAAATGACCCCTATATGCTCCATACATCCCGATATTCCTGGTACTCCACCTTTTTGCACGGAGGTATCTATGAACTTATTTTTAAGAAGGAAATCTGCCAAGCGTCGGTTTAAGATGCTAAAAAGTATTTTACCCTCTGTGTTCAACAGGGAGATGCATAAATATACTATAACTTAATATTATATTTTATCATATATATATATATATATATATATATATATATATTAGGCAGAATATATTTTATATCTAAAGAAATAATCATACATAGAATCAATCAGCAATATTAATGCGATTAATGGCGAAATCACTTCGCTAGTAGAACATAATGTATGCATTAAAATCCATTGAATGTGATCCTCTTTTATAAAACTGTTCCGATATTGTATAACCGTCAATAAAAAGTACATTCTTAAAAAAACATCTTTCGGTCTTCAATCAATTTTTTCGTCTTCAAGTTTTAACTTTAAAGGAAAAAGATTACAGCTTGATGATGAAGACATAGTTTTCGAAAATACTTGCTTAACTTAAAAAATATACACTAGAAACATCTGACAACAGTTTTATAAATGAGGATCACATCATTCAATGGATTAACAGGATTTTAATGCATACATTATGTTCTACTAACGAAGTGATTTCGCAATTAATCACATTAATATTTCTGATTGTTTCTATGTATGATTATTTCTTTATATATATATATATATATATATATATATATATATATATGAAGAAATATAGTTTTAAGGTGTGCAATATTTGTGCGATAAAATGCTCAATATCAGAGATAGAACGTATATAAATATAAAAGTGACATTGAAGTCAATACTCAGAAGCGACCGGCTGTTTCATGCTAGACGCAGGGTGCCTAATGATTACGTCTAGCATGAAACAGCCTGTCAACTCTGAGCTGAGTGTTGACTTCAATGTTCTTTTATGTGTGTATATATATATATATATATATATATATATATATATATATGTTTGTGTGTGCGTATTCGTGTGTGCATAATATTTAAATATATTATGTGAAACATATTTTTTCGTTTTAAAATATCGCCGTTTTGTCCTGGTTATTATTGTCACTTTTGTAGAAAGTGCATCTATTTTTCGATGACGAATTGCCGATGTTATTTTGCAGGTTATGGGACCTACGTCAATGGCTATTTATGAATTGACAGAAAAATATACTACTTAAAATGTCTGGTTGAAAAAGCTTTTTTGCAGATTTGAATTCTGTATTCAAAAGACAAAATATAATTTTTTGTCAGAAGTAAATAATTGTCATATGGGGAAATTCCGCCAAAGAATTTCACTCTCTATAACGTCCTGACGTCAAGAATACACTTAACTTCACCAAATTAAATACGCTTACTGTAGAGTAACAGTAAACAATTTATAGGGATGTCTATCCTCTTTGGGTAAATCAAAGATTTAGCCTTGTGCCAGAAAAATTTAGTAGGTAAATATAGTCAGTTAATGTCGGGTTATTGTTAACGAGCTCTGCTTTGCAGTTCGGTAATGTAGAGAGGTCGAGTTTGTATTTCGGTAAAATAAATGATATTGGCCCAATCTTTCGACAACATTTTTACTATTTTCTTTCGATGTTTTCTGACATGTTTCAAATAACTCCTTAATTTAATTCTTCAAGAATCTTTTTTTTATCTTTCCCAGAAAAGAACTGTTCCAGGAGCTTTTTTACGGTCTTGTTGACAATTGAAACAATTCTATGAAGAGTGGAATAAATGATAATCGAAAGTAGCAATGTTTGACGAATATTTCTGAGACGAGAAAATACTTGCTTCATTACCGAAGAGACATGATATCTAATATTGTCCTGATAAAATAGTTTGCATTTTCCTGTATCCTAATTTTAAATGCTTCAGTTGGTTTCTTTCAGAGCATTACTTGTTCGACTCGTTCATTTGGGTCTCCGAAAGAGATCCATATAAAATATATAATCTAAATATATATTGATTGGCCCAATGATCTACGTGTTCGTTTATGCTTTTTTTCTTTATAATATTTTGACTGCAAAGTCGGCAACAACCATGAACATATTGTTTTGTTCGTAATATTATTGAGGAATCCTTATTTGATGTTCGCCCATCATCATCAACTATTATCATCTAGTGATGAAAGAGAGCGTACCGAGTGGTGGATGGGTGAATATTTAAGAATGATTACAGTGAGAGAACAACACCAATCGCAGCCGTCATTCGAACGCTGTTAGTTGCCCACACCGGTAACTGATAGTGCATTTCACACCTATATGAACAGATGTGTGTGTATGTACACGAAGTTGTACGATTGTGTATTTTCATATCAAGATGGAAATTACTTATAAAAAAGGCGTCTAAAACTCATCAGTATTTAGCACGAGTGACTTGTTTCATTAGTCTGCTAATACAAAAACCTTTTTGGTTGATTTTGTGTTTTGACTCATGTTTTGCGCTAGTTTTCACTTGGTTGAGCAGATGATCACGATCCGAGAATTGGCGTGATTTTCATTTTGAAAGACGTGATTTGAAGGTAATTTGTGAGTAAATAATGTCTTTAATTAGAAAAATCGAGAGAGAAATTACGAAAAAAGCGAAAATGTTTAATGCTGCCATTTTGGCTGACGGTTATTTGTTTAGAAGTTTAATTTCGACTGTCTCGGGTTGATATAAAGTTACTATACATTGAGGAAATTGGTAAAAGAAAGAAAGAAAGAAAGAAGAAACTAAATGTAACAAAGAAAGAAAGCCAGAGGGAATGAAAGAAAAGTGAATGAAAAAGAAGTAAGACGCAATCAATTTAAGAAAGAAAGAGACAGAAAGAAGAAAGAAAATAAAGAGAATCAAGAAAACAAGAGGAAATGAAAAAAAAGGAAGTGTAAAAATAAAGATGTAATAAAAATTAAGGAAAAATAAATTTATAAGAAGAAAGAAAATTAAAATAAATAGAATAAATTAAATAAAAAAAACAAAAAGAAAGAAAATGGAAAGAAAGAAAATTTGTTTCTGTGAGAATGTAGTTGCGTTATTATAGAACAAAGATAAATAAAAATCATGACAAAGTTTGTATAAAATTATAAAGGAAAATGAAATAATTTTTGAAAAGGAATTCCAGTTCAGCTGTCATATAACCTGTCACAATTTCTTTAATTAAAATATTGTGCTGGTGTCATTGTATATGGATTTCAATCCATTAAACATTAAAATATTATCCAACGAACTCCGGATTTTAAAAGGACACGAAAAGAATCTGAATATCACTACATGTTACACTAACTTTTAAAACAGGAATCCATCTTTTAATACACTTGGATATATCATCTATGATATCCTCTGGATTCACTAGGTGTTTCGAGTTTTTCAACAGTCAGGTGTCTTTACTCAGTTCACCCAGCCAGAGTTGATTAAACTCTGACTTGTGTCTTGGTACTTCTACACCATCCACATCTTGCCTTCCCTGGCGACAAGTGTTTTGAAGCAATTTCTGACGAGTTAAAGGCTAATCTGTTGACCCTTAAAATACCCAGTGTGTTGTAAAGTTCTGTATACATTTCCGCTCAACTACTGCCTATTTCCGCTACGGCTTATTTACAAGAGTTCAGGATACTTGGCCTTCTTTCTCTCATTAGCTTCCTCAATGGGATCTTCAATCCCAGAGAATGGTGAGTTCTAAGAGAATGATCTGCATAAAGGCTTCTGAGCATCATCAAATCTGGCTTCATCTGTTCTGTGGCATTATTAGCTGAATATTTATGATACTTTCTTTGTATAAAGATTTATGTGACTGATAATTAAAGACCGCTGTACAGTATTTTCACTGCTGTCCCATATCTAGAAATAAGCAAAAACAGTAATGGGATAGCTAAAGAGGTAGATAACTGTGGCAGTCGAAGAACGCAGGCAGGGTTCAATCCCGCTTGATGGCAGAATAATTGTTGAAAACTGTAGGCGCCCATGAAAAACAAGGCTAGCAACTGTTAAGGATGGGAATCAACTAACAAAATGAACATTTGCATCAAATCATATCACAATTCAAAGGTCGTGTGGCTCAATCCATCAGTCAACACATTTTACAATGTATCAAGCATTCCACTGAGATATTAACAAGGGCTTAATGCCGATTTCGTGTCGCTCCGTAGAAGACATATTACTTTTCAGATTTTTTTTTTCGGCAGTTCATTGTTCCTATGTGAGAAAACAATGCCGCAGGCATTGATGCCAACCTGATTTCAGGAATATTCGATTGACTTTGAGATACTCAACTAGCAACTTCGCCTACCAGAGTTAAACCTGTTTGGAAGCAGGTTGAAGACTTCATTGAATTTCCTGCTAGCAATTTCTGGGACTGTCTATTATTGAATTCTGAATTTGCATGTGACACCCAAATTCACAGTCAGTTATAGACAGTCCTAGAACGTGCTTCGATATATATATATATATATACCCACAAAATGTTTCTGTTACCATCAGGCCCGATCAAGTAGCCGCCATTATATACATGACGGAAAGAGTGAAACATTATTAAGTTGCTGTATTTAATTTTAAAATTGAATATCAGATGCATGGCAATTAAAACTAGACGAATTCGCCCTAGGCGATATTGTTAAAAATTCTCTCCAACATACTAAGAATAACAAATTAATTATCTATTAAAAATGTTAAAACTACCAACATTTTCAGCAAGAAAAACAACTCTCCAGTGAAATCCAAACGATGCAATACAAATATTGTTTATAAATGCAAATGCTCCATAGTGACTTCAGTTTCCGACAAAAATAAATTCGTGAATATTTACTTCGGTCATACCACTATTCATTTAAGAAAACGCATGACATTTCATATCTTGGACTATAGCTCCATAAGGGCGAATTTAAACCAATCTGAAAACGTTACCAACAAACACGCCAAACTCGTCGAAAACACAAATACAAAACATGCATCTAACTGTAACAAGCATCTAAAAAGAATAGATTAAAATCCTACAGACCAAAATAGCAAACTTTAATAATATCAACAACGAATATAGCCGTACGGGGGGATTAAATAGATGACTGCGTCTCAACAAGTTAAGTTCGATTTACAATAATAGAACAACCAAAATCCTAGAAACTGGCTAATAGATTAGACTGAAATTTTCGAATGCAAAAACATTTGAACAATTTTAACCTACACTCAGTCTAAAAAGAGAAATCTCTTGACAGCACACAGGAAAAATAATAAAAAAAGTTTAACAAAATACTTTATCTGTCATTTGTAATGAAACATATGTATGTTTCATTATATCTGTCTATATCTATCTATATCTATATCTATATATATATATATATATATATATATATAAAGGAGGAAATATTACTTAGAATCGATCTTGTACACATTCATACATTTTCTATCTTCATTAGGTAATCGTTTTTGTTATTTTTTACTCAAGAGAAAACTATTTTTCGTCAAAGCAGTCTACGTAGACTTTTCCCTTCAGTTTGTATTTTTGCTTCCTTTCTTCATCGATCTTTATCAGCAGACATAAACGAAAATCTGTTTTCATTGTCATCAAAAAAGAAAAAAAATCTATGACGACACTGCAAAAGATCAGGAGGTGGGAAGAGACAAGAAACAACGAGAAAATAAAAAAAGAACGTAGATCCCTTAAAAGGACGCAAGAAAGAAACGGAAAAAAATCATCTTCGGTGAGAGATCTTCAAAAATAACATTAAATTTGGTAGCGGGAATCCATTAGCTCAGAAAGTATCGCTATGTTGCACCAAAATCAGTTGACGTGTAATTATCTCTGACTTATGGCAATTACTACGCGGGTATGTTGTATAGATGTGCACGATAACCTGACGGCTATCAGCACAGAAAACAAAATTGTTTAACCTAGTTTAAATACCTGATGAATTTACGCATGGTAACTATTAACCTTGAAAAAGGCTACCCTGCTTTCTGTGCCAGCTATTGTCACACACAAAAAAAATACTATTGTCTCAAAAATCTACCATGCTATGATACTTTGTCAAACAACGTTTCCATGGCTGCACAGTTATTAGTATTAACTTACTAAAATTTTTGCTTAGTTTTTCTCATTAGATGGAGTTACGAGAGTCCAATTTTAATTAACTGGCAAACATATCACTTTCATTTTATTGTGCCAAACCTCATCTCTTATTAAGTGCCTTTTAAAGTGTTTTGAATAAATGGCTGGCCACTCGTACCAACAAGGCATATTTGAGTTTGTCCAATGCCCACAGAGCCCATACTGAGCGACCTTAGTTAAAGTTTATGGGAGACAGCGCGTTATGAATCGTCAGAATAAGGATAGCATGCTCAAACCCTCGGTCACGATGACTAGCACAACCATTAACGAAATACCCAAAGAGTTCCGTCTATTCACAAGGCTTGGTGCGGTTTTCAGGCACACCCCAAAGGGGCCGCACGCAGGGATATCCTCCCCTATACTGACAACATCAATAATGGTGAGATTCGAACCTGGGTTTTAGGAAAGTGAATGTTCTAATCCAGGGGTTTTCAAACTGTGGTCCGCGGACCACAGGGGGTCCGCAAGAACAAGATAGGGGGTCCGTGGACAGCAAAATGGTTCAGTTAATGTTGATTTGATAACTGTAGATATTAAACGACATTTAATATCACTTGCTGAACATTTTGACAAATATTTCTCGAAAGATTTTCCTGATAATATTGAAAATTTTGACTGGATCAGAAATCCATTTAATGTTGAAATAGCTAATAGCATACTCACAGGAAATGAACTGGAAGAACTGGTGGAAATGTCATGCGACAGAACTTTAAAAATCAGTTTTATGCAACAACAACTTTCGAAATTCTGGCTCACTGTCGCCTCCGAGTACTTCATTGTTATCTCGAAAGGCAGTTAAGATTTTGTTACCGTTTGCAACAACATATTCATACGAAGCAGGATTTTCGGCACTAACCAATCTGAAAAACAAATACAGATCCAGACTTGATCCAGAAAGTGACTTACATGTATGTTTATCAGTAATATCACCAAGAATTGACAGTTTGTGCAAAGCCAAACAAGCACATCCTTCTCACTAAGTGTGTATTAAAAAATCCTCTGTGTGTAATTGACAATAAAACTATTTGTTAAATACTATTACTGTTTTCATTTACATGTAAAATTAATGTTTTAATATAACAAAATTTAATTTTGTTACATTTTGCAGCAACATGCAGCATTAATTTATTTGAACACTTATGTCTAAAGTAAGCTTTAAACCAGCTTTTATTGCATTAATGCAAAATTATATGTTATATTCAGCAAATATTTATGTATAAATTTCATACGCCTTTATAAGGAGGTTCCTAAGGTAAAGCCTGAAATATAAAGGGGTCCGCAAGTTAAAAAGTTTGAAAACCCCTGTTCTAACCACTCGGCTATGTAAACTCGGCTTCTAAAATAAGATTTGTCTAATTAGCCATATTGATTCTAACAGTGGATATGAAAGACAATAAAAACATTCAGTACATTGCGCATTCATTTTATTTTAAGAAGGATACAAATACGCTTAAAATATAAAAAAAATATGGAAACGGTACTATGAATTATAGTAAGTGTCAATAAAAAGGTCCTAAAGTATCGTTTCAGAGATTCTTTGCTGAATGATGCTGAGTAAAGCAGTTGAGGTTGATAGTAATTAAATGAAGATATTACTTTGGAAATAATCGCCAGAATTCTCAAAATACCTACATCAAATACTGCAAATAATTCGTACTTGGTTGTACGGCTTTTACATAGAGAAAATATTCTGTTTCTGAAACAACATAAAGCGGATGATGAAAAGTAGTTAATTTACAACAACGTGGAATTTAAGATATTTGGCAATTGAAATTATCCGTGGACAAAGAAAATGCTGTTGCGTGTATTTTAAGACTGGAAAGAAGCCTTCTCCTATAATCTTCTTCCCGGCAATGAAATATTTCATTTAAACACAATCACTGCTTTTCCATTCCAGTTAATTCAACAATCGACAAGACATATACAAATTTGGAAACATGATATTTTTATTTTATTTTCCTTTGGTAACTAGATAACAATTTTCACGGCTTAAAAGGTAAGTGTATTTACTTGACCCCCCCCCACTGAGTCAGGTTGTGACACAAGGTCAGTTTTTAACGTGGGGACCGGAGTGTTTTCACTCGGGTCGCTGGTCCAAGCTGGTCTTAGCTGGTCATAGCTTGTTTAAGCTGGTCACAGCTGGTCTAAGGTAGTCATAGTTGGTCTTGGCTTGTCATAACTGGTCAAGCTAGTCGTAGCCGTGATACCACCAGCCCAGGGACGAGCCCTGTGCGAGGTAAGTATCCGGCTTGAAAGGTATGTTTTCATTCACCTATCATATTCAGCAGGTATTGAAGTTCTTCAGATCTGTTAATAATACTATTTATGAAAAAATTCAGTTCCCTGGAAAGGTAAAAATTTGCTGAGAAAGATTTTAAAATATGAGGATGGAATTATGAATTGCTTTGGCCATACCAGAGAATAGTGATATGTTGAAAAAATTAATTTAAAGTTTTAAAAACGCCTTGTATGTAGACGTTATCCATTAACATAAATAACTGTTCCCGGCTTTTTTTTTTCATCCATTACGGGTACCTATCTGTATTTTGGGTAAAAAATTAATGGTAATATGAAGAATTGGGATAGAAAAAACAAGCTGTAGAAAGTATGAAGGAAATGGAGAGAAAAGATTTACAAAGAAAAAGGACATGGTGACATAGAAATTGTGAGTGAAATCATTGGGTCGCGTGGTACGAACAGTGGAAACAAGAAGAGCAATTACTGAGCAGTAATAAATACTAAATTCTGATAATATTCATGTTATCCTGTTTCAATCTCCGGATAAGCGTACTCGTGCTCCCAATATATCCGGTCATCACGCAAATCACCGTTAAGTTTGCAAGCAGAAATTATTCCAAACGTATTCGTTTAGGAATAGATCTCCATTAGATTTTAAACGATGAATTTTAATCAAGAAATCCTAAAATTTGCACGGAGGTTATGATACTAGATTTGTTCTGTTCCGAATCGAGAGAGAGGGTTAGTAACGAATGGAAGATAAAACGTACAAAGAAAAAATCACAAATGAAAAAAAATTCGAGGAAAAAGAAAGAAAGCAAAAGAATGAAAAAAAAGAAAGAAAGCAAAAGAATGAAAAAAAGCAAAGAAAAGAAAGAATGAAAAAAAGCAAAGAAAAGAAAGAATGAAAGAAAATCAAATAAATTAACCAGAGAAGGAAAAAGTAAGTAAGAAAGAAGAAAATTAACGAAAAAATGAATGAAGAAGAAAGTAAAAAAAACAAAGAAAATAAAAAGCAGGAGAGAAAAAGAGAAAATAGAAAACAATGAAAAAAATGAAAGAAAAAAAATAAAAGAAAAAAAAATGAATATAAAAGAAACTTTGAAATTATGATTGGACGATTAAAATCACAAATTTATTAATATCGATTCATTATTGTATTATAATGTTTATGTCCTATAGTAATCACATGAAAATGATCTAACCCCTTCAAATTTTACATCAAAAGTAAACGACAAAATGATTTCAATACGATTTGTTTTGGATAATAATTCATAATTTTTCTCTTTGTTTATGCAGTAGGTCTGTCTAGCTCTACGTTCAATTAGTGCTTTTCATGACACTTTTTCTTGCATTCACCTAAAACCCGGAGGAAAAAGACTGCGTACACTATTAAATCAAAGATTGCCGCTGGATTTCGTATTACCGAGGTTTACATAGAGAGAAGCCATTATACTTATGAAGGTCCATGTATAAAGGATGAAAGCTATCCCTGAATGTCACTGTGAAACATACATCTGTAACATTTATAGATCTTTGAGAAAATCCCAAATACACACTATGAAAATTTAAATTTTTATTAGCCATAATATCCGTTGATATTTTTGTGAAGGCGCGAGATTTCGAGAACATAAATCGAGTTCTTATCGTCTGTTTCGAAATAGGTCTCTTACAAACATCATAGAAGATACATCTCAAAAGGGATAGCAGCAACTTCCTGCACTAGATTCGATTCTTGCTATTCTAAGTCTACTAAAATTTGTGCTAAGACCTACTCGTTTATAAATGGGATGGTGCTGAAATTTTCCCCACTCGACGAAAGAAGGTGAAAAATATTATATGAGAATGTGGTTTTTCGAGAACTTTCCAGAATTTTTCGTTTCTTTATAGACAGATAGATAAACAGACAGAAAAACCTACATTTGGGGAGAATGAGAGAAAGAGATATAAAGGTGTGCTGATAAGTTCTCGTCACAACCTACCTACAAGAATCCCACGGTATAGAAAATCTGTGCTAGCTAGGTATATAGAGAGATAGAAACTAATAAATAGATATGAACAGACTGTATTTTTTAATAATTTCACCCCACGTAAGGCGATAATGCCCCTAAGGTCAGTAAGAGTGAAAGAGAATTAAAACAATTTACTGAGGAGAAAAGAAAATATTCAAGAAGACAAAAGATGGTAATTGAAGTTGCATTTAATTTTTTAAAGCTCGCAGGGGGCAGGGAAGTATAAAATCGCAAGAGAGTTCCGCAGGTGAGAAGTGCGAAAAAAGAAACTGTTAGAATACAACTTACGGGTACATCTAGCTATTTCAACATTTGAAATTACTATGTAGCAAACATGAACAGGCCACAACATGCAGCCTATTTTTGAAAAAAAGCTTTCAAATTTCTATAGATATATTTATATATCAAAATCTACATATTCAGTTAAAACAAACATCCTTGATAATGCCTAATATATTAGCCGAAAGCTCTCGGATATATGAAATATTTAGACAAACTTTTATGTCCAGTAAAGAAAATACTTGTGCTAATGCAAGAAAAAATTAACGAAATGCCTAATGTCTTGTTAGTCGTTTTCAACAAACTTATATAAAAGAGGGACTGCTGCCCAAATGCACAATTCTTCTCACTTCACTCAGTTTGAGGTGTTAACATCTGCTATTAAAGCAGAATGTTTTCCTCGTAAATTCTCTTCTAATTCTACTATTGACTAATTTGTACTATCTTTTCTTGACTTTCAACTTAGAACTGAGTCTCTGTTGAGTAATATCTTCCTGCTGCCCTGGTTTCTGCTATCATGTCTACACGGAATCAACACAAAGCCCGTGGCCCTCATGTCATCCCTGCAATAGTCCTAAAGAAATGTGCTCGTGAACTATCTCCTGTTCTCTCTAAACTCTACAATAAATGCCTGGCTGCTTCTTGCTTTCTGTCTTGTTGGAAGTTCTCTTCTCTAGTTCTAGTCTTTATAATCTCAGGTGAACGATCTTTGATCCTCTTAACTATCGTTCTATTAGTCTTCTACCTATTTATGACAAAGTACTAGAAGTCCTTAATCAATTGTGAATTGGTTAAGCATCTCAAATCGCAATTTCTTCTTTCAGATGAGCAATATAGCTTTCACTTCTCTAGGGTAACCACTGATGTACTAACAATTGTTGCCGAAAGAATCTATCAAGCTTTAGTTAAGAAGGGTGAAATGCGGTCTGTTACTTTGGACTTGTCGAAAGTATTTGACATGATTTGGCAGATATGTCTTCTTCATAAGTTCAGAAGGTGATGGTATTTCTGATTCAGCCTTTCTTATCAAACCGTGAATTGAAAGTTGTCCTGAACGACCACTCTCCGAGATCATTCTGCATGAATGCAGGTGTGTCCCCCTTGAACCTACGTTAATCCCAATTTTCACCAACAACCTTCCAAATGGCAATAGTTCTCAACTCGTAATCTATGCTGATGACACAACTATTTACTCCAGTCTTAATAGTAATTCCGATCTGTTCGATAAGATCAAATTAGCAGTTGATCTAAAAGATGACCAAAAATATCTCTGTTAACTGGGGCAAAGAATGACTTGTTCATTTTAACGGCTGCTTTTCATCAGTATGGCTTATGCTAACCCCCAGCAGAGTGACGCAGTGCACCTTGCCCGGCTAACATTTTCCGCTAATATTAAATCAATTGCTAAATCTGCTGCTATGAAAGTTGGTTCACTGTATCGAACTAGACAATTTTTCTCTCCAGAATCTATCTTCAATATACATAAGTCTACCATTCGCCCATACTTTGAATGTCGCTGCTATATATGGCCTGGTGGTCCTGCTATATATTTAAAGATTCTTGATAAAATCCAAAGAAGAATCAGCCCTATTATTGGCCCTGACCCGACATCTCGGCTTCAGTCACTTTCCTACCGTAGAAAGCTTCTCTGTGCCTTTTCTATAAAAATCTTTATAGCAATTGTTCTGATGAACTTTCTCTTTGATACCTTGACTCTATGAATTTAAACGCAGGACGATATTCGTGGCAAAGGGTCTCATCATTTTACAGTTGAAATGTCAAAATGTAAACTTAAGTAATACATAGAATATAGAAGTGATTTTCAAATTTGTTTGTTTCCTTTTCAGTTCTCGACTGAATAAACATTTAGAAATATTACATATGGTGCAAAAGTAAAGCTATCTGAAATTGGTTAACACAAAACTTCTTTTTCTGTTACTTTCCTTTAAATACTTTCATGCTAATTGTTCTGATGAACGTTTATTTATGGTACCTAGACTTTATGAATTTAAGTTCAGTACTAGATTGGCATATAGGTCTCATTAATTTAGAGTTGAAATGGCTAGATGAATGTGCAAGTTCTATGCTAACACTTTCTTCTATTGCACTTTTCATTTGTGGAAATCTCTTCCGGCTTCTTGCTTCCCAATCAACTTTGATCTTCAAAAATTGAAATAAAATGTCAGTTGTTATCTTCTGTGTTCATAATTCCACTTTTGCTTTTCTCTTGCCTTAATTAATGGTTTTATTGTCTTGCTTGGGCTGTTCTTTTGCCATTTAAGCATTAATTTAAAAAAAAATTATTTAAACAATCAATAAATGAAAAAAAGATATTTAAACAAGAAATAAATAAATGAATATATAAATCTAGCGGAATACCCCTATGTATATTCAAAATCTTTAGAAAACCCCAGAATAATCCTGAGGCGTAAATATAAGTCATCTCTGACTGTGGATATAACATTGCTATACCATCTTTTCATACTCAGAGCCGACGGACAAAGAAAAGAAAGAAAAGGATTAAGGAGAGAGTAGGAGGAGACAAGAAAGGAGAGAGTAGGAGGAGACAAGAAAATTAGGAAAAAAAGAAATAAACGCAACATACGACGCACGTAAAGGCACGTACACACGCGCGTGCACACACACACGCATACACACACATACATATATGCAGACACATACGCAAAGAAAAAAATCAACCTAATATCAATAAAAAGCGTATAAATTATTTTTTAGCTAAATAAATATAAATAAAATAAAAAAAAAGAAAATTCACAAAGCAAATCCAACCATTTCATGGAAAATAAGGAGAAGAACATCAGTCTACAACAAACAATCCAAAAATTGCAACAACTGCTTGGAGGAAAAAATAGCTATAATTACTATTACTATAAAATAGCTATAATTACCTTCCCAGACCAAAACAAACTACTAAATAAACGATCAGAACTCATTTGAAAAGGAAGACACGGAAACAATTTTTACTACGTTACTTAAAAATCGAAAAATGAAAAGAATAAATAAAAATAAATAAAATAAAAATAAATTATCAAAAACAAGAAAATTAGAATAGATTACCCGCAATGCCCCACTGACCTGTATATAGAAATAGTCGAGAAAAACACAACGCATGTGGCCTAATGATTGCGTAGCATGAAACAGTCTGTCGCCTCTGCGTGTTGACTTCAATGTTTACTTATATATATATATATATATTGGTGTGTGTTTGTGTGTGTATTCTAATGTAAGCGGTTCAAATACGAAAGATGGCACAGTTTCAAAAGGGTTCTAATTATTAACTATATATATATATATATATATATATATATATATATATATATATATATATTCATATGCTATATAATAAATATATTGAGCTCTCTTTTGTGGAACATTTTTAATATTTTATATTAATACGATTCACTTGGATTACTTACCCACGAATTTTACACACACACACACACATATATATATAGAGAAAGAGATAGATAGATAGAGAGAGAGAGAGCAAGACAGAGAGATAATGTTGATTACCTATACCTAGCCTGTGTATCTTTAGAATTCCTATTTGTTTGCGTGTTTGTGCCTTCCTCATTCCTCATTGTGTATGTGCGTATTCACCTGTATATGTGTTCTTTCGCGCGCTCACACGTACGTATCTAAATCTTCCATTTTTTATTTGTTTTGACATGCATAAGTCTCTTATTTTGAACAGACACTGAGCGTGCATTCTGCGCATGCGTACTTGCTTATCTCCATTTCTAATCACGTACGTTTGCTTGTCGTTTTACAAGTGAGCGATTGATGTCGCCACAAATGTCGTTTGTCTCTTTTCAACCTTTCAATTGACTTTTAATTAAGTTTTCTTAGACTTTTCTTGACTGCCTGAGGATCAGTCAAAAAACATCGACTTGTCCTCATTTTCTTCTTTTGCTCACTACCTCCTCCTGTACCTCCCGCTCCTCCTCCCAGAAAAGATCTCGCACTTCCCCGTCTTCTTGAAACATACCTTCTGGTCACTGTGACACATTTTTTAAAACATTGTTTATTTCAATCGACTTTATCCCATCTTTTTTCGGTTTTCTTTCATTTCGGCTTTACTTTAATATTCTTGCTTTTCTCTTTTGTTTTCTTCAACGCATTATTATGAATATATATATATATATATATATATATATATATATATATATATATATATATATATATATATATTCATCGTTTCACTCATTTCCTGCACCTGACTTTTCATCGTCTTTTCACTTACTTTTTTATGTTTTTCCTTCTTGCTTGCTTTTTCCATCACTTTTTTCGTATTCTTATTTTTAAAGTTGCTTTTCGTCATTATCGCCAACCTTTTTTTCTTATTTTTCTCCTCATCTTTTCTTGATTTCTCTTTCCTTCGTCATTACCATTTATCTATCATTTCCCAATCGTCTTTACTATTTCACTTCCTCTTCTTTTTTCTTACTTTCTTTCTTCCTTCCTTTCTTTCTTTCTTTTGGCAATTCTTCTCTTCCTTCTTTTCTGCTGCAAATTCTTCCTTCCGTTTTTCTCTCCTGTTTGATATAATACTTTCTTTCCTTTACCCATCGATTTCTTCTTTATTTCCGCTTCCTTTCTGTCTTTCACTGGCCTTTTCTTTCCTCTTTCTTTTCTATTTTTTCCCTTTTTCTTCTCTCCCAAATCGTTTACTATCCTTCGTGTTCTGTTTCGTGCTTTCTTTTTCCCTTTTAAAAATCTTTCTTACATTTTCCTTCACTCTTTTTCACTTTTTCTTTCACTCACTGTTTCGTTAATTGCTTAAAGTTTTGTTCATTTTCCTTTCATTCTTTCTTCTCCACTCCTCTTTTCAATCCTCTCTTTCTTACATCTTTTCTTTATTTCACCTTCTACATCCTCTTTTTATTTTTCATTTTATCGCTATATTCATGATACATCCCTACAAATATGGCCACTTTTAAACAGTGTATATATGTGTGTGTGTGTTCAGAAAATGACAATGAGATAGAGTGACAGAAGGAATATGAGAATCAGTACCTTTTTTATTGATTTACTTTTATTCAATTATTTTAAATGTATTTCATTTATTTATATATATCATTTATTTTGCTATTTTGGATATTTTTTTCGCTTTTAATTTTTGGTATTTGAAATAAAGTTTATTAGATATTGGTTATTGGGCTTTATTTAGTTTTTCAGTCGTAATGTGGCTGTAGGTAGTACAATAGAATTTGATTTCGTGTTTGCATGTGGTAATGAGCTCTGATCTTTTTTTTAGAAGTTAATATATTTCTGGAAAGATCGATCAAGAGAAAATCTTCAGTATGCAAGAAAAGCACACAACTCTCATCTGTAAAGACAAAACAAATTTAGCTCTGGGTATGACGATAAACTACATCTGGCAGAAGGTCTTCTGATTTGGAGATTGGAGGTTTTGAGGAGCGTGGAACCACTTCTTATTTGCTGTTGTTCCTAGGTCCACCCTGACTGATAGGGTCTCAGCTATGGACAAATAGTGAGCACACATGCGAAAACGCTATAAAACTATAAAAATACATTTTTATAGTAAAAATACCAGAAATACATTTTTCCTAAAAAAATTATCAACCATAAATATAGAAAATTTACCAATAACACATTTTAAGGTAAAATGAGAATCAATATATTTTATCTGTAGTTGAAGGCATAAAATTGTGTATATTTAGATTTTGGCATGAAATAACCTATAGAGGCGGATATGCTACCAAACAAAACCAACCAACTAACCAACCAACAAAAAAATTATGAATGCCCACTAAACAGTAACTACCTACAAATTAACATATTATAGCAAACTAGTGTAAGAAAGAAAAGAAACTCAGAAAAAATATAAATAACAGAATTTGTCTGGAAATAGCAAATTTACTCATTTAAAACTTTTAACAACAAACAAATATACAAATAGCATAATCCTTCAAAACTGAAGTCAGATTATAACTTTGACTTGTAAAGAAAATTTCAGGAAAGGAAATTTTAGTCTAAGGTATGCTTGACGTCATTTCCATTTTCAAAAAGTTTAATAGGAATGTTCTGCTTTCGGACTTGTGAGACAAACAAAACTGTAAAAATGAAATGAATTTGGGAAAGAAAATGTTAGCAATTTCATTTTATTAAATTGATTTTGTCTTCAGATCTAATTATTTTGATGCATTTAAATTTACTAATCTTTCAAATATTTTTAAGATACCATTTTCAAAAAATTAGGTCAGTATCATTTTCTGTTTATATTCTACTCTTCTGAAATATATTTGGCAAATTAGATTTACTTTAATAAATCTTTTGAAAATAATTAGACTAACTGCGAATAAGTGAAACCAAAATTAGGATTTCGATTATAGTGAGAGGCATTCACTATTTTGAGGGTGTCGAAGTGCAAAGAGATGAATACATAGATTCATGTTTGAAAATGACTGTCAAGGTAATTCCGTTCGAAGTAAGACACATTAAGAGACGATTTTCTATCATCAAAAAACGGAATCGTCCCAAAGAAACCTAGACAAATGATATAGAATAAATGACTGCTGAAATTCCCGACAGAAAGAAAAGGTAACATAAAACAAAGCCAAAGTATTGTACAGATTAAATGACGTTTTACTCAAAGAAATTAGACACAAATTCAGGTAAACATATGAGGTATGGACTTAACGAAAGGTGTGAAGAATTAGAAAGAATAAGGACAGATATGCATAGAAAAATAAAGGAAAAAAAGGAAAAATCGACAGGAAGCTTGAAATCTAAAGTGGGAACACTGATAATACAGAAAGAAAAATACTTTAAAGATTGAGGGAATACTTTGGAGAAATATTTCGCGCCCAAAGAGAAAAGCCCGCAATAGACAAAAATATGAAAGGTTCAGAATTATTAGGCAGGTGGTGTAGAGGAAATCAACACATAATCGACCTAACGACATTTTTAAATGGTTAGCACAACAGACATTAATAGAGATAGTAATAAGACAAACTTTACTAAGAGCAACAATCGACAGAAAGCTGTGGACAGCCATGATCGTCAACGTTCTGAATGGAAATGGCATATAGAAGAAGATATTTCGCTTTAGGAAAATAAAGTTTATAGTCAGTGGATGCAAAAATTCCAAAAGTGTGGTGTATATTTGTTAAAAAGGTTAAAGAAATCTTTTTGTTTCTTTTTTTTTTTTAATGAGAATTGAATCTAGTTTACCAAAGGAATATCCTTCCTTATTAAAAGTCTATCGAAGGCCCGGGCCGGTAGATTTCAATTTTACTGTTGAAAAAAAGAGGGATGTCTATTTAAACATATACTAAATATAATATTTATAGTAATATATAATATTAGCTTTATTCTTTTATTGTATCCCCCTTTCTCTACATATCTCTCTGCTTCCGTCACTGTCTGTTTGATTCTCCCTCTCTCTTTCTGGTTTAGCAAGAAATATCTCTCCATATTGATATATCTCCTTATATATATATATATATATATATATATATATATATATATATATATATATATAATGTTACTGATGTTACCAGTATTCAAATTTACAATAATTTCGTTGGTCAATTTCTCAGTCAAATAGTGGATTTCTCTACTCATTTCCGTAGTAAATCTGATCAATATGCTTCTTAATTGATTTTTTCGTTACCTCCTCACCTGACTCTTGTCGAGCATCACAGCTGTATCCTCTTGGTTATTCAGATCATGCCGTTGTATCTATTTAAGTTGTCTATTAGAAAGGAACCTCCTATACACAAAACTTATTTCTGTTACTAGCGTGCTGATTGAGATTCACTTCATGATTTTATTCGAGACGCCTCTTCGATTGATATTCTTAACCTTCCTATTGAGGATTGTGCCACAGAGGCTTCTTCTTCGGTTAAAGTCGGCGTTGATGCATTTGTAACTTGTCGCAAATACCAGGTGAAACCACAATCTTCTCTTTGACCTGTTCAACCACTGTAACCGAAAGGAATCACCTTTTCTGGGTGTACCAGTGTCTTAATTCCGATCATAACAGACGTATATCTACACACACACACACACACATATATATATATATATATATATATATATATATATATATATATAAACATAAAACGTTAGACAGCATATAATTTACACACAAAGAAATAATCACACATAGAATCAATCAGAAATATTAATGCGATTAATGGTGACATCCGTCACTAGAAACATAATATATGCATTAAAATACTGTTAATCCATAGTGTGAAGTGATCCTCGTCGAAACCATTGATGTCTGTAGTTTTCAGTTTATTTGATGTTAAAATGCTATTACTTACGAATAGTCCTCTATTCTTCATCAGGCATGTGTTTTTTTTCCTTATAAAATCAAAAACTTGAAGACGAAATACTTGTCTGTCGACCGAAAGATGTTTTTTGAATATCTGCTATTAATAGCAGATATTCAAAATATATATGCTTAGTTCATAACATATAAACTGAATACACTTGTAAAAATAGAATACGTGGATTTAACACATCACAAGAAATATTTAAATAAAATTCTCACTTAAAATTTTGAAAAACTTAGCGTTTCGTCTTTGCACGTTCCTAAAATTCTTCCTAACCGTCATTAATAGCAGATATTCAAAAAACATCTTTCGGTCGACAAACAAATATTTCGTCTTCAAGTTTTTGATTTTATAAGGAAAAAAACACATGCCTGATGATGAATAGAGGACTATCCGTAAGTACTAGCATTTTAACATCAAATAAACTGAAAACTACAGACATCAATGGTTTCGACGAGGATCACTTCACACTATGTATTAACAGTATTTTAATGCATATATTATGTTTCTAGTGACGGATGTCACCATTAATGGCATTAATATTTTTGATTGATTCTATGTGTGATTATTTCTTTGTATATATATATATATATATATATATATATATATATATATGTGTACAAATATACGGGCGCACACAAACACATGCACGGATGTATCAGTGCTTTGTCATTAATATATTAATTTGTGCTTAAATGTTAAAGTGATTCCCCCCCACCACAGTTAGGACATTAATTACGGGTGGATAGGGTTTATGGAGAGTTTTATTCATTGTTTGAATATGTGTATATAATATATATAATATACACACTAATATATAAACATGCACGCACCCACACACACGCAAATACACGCACACACACATTTTAAAATAGTGATTAGGTCGTAAATTAGATATTTGTCTATATCTAATGTTGCATTTTTCTTTAGTAACTAGAAGTTTTATTTTATTTTTCCCTTGCTATTATCTCAAATATTAAGGCATTAATTATGGAAAGGTAGCTTTGTTGTTGTTTGTATGTGTGTGCGTGCGTGCATATATATATATATATATATATATAATACTTATATATATATATATATTATTTATTTCTCTCTTTATATATTTAATGTCATTTACTTATGTTTATATTATATTCATTTCATTTATTTCATTTATTTATTAGTATTTTAATTATTGCTCAGTAATTATTTATATGCCTACACTTACCCATTATTTCAGTTTTCTTGTTTAAGAGTTTATTTTGGTTTCTAAAACTAATTATATGTCTGTGTGTGTGTGTTTCCGTGCGCATGCGCAACCGTAGACCATATCAGTTGACACAGTTGTGAACAGAATTTTGTTCTGAAATTTTCATTGTTTAAATTTATATCTACCATATCCTAAGAAGCGTTGGATTAAGTGCATTAACAAGTTAATGCTTACCTTTTATTTTGTCATTTAATTAAATGGAATATATATTAACAGTGAGCCAACTAATGTTAGAGACCAACACTGCTATAGTGTGTTCGATCCCCGCAGGAAGGCCACACAACAATGAACTTGCGTATGAATATGCTAAACAGTCTTCAGAATATCTATATCTGCTCTAGACAAATAACACGATTAACCAAAACAGATGGCATTTATGATAGCGGATAAAAGTTAATCGCCATTCCATCCTCTAAAAAAATAAATGAAAGAAAATCAGCTAAAAAATATTACCTGTTTCTTATATGAAAAATAGAATTTTCTGGGAAGTCTTCTAACAGAGGACGGAAAGTGTGACATTGAGATCCGAAGCCGTATTTGGATGGCCAAGGATGCATTCCAAAAACTAAGCAGAAACAGAAAAAATTCATTAGAAACAAAAAAAAAAAAAAAAGTTCTGAACAGTCACGTGATCTTTGTCCTCTTATATGGTGGCAAATACTGGATAATCTTCACGAAGATGAGGAAGCAACTTTAAGCAACAAAAATGTGGCTCTACAGAAGGATGCTGAGAATATCATGAACCGAACATTTAAGCAACGACGAAGAAAGAATCTGTTCTAGTTATACACAACTCGAAGAATAACTTAAGTATTCTTAAACACGCATATGTGTGCATACAGAGATCGCTATCACTTAAGCTTTCAATCAAACTTCAAAATACAAAGAAAAGAAATAGCGTAGAAAAGGTACACGTGTATTCTCTTCAACGAATTCACACCTTTTAGAGAAAATGAAAACAAAAAGGAAACTTAGTTGAAATTTCTGGGGCACGTAATGAAGACGTAGGGGTGGGGCTTGGAAAACCTGATACTAATACACACTGGATAGACTGGGGAAAAAATGAGGAAAGCAATGCGTGATATACTTGATGAGCTTGAACAGGGTTTGGGAGAAATAACATAAAGACAAAACTTACAAAGGTCAGTAAGACGTGAAGGGTGATGATTGCCTACATGCTGAAGAGACATAGTACGTAAAAGAAGAAGAAAATGAGCTAATAAACTTACTCGGGGTTCCACCGATTTAACCCCACCCCCGCTCATCGCTCCAACCCTCTAACGATGTGCCTGGACTACCAGTTCTTTGACCTAGCTATCCTGCATGAAATTCTAATAATAGGCCGTCTTATGCAAAATCGACGTGTCTGGTAGGTTATTAGTAGACTACTAGTACTTGTACCTAACATCTTTCCATAATACTGGAATGTTAAATGAAATCGGGAAATTGTCTTACATATATGTCTATATCTCTAAGATGAGGTATTATGATTACTTGTATTATTTACATTATTTGGACAGTTATCCTCATCTTCATTATTTACAACGTTTCGAACTGAAGCCTTTATGGAGATTGTTCGTGCTATGCTCTGATGTTTTAGTTATTTTCCTTTAACTCAACTCTCCAAGTTTCGGTTAATCACTGCTGTAGCCTGATATTGAACTCACAGCTCTTTAGGTGTAGTCACTGGATCTAACCAATGTCTTTAGCCATCTGTGCATGAATATCTAGGACTTATAAACCTAATGTGTCAGCAAACATTTTTACCAGTGCTTATATCGAAGAGGCATAACACGTGGAACTAGAACAATCTACCCCTGTGGACGAAAGAAGGGTTCGTTTCGAAATTCCAATAACCCGAAGAAGGCCGGAGCGTACAACGGCCGAAAAGTTGTGAATATGGCAATGAAAATGAGGATAACAGTCTGAATAATGTAAATAATACAAGTTGTCTTATATATCATTAGACACTGTAAATCATTTCAAAAAACATTAAAGAGATTATTCATTGAAGTTTTTTTCATTGATTTTCGAAAGCAGACATTTTGATGCAATTGCAACGACTTTAAAATAACCGCCTTTTTCTTAGATATTGTTCAACGCAATTTATACGAAGTTTTTCGATGTTAGAAAAGCGGATTCGGTGTGAATTAGACTAGGAATGAATAGAGCCTGGTGGTAAATTTTTATAAATAATAATGGAATTATATTTTTCTATTCCAGACGATCGTCCTCCCACAAAAAAAAAGTAAGTTGCCTTAACAAATTTTCCATCTTTGTTTTAGAATTGTTCCCTTTATTCTCCTCTTTACTAATTTTTTCCACTTTACATCTTTTTGCATGTGTCTTCATGTTGACATATTTCTAGATGTCTGCCCCCTTAGAAAAACTTCTGTTAAATTTTTCACAAAGGTGTGAATTCGTTGCAGAGAACACACGTGTACCTTTTCTACGCTATTTCTTTCATGTTTTCTTTATATTTTAAAGTTTGATTGAAAGCTTATTTGATAGCGATCTCTGTATGCACACACATGTGTGTTTAAGAATACTTCATTTATTCTTCGAGTTGTGTGTAACAAGAACAGATTTTCTTTACGAAATTCTAGCGCGCTTGGTGAAAATTTGATCAAACACATATGATAGCATAAGTTTCCCTCCTAACCGGAAGTTAACACCATTTTTTCAGACAACCGGGTGTCAATACTTTCTCTTATGTTCCGAAGAGACACTGCAAAAGACGATTGATTTCATTATTCATTCTGTTATGAAGTTATCTACTGTTATTTTCAGACAAGTCGTTTTCATTGCAATCATTGTCTGGTATTTTTTCTTTCTTATATTGTTTTCATAATGTTTCAACTGGTCCATGCTACATTCTTCATGTATACATTCCTTATTGAAAGCAAGAGGGATTATAGGATTATCGGATTATCATATTTATTTGCGAAATCTGAAAATACGACACAGACTAAAATAATGGAAAAGCGCTTCATTCTTTTTAACTATTATACAACGAGGTGTAAGAATAGTCTCGTGCTTAAATTGATACAGTTCCCTAGTGGTCGTAAGTTCAATCCGTATCTAAAGCAGTAAAATTCCTATAGGCTCGTGGAACGATCAGGAACAAGATTTCAAGAATAGAAGTTATCTCCCTTAGCATGAACAACAGAACGAGACCACCCTAAATTTGAATAAAGAATTTGGTTTTAAATAACCAGAAGTTTACTAAATGTGACAAGCACCTTAAAAAAAGTCGAATGTTACAGTGGTCAAAATATGTTGGAACTAAATGATTATGACGTCAGTTGGAATAAATATTCTTGTCTCAGAAATTCCAACTTCTTAAATTTACTTGCATTAATTCCAAATTCTTAACTTGCATTATTTACATTATTCGGACTGTTTTTGTGTCTACTTATATTATACTGACCCTTTCCAGTTGTCTAACCAGATTCTTCATGTTAAGTTGAAATTCATCAAGGAAGGCGCTGTATTTTTTTTTTTTTGACCCAAGTACTTTCGACCTTTTCCAAGGTCATCTTCAGGGATAAATTACAATGACAAATTTATTGTAACTGCGATTTTTAAAAACACACGCGAACGCGCTCTGTTATAGTTATTTTAATATATTCGTCGTAGTTAGGGGGGTTGACCGAAAATTGGGATAAATATAAAATGGCATTAAATGTTATATGCCCTTTCATATGTTGTTGCTATATTCATAATAAATTTTGTTGATTGTTGGTTGGTTGATATATATATATATATATATATATATATATATATATATATATATATATATATATATATATATATATGAAGAAATATAGTCTTAAAGTGTGCTATATTTATGGGATAAAGTGCTCAATATCAGAGATAGAGCGTGTGTAAATATAAAAGTGAACATAGAAGTCAACACTTAGAGGCGACATTCTGTTTCATGCTTTATGCAATCGTCAGGCCTGACGATTGCATATAGCATGAAACAGACTGTCGCCTCTAAGTGTTGACTTCTATGTTCACTTTTATATATATATATATATATATATATATATAGTCCTCCACAGACAGCCTGTTTCACTGCATCACAGTTCATCAGTGTGGTTAGACATCCGATTGCTTCAAGCCGATATTGAAACTCTACGGATTTTACACCAAGTCAGAGACTCTTATCTCTAGGCTATTGGCGCACGGTAGAGAATACCGTCCGCTACAGTGCTCAATTCTTATACATATATATATATATATATATATATATATATATATATATATATATATATATACATGGAGGGCTGAGTGTGTGTATTACGCTTGAAAAATGTTTAAATCTCTTAAAAAAAGCATCTAACAAAATCAAAGATAAACCTCTCCCTACCAAAAGCTAAAATAATAAAAATCTGCCGTCTCATCACCAATCAATGTTATTTCACTTTCAATAACAATTTTTAGAAACAAAAATTTGGATTATTGATGGGATGGCCCCTCAGCGGAATGAAGGCTTGTATTTTCTTGGAATTTCTCAAGTATACTTCTTTCCAAAACATTTTACCCAAACAATCAACTTACTTCCAATATATTGATGATGCTTGATTAATATATCTCCGTCATACTAACTTACCGGATCTTTAAGATAAAATAAACAAAGTCGAACACACAATAGAATTTATATGCGAAATAGAAAAATACTTTTCCTTTTTTAGACACCATGTTACAACGAGTTGACAAGAGACTAGAACTTAGTGTCCACCGAAAATAAACCAATAAAAATGACTTAATAAACTTCTATTCCCATCATAATAACAAAATCCGGAATGATCATTGGAGTCTATTTAAGGGCACTTCGAATTTGCAGCCCTTAATATTTACAAGAAGAAGAGAAATATATTGAAAATACATTCAAGACCTTTCAATATCCTATATTATTTTCAGTGCGAAACAAAAGGCCCATAAAATCTTCCAAAATAGAAGATCTTTACTTCCTAACAAATCCAACGAATCAAAAATATATATTGTTCTACCCACAAACTCTATTACAACTACAACGGAAGAGAATTTATCTAAGCTCAACATAAAATCTGTCACAACTAGATCTAAAACAATGAAAGACTTAATCAATAAAAACAAAACAACAAACTAAAACTACGAGAAATTTACGCAGGAATTGCCACAACGAAGACATCGGAGAAACCTCAATAAGTTTAAACAAGAGACTATATGAACACAAAAGGGATATTTTAAATAATAACACGCAAAACGCATTTGTTGTTTACTGTAAGAAAACGAACCATAATTTTGACATAAGGAATGCTAGTTTGATTAAAAGAGAAAATAATCCACTGAGACGGAAATGTCTGGAAAGTGCCTTGATCGTTAGTTCAGTCACAATAAATCTGTGTCCAGGCTCTTAAAATACATGATGATTCTTGATATTGTTACAGTGTGGGAGAGTCAGAACAAAGTTGATGAAGAGAGAAAAAGAAAAAGAATACAGATGAATTTGGCTGGATTATAAAAAAAGAAAATATTCTTTCAAAAACGTCAAAAAACCCCAGTCCGATGAAATTCTAACGGGTGAAACACGTCATAAAAAACTTCTCAGTTTGTCATACCTTTTCTATCTATCTATCTATCTATCTATCTATCTATCTATCTATCTATCTATCTGTATATATATATATATATATATATATATATATATATATATATATATATATATATATATATGATCGGTAATCCAAATTTTTGTTTGTAAAAATTGTTATTGAAAGTGAAATAACAATAATTAGTGATGAGACTGCAAATTTTTTTATTATTTTCGCTATTGGTAGGGAAGGTTCATTTTGGCTTATGTTAGATTTTTCTTAAGAGATATCCACAGAAATGCATATTTCTTGAAACGTGGAATAAAAATTATCCATCTTATTGTGTAATGAAGGCTGTGAAAATAAAATTTATTCAGAGTTAACATATACTTTTTTCATATATATATATATATATATATATATATATATATATATATATATATATATACGAAGTTGTTGGAAGATTTACCTGATGATCCTGAATCCTTAAAAAAGGATTTAGGTGAAATAAATTATCGTAATGGTACATTAAAGTGATTTGTTTTTCATTACATATTAGCTCTGTCCTAACATTGAGCTCTCAGGATTTCATCCTCTTTGGATTTACCAATTCGGTTTACCAAGTTCCTTATAACTTAATTAATTATTTATATATATATATATATATATATATATATATATATATATATATATAAGATGTGACTAAAATGACTATTACTAAAATAACTAACAAGTAGAAAAGTAAAATGAGTGAAAAAGGAACATTTTCATAAATAAATCAAACGATAATAAAACCGATTTTTGTAACAATTGAACATCCACAAAAAACTATTGATAAATATTTCTCAATATTTTTTTGCTTGAGTGATATTTACCAGATGTCTTCAGTGGCAATCCAATTAGATAAATTTCTGGATAGATTGTCATTAGCAAAAGCATAAGGACCTTTCATTATTGTTTACAGATAAGCACTACATTTTGTCCCATTGATTTTTTTTCTAAAACTCTCCAGGAGAGATTTTCAAACAACGATCTTTTTTTTTCAGTAGAACGGTGCATCTGCACATTTCTCATGTGCTTTTGAATAGAAGATTACCAAACCTTGGAAGAGCCGCATCATTGATTTAGACAGAAAGATCCTCTCTTATCACACCTTTAGAAATTTTAGTGGGGGTAGGGTCATAATAACAATTCGATTTAAAACAGAAAGCCCTAATCAATTAAGAATTTAAAGAAATCATTGAAAAAGGGGAAGTTTGGAATGTGCGAAAACGCTTTTCTAATTTTTCATAAAGGATTTCAAATTTGCACTGACGTGTATCGAGAAATATTAATCTTGTTTATTGTTTAATCAATAATTTCCCCTTATATCTCATTTCATAAGTATAGAACTTTATTTTCCCCCTCAGTAGACACCCTGGGTTTATTTTAGTTTATTTAAACTCTGGGGTAAACATATTTATTTCCACCTTGAATAGATATATTTATTTAAATCTTAGATATATTTATAACTTCAAATATCCAGTTATATAATACACTTCATATAAACGTATCAATAAGATAGGATGCGGAAAAGTTTTCGAGGCGACTCATTTCCCCAAAACAGTATTATGATTTCACTTCATTAAAAGAGTGATTTTTGTAGAGTTTCCAATCTAAAATTAAAACTAATGAAATACATTATTTTCCGTTTATTACAAAATCAATCTCTAAGTTTTCCTTTATTTGATATAATTTCTGTGTCTACATCATTTTGTCACAAACCTGTCATACACAGCCGAAATCTATAAATGTAAATAATGAAAAGCTAACACTCTCCATAACCCAATCAGTTTTTATGTTTCTCTAATTCCCGCCTGTTTCAGACGCCATTTTTCTTTCTGATATACATATTTAAATTTCATTCCAGGCTTTCGACATTGACAATTGTAATTTGTGGGTGTACGTTTTTCAGAGAGCAATGGTTAGCAAGCTGGTCTCACCGATGAGCACGTTTCATACACTGTCCTTGTGTCAGATTAAGCTAAACTTAATAAGTAATTACTAAACTAAATGCCTGAGAATCATGCTTCGTTTCGATTAGTAAATAACGTTTTAGGTGGCAGAGAGAGATGTGCATGTACCATGCATATCGCGGTCATTTCTTGAGTTCAGCTAAAAGCAAACACTTTGACAGCAGACAGACATGTTGGGAAGAATGGTGCAACACGAACTTCTTTTTACATTAAACATCTATTAGGTCTTGGACTTGACAAAAGTTTACTAAGCAAGTTTTTGTAACTAATTTTAAAGAAAATTTAATTCCTGAAATATTGTTCATTTTTGATTCGTATTACTTTCATTTTTATTTCAGTTATTTATTTATTTTTTGCGATTCAGACTAATATTTGATAGTATAATATAAACTTACAGTTACATTGAGTCGTTTTTTATAAAACATTGTCCACAATTATTCATTTTTAACTAGGATTTCTTACATCTTAATTGCTTCTTATCTCGTAATAATACTAATAATATTGCCTTAAATGTTTTTATTATAGAATACACTGTCAGCTATTATTAATTTTGAAGAGTATTTTTTTAATTTAAATTTCAGTTGCATTTTATCAGAACTACTTATACCACGAGTCTGAGGTCAAATATTAAACAATGCGGTGGGAAATAAAATATAAGTTCTGGATGAGACAGGAACTCACGTCCCTTTTAATTTGAGAATCTTAGTTTTTTTGTGGCAACTGTGCTATTAAATGAGCTGAACTTTTACAAATTTTCCTCCTATGTCCTCTCTTGATTTTCATTTTTAACATCTCACTGTTCGTATTAAAAATAAATAAAATAATGTAATGTTATCATTTTTATTTTTGTTGAGAGATTTAGCTGCATTAATTTGATTTCACCAAATTAATATATTTTTTATAAACTGTCTCTGAAGCATTCTCTTCACTCATTTGAATGTCCTCAAGATTGGAAAATTCACATATATGGGAACCATTTTTGGATATGGCACACGTAAACTAAGCAAAGTATGTGAATAGGGAATGGAAGGCTGTCATCTAAGAAAATATTTATAGCGATATGGTGTTGTTTGCGGATCAGATGATCATCGAAAAACGTGAACAAAATCCTTCAAAAAATCACCTATTGGCTATCACCGATGGGGATAGTAAAACTTCATTTCCATTCGAATACGCAAACTTTTCCCTGAAGCAGGATATGTTTCTACCATACACTCTGACTTCATCAGTAATTACCAGAAACCAAACTACCAACAAGAACTTAATAGAAACTGATTAACTGATTGATGAATTATTTTTCGACCAATTTCAGCGTCCAATACGGTTTGTAATTAATTCTGTGGGGAGTAGTAATAGAAATAACACAAGAATTAAAATCGGGAGCTTTACAACTCTGAATAGTTGGTGTAATTCCTCACTGATAACCCGGACAATGAGCTGAATACTTGCACGCATTCAAATCCGTGTCCTTTGATAAGATCAGTTTTTGTTCTAATACTCATCTGCTTAGTAGACCTAAACGCATGAGTAAATGTAATATTTGATAATTACTAAAACGATGCATTAGATAGACGTGATAAAATGACACAATCCAATTCTTTTAATTACTGCTTGCGTCATTTCAGATATTGAAAAATGTGATGATCATAGGAGGAGAATTGGCGTCTATTCAATTTCTCACCAGGGCAAATTTAAGACAATTATCCATTTTTTATGTAGGCTCCACATATTAGCAAAACCAAGCTGCTTTATTACAATAGGTACGTGAGGCTTGTAAGGCAGTGTTTCCAGAAACAAGGCTTAAAGTAAAATTCACTATGTTTGTGCGTGGTTGTCCGTACGACTGCTTAGACTTTGCTAAGATATGTAGTATCCACCGGATCTCAGACCCTCCTGAAATTAAATCACTTACCCTTCCCAAGGCGATAAAAGAAAGTGAAAAAAAAAAAAACAGTAAAAAAAACACGATTCAACAGATGACGATTGGCATTTCATTTAAAAATTTTGAAGATCGTAATTGTCAGAAAAGAAGGAAAACGGAAGAGAGTTCCACAGGCGAGAAGTGCAAGAAAAGAAACTATTAGCATACAACTTACGGTGACAACTAGCAATTTCAACAATCAAATTATGAAACCGAGATACCGCTTAAATTCGTGAAGTCAATGGACCAAGGAAGAAAGTTCATGAAAACAACGTGAATATATTTATAGAAAAGGCAGAGGGAAATCATATTAGGATGGCGAAAAAGTGGCGGAATCCGAGTTTCCATGAAAATAGGAGACAAAAGAAATGGGTGAAATAAGAAATTTAGAGAGAAACGAAAAGATACCAGCTGAAAGAAAAACTTTGTCAGCCAAGAGGTGAGAATGGATGGCTTCTTGGCTGGATATCAAAAGAAAATAATCGAAAAGTATAAAACATGATACATTATTTATATCGAAGAGTTATTGTAAATGAAATAAAAATACAGATGAAAATATTTTGAGTATTCCATTCTCTTTTTTCGATTGAATCAAATCCGTGTTTGTATAACATTTCGATAAAAACATTCCAAGGATATAGGAAGAGATAAGGGAGGAAATGGGAAGATACAGGCAACGTGTGAGAGAAAAGTAAGGGCATGACAAAATGGATTATCTAGGTCTGTTGTCTACTGTCTTTCGAGATGTAAGCACTCTACCAACCTAAACCTGCGCCTGACAAAATAAGTTAAATGTCAAAATGATAACTTAAAATGGCTACTTCAAATCAATTGACACAGAGAGACACCACCTCCGTTCGTTTAATGCTTAAGTGACTCCCCACTGACCATGCTTGTCAAAAATTGACATGCCCTTCAATTAATCCCTACAATCATACAACATACTGACTTTACTATACGTTCTTATTAATAAATATTTTTCGCCGTTCTTGATCGAGTGTTGACTATAAAGTCATTCTTATGACTTCAGTCTTGATCTTCCTTCAGTTCTTTTGTATATATTTCACAGTTAAACATTCTTTCACATCCAACTTATTTCTTAACAAGCTAGTGCCCTCTTCCCAGGGGCGGGGGACAAGTGACATTTACTAACAAGCTGTAGATATCTTACGTGTTTTGGTCTTCATTCGCCTCAACACTTAGGCAAATACACACATACACACACAGGTATATATATATATATATATATATATATATATATATATATATATATATATACATATATTAGGATTTTCAGACTGTGACAGGATAGGAAATATTTGCCTAGTCTAACTGGTTTTACACGCAAGCGTCACGATGTAAACATGTATCTACTGCCTTAGTGCTATTGAGAGGTGTCACTTGTTAGAAGAGTCCCCCTTCTGACAAAACGCATATTCATTATTATTGACCTTATTATTACTCTTAAACAAATTCAAGAATATATTTTAATTAGGGATCTTCTCACCGTTTTGAAAAAAAAATGCGAGAGATTGTGTGATAGAGAAACACCAAAAACTGGTATAAAAATCATCCTTTCACCATTATCTTTGTGTCATTTCTAAAAAAAAAAAATTATTCTACAAAGTTCTAATATAAAATTATTTCCAATATATAAAACGGGAAATAATTGTGGTTTGAAAGTCACTTAAACTCTAAAAATAGGGGTCACGCCAATGCGAATGTATCAGGAAAAAGTTTTAGTCGAAAAATATCTAAGAAATTCTTCTAATTATTTAATTTCCAAATAATTATTACTCCTTTGCTTTTGAATGAGTTTATTTTAAATCAGATGAAATTTTATTTGAATCTAAAACACCTTAAACTTTATTTAAATAATTACTGTTTTAATAATCGAGAAATTTAAAGTTTTACAGAATCGAATATTTGTACATAAAAATTACAGTTTTTGTCAATGGCATATAAAAATGATATAATAAGAATATGGAATTTCGTTAAGAAAATAATAAAATTATCTCCTTTTGCTGACTTTAATGCTTTTTCGCTTAAATGTTTTTGTCATTTTGACCATTTATAATTCAATTGTAAATACGGTCGTAACTGTGTTTACAACATGGCACAGTGGGTAAAGGCGTTGGTTAGATCCAGTGACAAACCCAAAGAGTGTGAGTTCAATACCCCCTTAAGGCAGTGGAGAACTTTCAGAGGCAGAGGGTAAATTAGCTGGAGATAACTGACATCCATCAAACATGACACGTGGAACTAGAACAGTCTACCCTAGGGATCGAAATAAAGGGTTCAGTTCGAAATTCCAACCACCTGAAGAAGGCTGGAGCGTACAACGGCCGAAACGTTGTGACAAAGATGAGGACAATGGTCGGCATAATGTAAATACTGTACATAATACCTCATCTCAGAAATATAGAGAGACTCTGAACGCTCGTAACTGTATTCAATATTTGATCAGTCGAACTTTAATAAGTCATTTTGAATTATTTAACGTCATACTATAAGTTTGTTCGCTTAAAACGCTTTTAAATATGCTCCCTTCGATTGATGCCTCGCTGGAGTTGTGTTATTTTCTTATTACTCATTATAAATGAGACTAGTTTGCTAATAATTACTTGGCAACGGGTGTGTCTATTCTGATGGATAGTGAGAGACACTAGAAAATACTCTGTTTCATATGTGTTCTATAATATATATTTTTACGTAATATTTTTTTTTGTATTCCTCTGTTTCATGGCCTTGTCTTTTCCCGTCTCACCTTCGTAAACATTTTGGAACAGTTTGCCACCGTCACTAGATGCCATCAGTAGAGCAAACATTGCAGACAAAAA
>OZ010597.1:1438559-1496059 GCA_963932145.1 Acanthosepion lycidas
GGATCCTACTGTGTCTAAAAGTACTGGATGTCGGTATCTGAGGGAAATAACAACAACAGTTAAACCTGTATCGAAGCCTCAGTTGACGAGAAATCACATTCAAAATCGATTGAAATGGGCCGAGGACAATATGAAGATTGACTTCTCTAAAGTTTTGTCCACAGACGAAACTCGAGCAACACTTGATGGGCTAGATAGATGGTGCAAAGGCTGGGTAATGAACGGACAGAAGCGCCATCAGCGTTTGAGACGCCAACAAGGCGGTGGAGGCATAACGATCTGGGGTGGTATTATTGGAAAAACATTAGTGGGCGCATGGAGAGTACCAGATGGCGTCAAAATGACTACTGATGCATACATTGCATTTATGAAGGAGCATCTTGAGTCGTGGATGAAAAGGCAAAGAGTTGCCTTCAGAAGGGCCATTGATTTTATGCAAGATAATGCTCCCTCACATGTTGCTGACAAGACTACTGAATATTTGAAACAGTTAGGCTTCGAAGGACCTCAAATATGAAGTGGCCAGCAAATTGTTCGGATTTGAACCCAATCGAAAACCTTTGGAGAATCATGAAGCGAAGTCTTTACACCAACGAACAATAATTCAGGAGCAACGCTGAGTTGTGAGAAGCAATTCTTGACATATCTCGCGGCATTACAGCAGATGACATCCTACAATTAGCAAATTCTATGGATCGTAGACTTCTTTAAGTAATTTCAAAACTGGGAAAGCACATTCCCTATTAATTTGTTTATAACTGTGCCTTTGTTTCTATCTGTTATTATTTGTTTGATTATCTTATTTATTTGGTTCTTTTGATCATAAACATTCACGTTCAACATTAATAAACGCTTTGTTTGCTCAATTCTGGGAATTTTCCTAAACCTTTCTAATAATTTGGCACGGTCAAATCACCGTGCTGATAACAAATATGGCGCCAGTTTGTTTACATTGCGTAGATCAGTACGAACATTTTAGTGATTGCGCAGGTCAGTGTTGCCAACATTGTGTGAATTGTTTGGACAGTTTTTGAAATATTAGAAAAACGTTATCTCGATAATAATTTGGCACGCAGTGTATATATATAAATGGGGAAATGTATCTACATCTGTATTACAAAGTCATGAACATTTCTATATACACAACTCTGAGTATATATATATATATATATATATATATATATATATATATATATATATATATATATATATATATATATATATATTGGTTGGATTGATGTGAGTTTGTAACTCTGGGTTTCACGCTTTTGCGATCGTCAGATAAACCTACATATATACACACACTTTTCATATATATATATATATATATTTATCTGTGTTTGTGTGTGTGTGTGTACGGAGGCAAAGATTCTGAAGTGTAGATACGCATTTCTATCTAACTGAAGCGGCAAATAATTCTATAAGCTCTCAAAATGAAATTTGATTTGTGAAAACAGGTCGAATTTCGCGCTAAATTCTATTAGCGATAACAAAACGCTCGTCACTCAATTCACTTTGTGAATAAAACAAACACGCGAGTCACACACCAGATCCGTTATAACATGATTTCTGAAGGGCCTTTCATTGTTAAAAAGATTGTGTCGCATGTTTGAACTTCGCTCTTTCCGCTACACTCAACTTGTAACAGACTATCTGCTGATTTTTTTTTTGCTTTTTTTATATATTTATACTAAGATTCCCCTACAGAAGCTTCAAGAGACACTTAAGAAAGTAGGTTATTGAATCAGATGTGTAATGTGAATGATAGTCGAAGTGGCGAAATTGAAAATAAAGAGAACACACATTGACCCTTGACTTGAATTGTTAAAATATTGACCCTTTTATTGAGCATGAACATGATTATCAGGTCTTTTTAGAATTATTCGCTTCTGTCAAATTAAACATTCCAACCCTTCGTACACTTCTCCCGTGTCTCATCACCGCTAAGAACTACACACCCTTGCATGTTAGTTGAATGCAGCTCTTCAGTTGAACATTGGATTTGCCTCTATTTGATGGTTTGTTTCTGCTAAAAAAGCATTTAAGAAAGTATAAGATACACAACTTTATTTCGAAGTCAAAGTTTAAGAAAAAACTGCAATCGTATTTGAATGATTTTTACTGAATAAAAGAGTGAACTTGATATTTTAAAACTTAATGGATATTTGTTCTAAACATAAAAGAACTGAAAACATCAAAATAAGAAATTACCATAAATCAAAAAAATTAGTCCTGATTGCTTCCCCTATTGCTTGAATAGGAATCACATATTTTGTCACGACATCCAATAGTCTATTAATTAGAATGTGACAAACTTGGACCTTCGTGCCTGAATAAAACACAGTGTCAAATGGACGGTTTTTTTCGTTGACATCGCTATTATTTTAACTACCTTGCATCCTGGACAATATTTCTTATTTAAAAAATGATAATTAATAATATAAGAATATATGTCTTGGCTGGAACTGTTCAATATTCCCTTACCTGTCTGGAAAGAATTAAAAATCACTTACGCTGTCTTGTCAAAGGAAGACTTATTTTCTGCAGCCTCTTTACCCAGAAGCAATGTTGTATGCCTATCTTTATTCAGTCACTATTCGCGTGGGAAACGTTCAGATGAGCGCTCCATTCCCAAATTTTACCAGTTCACACCTTTAATCCTAGTCCACACTATGCTAATTCCAAAGAATCAAATTATCTTTATTTCTGCTTCCAAAATGTACGGAGAAAGTTCCACTCAAGAACTGCCATTTTTTTTAAACAGACACCCGTGGAGGTGCTTCCCGGAATACTAAAATCTTTAATCGTTATTTAAACTCTTTAACTTTATAATCTTCACTTCTCACCAGCTCCTCTTTCATTCATATCACACATTTCATTCATCATAATCATTTTAACGCTCAACATTTTTATTCGTGTATTTAGTATAATTTATAATAAGTATAGTATATATTTGGTATAAAATAGAAATTAAAGAATTAGTCACATTAGCGCTGGTGATAAGTAAGCTATAATCATTCTTAAGTACCTCACAGTGAAGTAATTGACAGTAAAAAGATTTTTTAGACATTTTGGTCCTTACTGAGTGTTGCATATTGTACTGTGGTTAAAGTAAGTTTACTTGCCTAGTGGCTGAAATATTTTATGTAATTACGACAAGTGTCAAACATTGGTGTTAAAAACGAAGGCGTTTTGAAGATTGCCCTTGTCGCTTGATTTGCTCCCACTTTCTTTTGCGAAATATCAGGAGGCAATTTTTCTTTCTTTTTGCATAGAACATTAACGGCAACCTTTTCGAACCTGCAAATGGATCGGCCGTATTTTTAATAACAAAGGCCAGCAGGTGGCGATTGTCGCTTGTTCAGCTGGGTCGGCGACGGTGAGGCTACCGAGCATCGTGTCCATCGCTGTTAGAGATGGTCCTAGTCGTAACCCGTTTTTCACGCCCACGCTATCTTCAGACGACTTGAATGCACAAGTTGTCACAAGATCACGTGAAACACTGGTTACAATTAGGGCCATCCATTCTTATACACACACACACACACACACACACACACATATATATATATATATATATATATATATATATATATATATCTACGATGATAGCGTTTAGTATTATTTTTATCAGGTTTACTCCATCTTATTATTGTTGCTTTTTATGGCAACATTCTGAGTCTTCTATACCCTTCATCATTCTTCTTATATGTACGGTGTCTCTTTAAGGCATAGATGAACATGGTTCTTTCCAAATTCCTATAGGCTTGTGGCTCTTAGCAGTTTTTTTTGCTTTATTTCGGCTACCTCCCCACCCGTTTCACCATCCGTTCACACAGGCTCAACAGACAAATCGCTCACTGCACCCACATCACTTTGGCCCTCAATATGCCCGCCTTCCTCCTTAGTACTATTATTTAGTAGTTTCTTAGTAATAAAATAAGAGCAGATCTGACACTGAGAAAACAATGAAAAGAAAATCAGTCAATGAATGGACGTCGCTGTGCTAACAAATCACATGATAATAAAAGAAATTAACATTTAAAAATTAACTGGAACTTGCTCAGCTATTGAGAGAAACTTTGGAACAAATATAATGCAGAAAATAGAAATTTGAGGAAGTCTGGAAACTTCCAAGTCTAGGGTAGTACTGGTGTGTATAAAGATATTGAAGAAGGTGCTGAAAATTTAAGGAACGTTGTTTTAATCCAACTTCCAATTCCCAGCTACAAAGAAGCAAACCATTAAATAATAATAATAATAATAATAATAATAATAATAATAATAATAATAATAATAATAATAATAATAATGGAATCGAAATCTCAAAAATGTGGCACATGGGAACATCTCTGTTGTAGTTGGAGCCCTAGGATTGGTTGGAAAAAATTCCAGTAGACTAATTGAAGGGATTCCTGGAAGTCCATGCCTCAAAGAGATACAAAAAATTGTTCTGACAAGTACAACCCCCACTTTACGAAGGGCTTTATCTATGTAAATTCTATTTTTTTTTTTTTTTTTTTTTTTGTCAGAGGAAAATTTCATGATGCTATCTCTAACCTTAGGTTCCTGGGCGGGACCCGGAAAGAAATGTGTAAACGCCAGAAAGGAAATAAAAACAATAATAATAATAAAGTATATATTGCGATTTTAATTGTTCCTCTGTTAGCGTAGGCATTACGACCTGTCATTGAGTCAAATATGTAATGGATAATTCTATTTCGATTGTGAGAAAATGTGGAAGAAAACGTTCTATCAGAGACGCTGGCTGGTTTTAGAGAGAAAAAGAAACCTTATAAGAAAAAGAACGAATGGAAATGGAGATAGAAGTTATAATGCTCTCGTCCGTTTAAAAAAACTTTATCAGTTTTGAATATTTTCATTTGTATCCCCTTACTTCTTTAAATAACGACTTGCATTGAGATTTATGATTATGATGATAAAATGTTGCTTTGTTTTTACGCTTAAATATGTAACGATGCAATAAAGGAAGACAGAAAATAGCTAAGGGATGAGATATTTTATTGATATATTTGTCAATGATATGGCACACAGGTAGAAGTGGGACTATGCCTTTCCCAAAGACATTAATGGGAAATATACATAAGCACTTGTTCACTTCCTTTTCAGTTAAACATGTAGACGTATCTGCTATATACATGTATATATATATATATATATGTATTCTCCTGATATTTGGCATTGGTACAAGGAAATCTGGATTCGTGCCTTCTGACGGACATGAACAAAAATAGTCTTAACTGGAATTTCTAACTCAGTTAGACAATTCCATTTCCATCGACGTCTTTTGTTTTTATTATTATTAAGTTTTTTTTAAAAAGAAAACGTATTTCCTCTTACCTTACTCTGTGTGATAATTACAAAAAAAACCAAAAAAAAAAAACCAAAAAAACTCGCAAGTGTCACTAAGCAGAGAGCGGAGAGCGAAGGGGTCTTTTTCAAATTGTTACTTTAATCAAATTTATATTCCAAACAAGGAAAATCTTAATTGAGTTACAAGCACGTGTTGACCAGGATGATTGCTTTGTAATAAAATCGATGAGAAAAAGGACGATTAAACAGAACAAAAATAAAACTGCGACTAGATTTACAAAAAAAGATCTTTTCTCTCTTGCAAACGAACACATGTTTCCCTTCTTTGAAACTATCTGCTTCTTTCTCAGTCTATCCACAATTGCGAGAGTCGATCAATAAGTCTTTAGCCTGACACGTTATAAAACGATTTTGGATATGAAAATTTCACTGTATATTCACAACTGAATATTTTAAAAATTAGTGATTTCTTTACAATTAGGCTGCGAATGCATTAAAAACTACGTAATTATCTACCCACCTGTGCACAAGTCACTCCAACTCGTCATCTCTTTATATTTGAGTCTGTTCTTATCTATATCAGCATATGCTCGTTTGTTTAATTACTTACATTGATATCTATCTATCTATCTATCTATCTATCTATCTATCTATCTATCTATCTATCTATCTATCTATCTATCTATCTGTGAGTGAAGATCAAATATGGATCTGAATCTGACAATAAGATAATGAACAAATAGGAAACGTTTATCAATCTAACATGTTTCACTTTTATTAAAGCTTCATCAAAGAATGAGATATGTAAAAAACGGTAGAAAAATTCTGTAATTTTTACTTTTGTGTTGTTTGATTTTCAGTGGTTACTCATGTTTCATATGCATTCGACTTTTTAAACTAATGTTAGTGTAATTTGTGGCGTTCCGAATTCAAGAAATTAATTTAATCTATCTATCTATCTATCTATCTATCTATCTATCTATCTATCTATCTATCTATCTATCTATCTATCGTGCTTTTTGTGATGTTTAATTAAAGGATTTTTTGTTTGCTTTTAAACAAGCGTTAAACGGGCATAAAATCAACCAACCTAACCTTAGTATGTTTTATGTCTTCAGCCAATTTTTTTTTTAATATTCTCCATTTTTTTTTTTTACATTCGCAACATTAGATTCTTCAAATATTTTCTTATTGGTTAATCTAATTTAATTGCTTATTACCCCTTTAATTTTTCTCACATGTCTCCTTGTATTATTCTTAAAGCCACTTTCGTTTTTATTTTAGCATATTTTTCAGTCTCCTTTTTGAATGTTCTTTCGCCTTTCTCCAATTCTTTGCAATTCCTGTTTTCCCTTCATTCAAGAACAATACAATATCTACGCTCTCTTCGGAGACTAAAAATTTCTTACAACACATGACAGTCATTAAAGATTTAAAATAAGGAGAGTATCTTAAATAAATTTACTTAATGCTTGAAAATCAAAAATGCAAATATCAATAACGACATTATTATTTATTGATGCAAACTGATGGACACTCGTTGAGTTATATAATCATATTACCAACTGCCAAATAGGTCATTTGAAATATTTCCAATAAAAACAGATGAGATGATCGCTTTATACTAGTTTCATCGTGAAAACGACTGTTGCATAATAATATCTAACAAAGTGTATAGGGAGTATATATCAAATATATCAAATGCGTGAATTATTGGATCGCGGGGTTTGGGGATCGAAAGAATATTTCAGAAAGAGAAGCCAAACGAAATCAGAAATACTGTGAGTAATATTTTTATAAATATAAGATTATTCTTTATTTTGATGGCTTCATTGGTATTTTTTAAACATTAAATTTATCATTTACACTATTTACAGTGTCCGGATTCTTGTAGTCATCGTTGTTGTCATATTCACGTCATTTCGGCCGTTGTACGCCCTGGTCTTCTTCAGGATCTGTCTATATTTCTAAGAGGAGGTATTTTAATTATTACACTGTTTAGATTGTTCGGACTCATCTTTATTGTCGTTTAGATAAAGATGAGGACAACAATCCGAACCATGTAAATGGTGTAAATAGTTACAATACCTCATCTCAGAAATATAGACAGATATTAAATTTGTGTTATTTTTACGTAGTTTTCTTATCTTTTGTGTTCCGATTTATCAGATTTTAACCAAACTATTCTTCCTTTCTTATTATATGTCTGATAAGTTTCAAGCTGTGGTGGGATTCGCCGATAAAATATTTCATTCTTACACGTGTAATATTTTAATTTTGACGACTTTCTTCATATTTTCGTTACTTTTTATCACATTTTTCGTCAATCTCTTCTTTTGCACCTAATAAATGAATTGTAGTATCAAACTTGTTAAGATATTTTCCAATTTATGTCTGTTTTCAGATTTTATATATAATATTGATATTATTTTTAATGCCTTCAGATTTTGTCACCATAGTCTTAGCCAATCAACTGGTAAATTGATTCGTAATACTCAAAATGTTTTATGAATCTGAAATTAAATGTTTTGACACAGATTTTCTCTCTAATTTTATTTCTCTATTTGCTTTGTTTTTATTTACAACGCTTCTTTAGCTGTCAAATTCTTTGATTTAAGATCTTCTTAGCATCAACTTAATCCTTCATCTCTCAGTTTCTATTTTGATTTATTTTTTAGCAACTCTGGCAATTAATTTCTGTTTCACTCTGGTTAGCTGTCAAATCTTTAAGTGAGAAATGTACTATTTTCTCACCTATTCTTTACGATGATATAGATCAATATGTATGTATAAGTGGATAAATATGAACAAGCTGAGATAGATAGATAGATAGATAGATAGATAGATAGATAGATAGATAGATAGATATTAAATAAGAATCGTGATATCACGAAGAGGATGTTTCGTTTGAGGGCAGATGACATCCACGAATCATCGATTAACAGGCCTAACTGTCGAACAGAATGATATATATATATATATATATATATATATATATATATATATATATATATAAAAGGTTGGTGCAAAAATAACGTCGTTTTCTCACATATGTTACTATGTGAGAAAACGACGTTATTTTTGCACCAACCTTATATATATATATATATATATATATATATAGATAGATAGATAGATAGATAGATAGATAGATAGATAGATAGCAGACTGAGAATGAGATAGATAGATGTGAAGAGACTGAGATAGATAGATAGATAGATAGATAGATAGCAGATTGAGATAGATAGCAGACTGAGATAGAGATAAATCGATGTGAAGAGATTGAGAAAGAAAGAAAGAAATAAAGAAAGAAAGACAGAAAGAAATGTTGAATTTCAGCAAAAGACAAATAGTTCTAATCTTTTAAATCTTTCAATTGACTGATAAGGAAATCTTAAGTTACTGGCCAGAGAATGTAAATTGTGATGTAGATTTCGTTATATATTGCTATCATTTTCTATTTGTGGCCCCCTCTGCTGTATCAGTTTTGATGTCGGTGCTTCATTATATTTATTAATTATTGTAGCGTCAGATATAAAGATCCACATCATCTTACATCATATTTAAACTTCCCCCCAAAAGCTTCACCTACAGATCAGTTTATTTCATGTTTCTTCACTTCACCTATTGACCTTTTCTTACTGTCTTATGCGATCACAAAATTCTTGATGTTTCTCGGAAGTATGCCCCAAACTAATAACCTTTGCCCCCCACCCCGTGGTTGGTGGCGGCGGGTAGGGAATAAAGATAAAGCTATTTCTACAATTAGGATACCTGCTGTAGAGCGATGATTAGATTTGCAAGCCAGTTCAATTAGCAAACGCTAGGATCTCTAATTCTCTTTACTGCTCCAATATTTTCGATCTATATATTACCTGCCCTTCGGTGGAGTTGAACCAGAAGAGATAGGATCGGACAATGTGTGTTGAATGAAGCCTGACTATAACTTCGATGGTATTTGTTAACAATGATTTATTATATAGATGACTACAGAGTTAAATTTAAAGGAAAAAACAGTTTTTGCCTGAGAAAAGAAGAAATAGTGGACTATAATTATAATTGTACTTATCTTTATTGTAGTAGTCTGCAGAGTTTTGAAAAGTGTTAAATTTTAAAAAATCGGATTGAAGAGATTTGTCGTGACTTGATATCCATTAAACGCCACCAGATATAAGGACTTAGAATTGCGAATATGAATCAGGGTTGACCAGTCATGCTAATAACATTGATACAAACCAGGAAATGAAGAATTAGAAAAAGTAAATTTGCTTTGCATTCAAATGAATCTCGTTAATGAGATTTTGAGATTATCACTTTTTCATTTTCTTTATCTGTAAAGAAATTGTCCCTCATTTAGTGCGATTTCGAAGATTAGATATAATATACCAATTCTACACTCAATTCTTTGTTTATAACACGATTTAAAGAAATTTTCCTGTTTCTTAATACTTTACTTAGTTTCTGGATGACATGTTTGATCATTGTAATGGTCGTTCGGATTTATTTATCATATTTTCTCATCTTATTTTATAACAATACTACAAAGTAAGCACAGCGCCACGCCACAAAATCAAAAGTAGAGGAATAAGTACGATTTTAAAAGTGTGAGGTGGGGGGGGGGCTAAATTATACGCTATAAGTGTGTGGAGGGGTGATAAATTAGGCGCTAAAATTTGCTAAATCAGGTATTAAATATAACGATTCTTGATTCCATATTTTTATTTGATGCGTTCGTAAAATGAACACATTTAGATCTTTTCTTATTGTAATCATTTTTGTTTTGATTTTAAATACAAAAATATTTTTACATTTTCGCTTACATTTATTTTCTGTAATAAGACCTAAAACCTTTCTCCGCATCTAAGACTTCATATAAAAGCTTTAGAAGATAATTATTCAGGGAAAAAAAAACGAAAATTAAGTTCTATGTCTTATTTTAAAACTTAATTACAATTTTAGTAATTTTAATGATAGAGCACAACTCAACAACATTTTCGTAGATTGAGGGGAAGAAAACAAATGTCTTTTGTGCAGCTCTCATTTCCAGAAAAATGTAGACGGCTGAAGACTCCCCACCTCACTATATCGCCGTGTATGTTAATAACGGAACTTCTGTAGCCGCTTGATTTCGACGTCACTCATTTTTAGCTCACACTTTGGTCTGTCTGTCTTACTGACGACCATCTTTTCTGTCTCCTTACAGTTAATAACTAATTCTTACTTGCATTTATTCAGTTACGTGCTTAGGCGATCATGTATCTTTCAGGTTGCCATTTCTTTCTCCGGTAGACCAGTTGCCATCCAAGGTTACAGATTCCGGTCTCCTGCTGGGAGAAGAAGAGGATTCACACCTTTCCCAAGGGTATAGCACGTAAGTGAATGTAATGGATTCGAATGGAATTCGAACGCGGCTCTCCGATTCCTCAAGCCGAGCCACTATACATTACTCCAACGTGCCTCCGTTTACATTTATTACCTTGTCTAAAAAGTCTTATTGTTTTCCTTCTGAATCTACCATCAATTTGGTGTCATACTTGTTACCATTATGAAGGATTTCCCTGTTCAAAATTCTTTTAGATTAATCTATGAATCATTTTCATTTTTCTTTTTCCTTTCATCGTCATAGAGAAGCCTCCTCCACCCGATATTTTTCCAGTCATGAGAAAAAGTTGTACGTTAAATGAAGCTCCTTGACTTAAGATCACTGTTCATCTCAAGGGAAGACCCACCCCTAAAGATGTTGGAAAAATAGTCGGCTATCCAATCCCCACTTTGCAGGATCGACAGAATTCGAAACCGTTAGTGCGGCCTTCGGAGTGATTTAGTTTTTTCCACCTTACAATTTCTTATCCCATAAATGAAACGTTGTAAGCCTCTCACTACTGTATTTAAATTTTCATTCCTTGCTTCAACCAGCTCTGACCTTCTCATCCTGGAACTGCAGCATCTTTGGAGAAGTCTATACAGAAATATGTTAATCTTTGCCAAATATCTGTTGCTTATTGCTTGAACATGTTTATTTTCATCTGCAACATTTTCTTCCCTCAAATTCATTTTGACAAAATCAATCTGGTGAAATTGGTAGATCAGTTCCATTTGATACAAGTTTTGTTGCTAATGGAAATTAAGATTACAATTCTTTTCGTTCTAAGCTTGTATTTCGCAGCAAAATAAATGTCAGCTGTTACTGTGATATTTTGGTTTCATCTACATCGTTGAAATTCCAGACACAAGAGATTTTATTTTGACTTCTGTTCATTGTCTTGCTTAACATAGGGCAAACACTTTGAAGGTCCTACTTTTTGTCCTGGTCTCCACGTTTTATGCAAGTAGGCATAATATGATTTCTCTTTTAACAAAATATGTTCTGTTTGGGTTTTTCATTACAAATATCCACAAATATAGCAGAAAAAGATCAGGAAGGTTTACGTAACCCTACCGAGGAACTATAATACGGTCGTTAATAGCACAATAATATTTTAATTTATCATAAAAAAACACATCAATTAGTATCAGGCTCTAGACGTGTTTAGAAACCAGTAAAGGAGGAATACTGAATTCAAAGTCGTATATAAGCCTGAACTATAACTAAAGTCCGTTCCCCGTTAGCTTTGTGGGTGCATAAGAAATGCGAATATGCCTGACCAAATGTGTATGCTTGAAAATAAACAGCCACGCTGGAAATGAGAGGTCATCACATATATTTTCAGTGTATCTTCAAGTTAAAACAGTTTTAATTATAATTAAATAATTCATTTTCAGTAAATTTAAAATATTTTATGCGAAATCAAAAATTGTATCAGACACTGTAAAATAAAGTATGTCCAACTGCTAAATATGCTGCTTCCTTGGTATAGGGATTTTCCAAGCATAGCTTAGATGTGGCACAAGACCGAAAGTCACAACTTAGTCGTAATTATTCTAGCGAGACAAGCTGCTTCCTTGGTATAACTTTTCACTTTGTTGTGTTCCAGCTATCATTTTTATTCATTATTCAATGTTGTTTTAGACATGGATTCATATAATAAAGTACTAAATTCAACTAAAATATCTATCTATCTATCTATCTATCTATCTATCTATCTATATATATATATATATATATATATATTCAATATGTTGTGCATTTCCATTTATATTGCAATGAATCGTTCATACAAAAAGTAAATTGATGAAGTTAACGATATAAAATGGCGATTAAGGTGTATTAACCTACTAATCACTCGATGAATGCTATGATCCTTGTTTTTTTTAATTATAAGCTGTATTAGGCTTTTCTTAAATACACAAGTACTTTCAACTGTACATTCAGTCATCTTCAGGCATGGAAATTATTTTATACAGCTTACAATTTTAAAAAACAAGGATCATAACATTCATCGAGTGGCTTTAAAATTTTGTTAGCTGGAGATTTCGCCATTTTATATCATTAACTTCACTAATTTACTTTTATATGAATGATCATTGTATATATATATATATATATATATATATATATATATATATATATATATATATATATATATATATATATATTGTCAACTGACATGGAAAACTAAAAATGTGTCAAAAAGAAATTTCCCTGCATGAAAAATATAGTTCCATTAGAATCTCTGGAAATGTTTTGGATTTGTCCAGACAGATAAACGTCGCAATCACAAGCCAATAAACGACTGAAAAAAAAAAAAAAATACAAAAATAAAATAATATGATTTTTATTTAAATTTTTTGTTGTTTATTTAAATTATTTAAATCCAGACAAAACTGGATAGATTTCAAGAATCCATCACCAGATGTAATCATTGTAATCAAAGGCACCATTTCTTCACAGATCAAAGGGTGAAATGAGACGAAACGATGAATAAGAGGGTCATTCACTAGAGAAGTAAGAAAACTGTAGAATATGAAAAGGAACATAGTGAGCGAATGAGCTATTACCGATTCCGGAACCAGCAACACCAACTTCTTCTTCTTCTACTTCTTCTTCTTCTTCTTCTTCTTCTTCTTCTTGCTGAGTCCCTTCAGGAAGTTGGCGATCATGGATCTTCACAATTTCCTATCCTTTGTCGCTATTAATAAATTTTATCTATTTGTTATGTCTCCTAAACCCTGTTCTATTCATTTACTTAAGCTCGCTAGGTGGGTTATGCATTGCTTTTATCTGTCCCTCTTGATTTCAATCTGTCCTGTGAGTATCAAATTTTCCAAGCCCTCTTTCCTCATTATATGCCCTAGAAATTTCAACTGTCCATTTCCGTCCAATATAGCCCTATAAATTTGATCTTTTTGTTATCTCTCCTAAACCTTGTTCCGCCATCCATTTACTCAAGCTCGCTAGGTGGGTTATGTATTGTTTACCTCTGTCCCTCTTGTCTTCAATCTGTCCTGTAAGTATCAAATATTACAATCCCTCTTTCCTCATTATGCGCCCTAGATATTTCAAATGTCTCTTTCTGGTGTTAAGTATAAGTGTTCTTTTTTACCAAATTCTCTAATACTTGTTCGTTGCTCAAATGTTATGTACATAGTATTCTCACCATCATTCTGTAGAAATACATTTCTTTTGTTACAAGTCTCTTCTATGTGTTCGATTCTCGAGGCAACGTAATCAAGCCCTCTTTTAAGTAGAAGGGTGATCTTCCTCTCATGTTTGTGTCTCAATAAAAGATTCTCATCTAAACTTGGCAAATATCTACGAAGATGTGATGAAATATATTCGCTCCTGTTCACTCTCCAAAATTAGCAATTTTCTATATATCAGAATTTTCGTCGAAGCTGTATAAAAATGAACCTAAGAAATAATATTCCAAGTTTTAAAATGTGTTTAGCGAATATGTTGAATAGCATGTAGGTTTCATGGCTGTAGTCATTCAGTTTGGTGTGGCAAAGAATTCTTGAGTGGGGGCTCGGATATTATTGGCATCGTTATAAACTTAAATAGATATATAAATGAACTAATATAGATGGCGATGGATGTGTATAAACTGAAATAAATAAATTATAAATGCAGAACAATTGTCAACGAACACAACAACATCATTTGATTTTTTTCTGCACTCTTTTCAGTTCCAAGGGCATTTTTCTAATTCGAAAAGTAGAAGATAACAATTCGATTGAGGGCATCGAAAACAATAAATAGATTCCTCGATACGTTTCTTTTTTGAGTCGGAAAGAAAAACGATACCTTTCTTGAATGCGTGGGAATGTAGATGAGAAGATGTACAATAAAGTCAAGGCCATTTGTTTTCTCGGCGAGAAGAAATTTAATCTTTAATTTACATCTGGTGGGATGTGGGCGTTCAATCATGAGTCACAATTAATATATTAAATAAATCTGTAATGATAATTGCGACATTTAAAATTACAATTAACACACACTTTTACAAAGTATTTGTTTATAAAAGTATATGTAAATTGATTTTCTTTGAATCTTTTCACAGTAAACAGTCTTATTAATCGATATATCCGTGGAATTGAACACGTGTCTAATATATAGAAATTTAATAGATTTTAGTAAATGTCATTAATAGCAGTTTATAGACGAAAAGGAAGTAAAAAGGTACAATATTGTTTCATTTGTTGTTCAGGCTTATGATTTTTAACCGTTTAACTTTCCTCTTTGACGAAAGAGATTTGCTTTTGTGTAAACGAACATGTATTAGGTTGGTGCAAAAATAATGACGTAAGAATGTCATTTTTTGACGTTAAAAATACGTCAAAAAACGACATTATTACATCATTATTTTTGCACCAAACTAATATTTGCAGGATGATGAGCGTTTACAATATTTCGCATTTATCTGTTTCTAGGTGGATACAAATTGGAAGCTTCTTGAAGTTACTCAGCAATTATTATTTGAATATTTTTTGTCAAGTGATTTGTTTTCTACTACGTCTGTAAGACGTTAACCTTATTTTATATTTTTTGACAGCTACAGTTGTTGGTTTCATATATATATATATATATATATATATATATATATATATATATATATATATATATATATAGTCATGATACATTATGGTAATCCGTATGGAACTTCCAGGAGGATATTGATATTCTTTAATATATATATATATATATATATATATATATACACACACACACACACACATATATATATATATATATATATATATATATATATATATATATATATATATATATATTAGGTTTGTGCAAAAATAATGTTAAAAAATACGTCAAAAAATGACATTATTTTTGCACCAACCTAATATATATATATATATATATATATATATATATATATATATATATATATATATATATATATATATATATATATGGAGTGTGGAGCTTATATATTATATCATAAAGAAGTAATTTATACAAAGAATTAATTAGCAATGTTAATGTAATTAATGGCGAAATCACTTTGCTAATAAGACTTAACTTACTATCAATTCCTTGAATAATATGATCCTTATATTTGAGTTGTTGTCAGATTGTCGATCCACGTACTTTCAACAATTTCAAATTGTCATCTACGGGGCGCAATTTTTCCATATACAGGCAAAACACTAAGACGAAATTTGTGTAGTGTAAACCGAAAGATTTTTTAAAAAATATCCTATTTATTGACAGTTATATTATTTTGGAGCGCGTGATGACGCGACACTAAAGTTCTAGTCCACATCAGTCAAATGAGAAATTTGGTTGAATTTCGTTGTAATGTGATAAATCCACGAAATTTTGTTGTATGTGTTTGCGTAAATGACGGTTCCGTATAGGATGCAGTTTCGAATCCTCTCAAAGTACGAACATTTTCTATGAAAATTTCTCGGACATTCAGGCCGGTAAATGTTATTTAATACTGTTTATTATAAACAGAGCATTTACTTAAATACTTGTATTTATAAAAAGAACGTTAAACATAAAAATGTCTTTAATATATATATGAATAGAACAAAGAAAAACTTATGGGCTTTAACAAGACAAATGTAAGCATGTTATTTTGCAATAAGTCTTATGAAACAAAAGTAGAAATGACGTTAGTTTTAAATAATTCTAAATTTAAGAATGCACATGAATATTCATTAGGCTAAGAGAAAAATCTTAGTAAATTATGGATGATGTTAAGTGAAATAATTTAATGTCTAATGAACAAAATGGAGTAATATATTTATTTTTATTTTATTAATAATATAATTAATAATCATGTCATTTTAATATGGCATTAATTTATGTAATATATATTTTAAATAATAGGTTATGAATTTTGTGTGTTCTGTTTACATGCCTCAGAAACATTGACAACTATTTTACCTGTTAAATTTCGAATATTAATACACATCTGCTCTTGTCATTCTACAACTTGTTTTTCTATTTCATCATATGACATATTTCCAACCGATTCCCATTGTTCTAGTCTCTTCGTATTCATTCTATTTCAATCTAATCGTTTAGTTAATTTGTTTTCTTCCTTTGTTTTCCCTGCATATGAATGACAGTGACACCTGTTAAATGAGGATTAACTCCTAACGATAGTCTCTCTCTCTCTCACTTTCTATCTATTTCTCTCTTTCGCTCTTTCTCTTTCTCTCTCTCTCTCTCTCTAAGTCTTCTATGTTGATTCATGTAGAAGTAAAATTCTCATTTTTACTTACAAGATTCTGCCGATGATAAGAATTAATACAAAAATATTAACAAAATCATTTAACACTTATTAACTAAATAAATTTTACATATTTGATGTCTTACATTTACTTAATAAAAGTATTGTTCATTTACTTTTTATCCCACTATTTTTATGTAAGTTTTTTTTTTCTTTTAAATTTTCTCTTCTTTTTGTTTTCATTTGTCACTGCTGTTATTTTCAGTTGATGTTAATCAATTCACTGTAGCAGAAACGGCTGACAATGACAGAAATAATTTATTTGAACTGTTGTGTGACTGACACATTTTCGGTCGTTATACTCTCCGACCTTTTTCAGAAGTGGAACTCTTGTATTAGTCGAATCTCCTATTATTTCGATCTTATTCCTTTTTTGCGCATTTCTGCTGCGACAGATTATATTCTCGGAATTGAACTGTAATACATTCAACAATGTTACACAGTTATTCCTACAACACCGAAAATATATAAAATGTTTCGGCATTTAGTATAGTATTCGGAGAGTTAAACATTTCAGCCATTTACACACCGGCTTTCGTTGGGTAACTATTGTACTCATTTGACCATTACGATTGGGGATATATTGTTTCATTTTTTTCTTGCCATATTTGTACCTATAATAACATCTATTTGTTAGCCATGCCCCAATAAAATCCAATATTAAAAAAGAATGTTTCAATGAATCAATTTATAATAAGAATTCTCTATGTAAAAATCTGACAGAAATTGTTTTGTTTATTTGATAACAAAATTAAAAATGGTAATATGATCTTTAATTTCCCCTGTCATTAAATAAAACACTTTAAACGATTATTAATTTTGAACTATAGTTCCTTTTTGGTTCTGATTTCACGATCTTTTCATTGCGTAAAAATGCGTATATTGTCAAAAATTCCTTTTTCTACAATATAGCTAGTTATGCTAAGTTATAATGCTTATTACCTAAACAATAATAATACTGAATATTTTTTTAAACATTAACGTATATTCAATCACACCTCCCTAATAGCTGTCACGATATGTTAAAATATATTATCTAAACATTTTATTCAAAGTTTATTAATACTCCTGTAGAGAGGCCGATCCCTACTTGGTGTTTCAGATTTCGAGCCTCGTTCTTTAACTAATCTACACTGAACATGTCTGTCGCTAGTTGAAAGCACAAGCTTACCAATGTTTCCCATTGATTACTTGTCTATAACAGTGCTTATTTGAACATCTCTTTCAATTTGGGCTTTTCTAATCGACGTCTTTCATTTCTCGATCTAAACCGAAACAAAAATCAGTATTCTTTGATCCTAGTCATGACAAATCAGCTGATCTAGAATTGTCCTATCACGATGGCTGACACTCAACCAGACAAGTGCCACATCTTTTCCTTTCCCACGCTACTCTATAATATCCTCCCAGATTTGTTCTGTTATCCTGCCTCATCAAGGCTAAACATATCATCGACCACAGGCTCACATCGCGTTGTAGTTCGAAATTTACTTAGCTTATCATTAGGCTGGTTAATCGATAGACCCATAATTTTAGAGAAAAGCTAGATCCACACGCTATCTATCTATCTATCTATCTATCTATCTATCTATCTATCTATCTATCTATTTAGCTAGCTAGCGAGCTATCTCTGTTCATATCTATCTATCTCTGTTTATATCTATCTATCTCTGTTCATATCTATCTATTGTACTTTATTCAGGTCTATCTTCCTCTGTTCATATCTAGATTCGTAATTCAGTTGACTCAGCACATATCTTTTATTTCTTCTGTCGATATAAATATTGATTGAACTTAGATTAGTCTGGTACTAGGCCGGCATATTGGGAATCATGCGTGCTTTAACTGCACTAAATAATACATTTCAATTTTTTTTTTTTTTTGCTTGTGATTAGTTGAAATTATTTTTATATTATTATTTTTATCATTATTTTGCTCTGAATTATTATTGAATATTAATGTTATAGAAATTTATCACTGGATATTATTAGTGCTATTCTATATTAAATCAATTATTATTATTATTATTATTATTATTATTATTATTTGCAAGTCCTTTATAAGGTGTGGGCTGTACTTGTGAGTACAATTTCTTTTATTTGTTTAAGGCATGGGCTACCAGGAATCCCTTTAAGTAGTCCATTAGAATCTTTTCCAATCAATGGTTGAAAAAGATGTTGAAGTCCTCATGTGCCACATCTTGGAGATTTCGATTTTAAGATCCCTGTATTTTAATAGTTTTCTCTAGATCTTTAAAGATACATTACGGTCTGCGGAGACTGCCATGTCAATGAGAAGGCACATTTTGTTTTTAATCGCGATGTCTGGGCGATTAGCTTCTGAATGTACTGTCTGTGTGTATTCTAAAGTCCCATAAAATTGTTACAGGTCGTTATCTCCGTAACCGAGTCTGAGTGGTGTTCATACCAAAATTCCTTGTAGTTTCTTAAAGTGACATAATCTGGATAAATGCAGTTATTTATGTCGCAGGTAGATTCTTCAGTTTTATTTCATGAAAGATTATTTATTTTAGTTTTTATCTCATCCTCTGTCATATTTCTTTATTATTTGAGTGAATGGCGCTTATTGTATTCTTTCTTATAGTTATCTGTATCTGATTTATTTCTGCATTTAAAAGTCTTCTTGTTTCGTATGAAGTCCCTGCGGACATTAGCAAGCATGTTTGGGTTGAGATGGGGTCTTATTTCACTTCCTAACATAGTTCTCCCTATTTGGTATGATGTCTGATCTGTGGTGTTCTGCTGTGGATTTTTAAGTGAAGTGCAAAAAGGATCTCATGACTTTTTGATACTCTTCGCGAGACCATTTTGTTCGCTTTCTTCTTATTAATTTATTTGACATTGAGTCACTTGGTCCAAGGTTGGGAATAGTTCGGGTTTGGTGACCAAGTATCTCTTCGTTGTTGGAAGAATTTGTTCCAGTGACAGATCTTTCGGCCTCAGACTGATTCCTCTCTGAGGTACGCGCCATTTATTAACCCAGGTGACGACCGATCCGGTATGAAGATTTGTTCGTTAGCACTGAAATTTGTAAATGTTGCGTTTTATCCTTGACCGCCAAAGGGCAATTTTGTTCAAGTTCTAGGACGACTGTCGACCAAGAATAGAGAGCTCGTCCTATCCATCAGGTGGTAGGGTATAATTAGATGCCCATGGGTCAAGAGTTTATCATCTAGTACTGCATTCAGGGATGTAACATACTTTTACATTGAGGGTTATCACAAAAACAAACAAAAGAAAAGAAAAGTAGGATGAAAAATATTAAAGATAAATATTCAAAGATAATTAACATAAAATTAAAGAAAAGAAAAATGTAATGTGTAAACTTTGCATGGCTTACATTAAAATATGTAAGTTTATATAAAGAAAAACGCTATATGTCTGTTACTAATTATCTATCTATCTATCTATCTATCTATCCATATATATATATATATATATATATATATATATATATATATATATATATATATATATATATATCAGTCTGTTTTTTTAGTACATGATAGTATTAATCAGGAGAAATTATTGCGAATGGTGAGAAAATGATAAAAACATTACTGACAAGGCGATTAGATGCACATTGGTCATTTCTATAGGTTCTTTTACTAGAATTGCTTTCCTAATCACGACCTCAAAAACTGTATTAATTTGAGGACCTTCATGTCGGTGTGTGTCCCTATTAATATGAGGACCTTCATGTCGGTGTGTGTCGCCGAATGACTTTAGATGTGGGCTTCTCGATTGAGATTATACCGAGTTCCTCATTTCGAACAGTGATTTTCCCACATTTTACACTAATTTCCTCTTCTGTGATTTTCCTCCTCATACACACAAAAAAATGTCATCACTTTTAACTTTCAAAATGGCAATTATTGCTTTGAGCCTTTTATTATTTTGCCTCAACTTTCATTTTCACGCCATCTCATCACCAAGTTCCGACCTCAAAGAAGTCGATAATTGAACTCTCGTAACTATCCAGACTCGTCTCGTCACGTTTTAGTCTCAACGTGGGGACAGAAGAACTTGCTTGTTTAGATCGATGGTTAAGACATTGGGCTTAACTGCAAGGCCAAGAATTTATGCCAATGCCGTAATATTTAACAAGAGGGACATTTTCCCATTTCCTTTATTTAAAAAGAATAGTGATTACATTAAAAAGATGAACATGATAATTTAATTTAATCTATCTATCTATCTATCTATCTATCTATCTATCTATCTATCTATCTATCTATCTATCTATGTCTGCTAATATCTATCTATCTAGAAATGAACTCTATCTGTTCTACTCATTTGAGAATACGCCTGATCCCAGGGATTCCTACTCTTCCGCAGTACCTTCCTCATTGCACTAAAACAGAGTGGGGTATGGGTAATATCGACGCCAGCGTGAACCTACTCACGGGGAATGGGTAATTTTTGCTCTTGTCCTTTACGTATGCATATGGGCACCCCACATAAAAATACCTTATGCTACATCGTACCTTATTGGGGACAGTGAGGTAAATAATTCTCTATCTCAGTTCGTTCAGATCTAACGTTTGATTATATCTTATTGATTATAAATTAATAATAATTGGGATTTCAATCAACGGATGCTCCTAATACATCTCCTTGTACCAGACAAAGTTCACTTGTCACCTTTTTCCATCTCTGTTATTATTTTATTTTTTATCTTTCGAGAGTGAAGAATGGAAACGTAACCGTAAAGGAAAAAGGGAAAAGAAGTGACATCGACTTAAGAAAAGAAATAGTTTTGCAGAACCAGTTCAAGAAAAAATGATTTGTCTTGAGAAACGACTATCGGTTTATGAAATGTGTGGATCTACACGCACACATTAATTGTCCGACTAGAACATCAAATTGAAAGAGGATCGTGATCCAGTGGCAAGAAATCTTCATTTGAAGAATGTCGAAATCCCACAATATTAATTATGGATTAATAGGCCTAATTGTCTGCGTTGAAAATATTTAATGACAAGAACAAGAATAAAAATGTGTACACAGGTTAAAGAGAGATAGATGGCCAGATATATATTAGCAGGCAGACATAGATAGATATTAGCTGACACACACACACACATATATATATATATATATATATATATATATATATATATATATAGAGAGAGAGAGAGAGAGAGAGAAAAGGAGAAAGAGATATAGTAGCATAGACAGATATTAGAAACAGTGATAAATAGATGGATAGATTCATAGATAGACATGAGCAGGTCTCCTTGTTTAAGATATTGAATGCTGGCATAATCCTTGCCTTCAGTCCATCTTTCGTGTTTGGTATCTCGCTCAACTGTGCCGCACACATAATAATCAAGGGAGTGTCAGTTGGCCAAATGTAAGGGGTGATGTGGTAACAGAAATTGTCTGACAGCCATGAATGAGTTCTGCTTGTGTGACATGGTCAAAAGATCTTTTGCCAGGCATCAGGTCTTTCAGCAGCCACCCTCTTGACCCAGAGCAGCACTTGCTTCTCAGGGCACTTGATGTAAGCATCTGTGTTGAGTCAGTTGCAAGATGAATAGATGCATAACGCCCCCATTACTAGTGATCACTCCAAGCACCATGATGTTGCTTGGATATATCATCCAACTTCTACACTGTTCTCAAATTGATACCAAATACTTGTATTTGATGATGCGGTGCGAATGCCAAGCAGTACAGCATGCTGTTTCCACATTTCTGTGGATTGAATTGCGTCATGGTGCTCTGTTTCTCACAGACGGTGCCCAAGTGACCCTACTATACTCAGAAGTCGACAAAATCAAAAACAAACAACGCACGAAATTCAAATATAAAATAGCGACAATTTACCCATCGTAAGCTGTTGATATTAGCAGAGATAGATAGATAGATAGATAGATAGATAGATAGATAGATAGAAAATGCTTGACATAAATATTAGCATAATTCATCTTACATATACATATTTAAGTGTATGAATGTGTGTGTGAGTTTCCTTATATTTTGTACATTATATACATTATATTTTATTGAATATATACGCCGATACATAGATCCATCTCTCTCGAACTGTTCATTTCTCTTTCTCTTATTCTTTCCCTATATATATATATATATATATATATATATATATATATATATATATGAAGAAATATAGTTTTACGGTGTGCTATATTTACGGGATAAAGTGCTCAATATCAGAGATAGAGCGAATGTAAATATAAATATAAAAGTGAACATTGAAGTAAACACTCAGAGGCGACAGGTATCATGCTAGACGCAATCATCAGGCTGCGACCTGATGATTGCGTCTAACATGAAATAGCTAAATATACATAATTGTAATCTATTATAATAAAAATAATTTAATAATATTATATATATATGTGTGTGTGAGTGTGTGTTTGTCGCTGTGTATTTATGAAGTAATCCTTCTTTCATGCACATTTTCATTTAGTTTTTTATACAATTTCTCATGCGATCTAATAATTATTTTTATTTTCGGATGATAAATTATATAAAAACTGTCCGAATGTTCTTTTTTTCCGAGCGCTTTTGGCTATACATTTAGCCATTTTCAAGGATGAAAATTATTAAATAGCATGAGAAATTGTATAAAAAACTAAATCAAAACACCTTGAATGTCATATTCAATAATATATATATATATATATATATATATATATATATATATATATATGATAAAAATAGACTATATATAGTTTCATAGTATGCAATATTCATAGCCAAATGTGTTCAATATCAGAGATAGAGTGTATGTAAATATAAAATACATACAAGGACACTGAGGCTAATGTCGACAGTCACACTTGTTATTAATTCTTTTTAAGACTACATTTTAACCCATTCAGCTTTGCGTTCCTGATACATTTTAACCCTTCTGCCTGAGCTCCTGAGTCAAAATTCCCAAATAATTGGCATGTAATTTTTCACGGTAGATAGTATTTAACCACCGTTCAACCGGTGGCTGAGTATTAAGTCATTTTTTTCTACCACCGTTCAACCGGTGGCTGAGTATTACGTCATTTTTCTCTACCACCGGTTAAGCGGCGGTTAAGGCTGAAAGGGTTAATGTGAAATCTAGAAGTAAAATTACTTTTATTACATTTATAACTGTAGTACAAACATTATAACGATGATTATTTCAACTAGAAATATTTACATCGATAGTTACCATACCGAAGCAGTCGTTAGCCTATGGCGATCCATGGCGCAAGCATACTAGCCTACTTACCAGTGCCGATGCACCAGAGGACTTAAGGTTAGTTTTTTGTAACTGTTGTGTCTGACCGTCCATATTTTGGGGATAATATTTAAAATTTAAAGATCGCCTTATACGCGAAAATTTACTGTATTTATGTGTGTGTGTGTGTGTGTGTGTGTGTGTGTGTGTGTGTGTGTGTGTGTGTGTGTGTGTGTGTGTGTGTGTTTGTGCGTCGGTCTATATGTATGTGTCTGTATAACTCACACTGAATTTAAAAATGCCGTTCAGGGTATCAGCAGCGAATAAAGCTTTTAAGGTGTGTGAGCAATCTCCGTAAGTAACATGCTTAATATTAAAAGAAATAAATCATTCGTAAATTAATATAATTAATTCTTCAGAAACATCTCTCTCGATTTCAAATTTAATCGTAACTAATACAACGGAATTTATTAACATCATATATTGTTTATACGTCTTTTAAAAAAAAAACGTTAATTTTTGGCGTCCACATATTGTAAATTTGTTCATGGATATCTAGCTTCGCTTAATCTAATCTGAAATTGACCGACTATGTGTATTATATAATTTTTGAAATAATTATTTTCCCCTTTATTGGTAGGAATGCGTATGAAGAAAACTTTAAATAAATATAGCAAATTTTTCTAGCTTTTTGAAAACTGCATTTGGTACTTCTTATTGCTTAATAATATCGGTACTTTTTATTATCCTAATATTCAAAATACCAAAAGAAAAGTTTACGAACGGCGACAAATGACAGGCATTTGTGGAGAGTCATGGTCACCCACATCCGGAAGAGACTAGGCACATGCAAAAAGAATATTCAAAATAACAAACACACAGAGACACACATCTCTCTCTCTCTCTCTCTCCCTCTCTCTCTCTCTCTATATATATATATATATATATATATATATATATAAAGATAGAGACCGAGAAAACCAAGAGAAAGGTGTTTTTCTAAATATGTGACAGTGTGTGGTGTGTGGGAGGGGGGGATGTAAAAGGAAGTCCCCTAAAAAGAGACGAATGACTAGATACAAGAGGGCCCTAAATATAGGAAGGGCCTGTCTGGGAGAGCGGAACGCAATAATCCTAAAATGATGAGAAGAAAACTGACAATTTGCGTCAGCGGAAGCTTAGTAACATTTTCTGTCATTAGGGGCTTTTATAATGAGCTGTTTATTGCTTACGTCACTTCCGCTGGTTCAGAGAAAATAGTCCCAACATAATTTGGGATGCAATTCTCACCTTTTTCCCTCACTTCTCACTCTCTTTCACCCCACCCTTTTCCTTTCTGTTTTTTCTCTCTCTTTCTTTGCCTCTCGCTCGCACAGTGGCCCCCTCTCTCTGTCACACACACACACACACACACACACACACACACACACACACACACACACACACACACACACAGCGTCTCCGAGCAGCAAAGATTTTTCAATCACAAGTAACACTCCAAAATTTACTTACAAGAATTTTGCAAAGAAGGAAAAACACAAAATTAAGAAAGAGAAATATTAACCTTCGTTATGTAAGACACACGGTAAACTTTCGAAACCACTGAAAAATGCTATATACATATACATACACACACACACACACACACACACACACACACACACACACACACACACACATACATACATATATATATATATATATATATATATATATATATATATATATAATAGAGGCTCAAACACGAATATTCCATGGCTGTAATTTATTACATTGGAAACGTCCCAACCATCAGACATACAAATTCAAAAAGATATTCTTGGGAATTATATATATATATATATATATATATATATATATATATATATATATTGACCACTAATATTATCTATCTCTCTCTCTCTCTATATATATATATATATATTTATATACTATTTATATTATTCGGACTATTGTCCTTATCTTTGTTGCCATATTTATCACAACGTTTCGGCCGATGTAAGCTCCGGCCTTCCTCAGGTGGTTGGAATGTCGAATCCTTCAGTCTCTGTCTATATTTCTGAGATGAAGTATTATGTACACTATTTACATTATTCGGACTATTGTCCTCGTCTTTGTTGCCATATTTATCACTACCTTTCGACATTCCAACCACCTGAATAAGGCCGGAGCGTACATCACCCGAAATGTTGTGATAAATATGGCAACAAAGATGAGGACAATAGTCCGAATAATATAGTGTACATAATACCTCATCTGAGAAATATAGACATATATATATATATATATATATATATATATATCAAGTATGTGGTGCAATTCAATTTACATTACATGAATTATTCATACAAAAAACAGATATAGAAGTTAATGATATAAATTGCGAGAATACATCTTCGCAAACAAATTTAATAAAGTACATAAACCTCGAAACTGTAGATGAATGTTATGATCCCTGTTTATAAATTCCAATTGAATATGGTCTTCTTTTAGTTTTTTACAAGCTTTCATCTGTTCCTACAGACATCATAAGATATGGAAATAGATTTGTTTTTGTTTTTTACTTCCCGGTAATAACAGGACAACGAAAATATAGATGTAATCCGTAATATTTTTTGAGAAATGTGTTATTGTTAATTGTAAGAATTTATTTTTGAGCTAATATGTAGCATTTTTCAGTGTTTTTATATATGAATAGATTTGTTTTTAATCCAACATTTTTATTACATCAGACTTTATCATAGTGGAGACTAGTGTTTTACGTCGGACGGCATAATTTTATTTAAGATTTCTCGAATGTGTAAGCCGATAGAAAAATACATTCTTTAAAATAAAAATAAGAATAGGATATTTGTTTCACATACGAATATAATAATGTTTGGCGTAAAATAAATACATTCTCGCGAAGAAAATAATATAAAATAAGAATAAATATGAACTTCGGAAAATTTGAAAAATTCTATCAAAAATTGACAAACAGTCAAGATTACTTAAACAAACATGTGTATATATATATATATATATATATATATATATATATATATATATATATATAACAAACATGTTAGAGTGTGTGTATATATATATATATATCCACAAATATTCTTAAATGTCTATAATTGGTAACAGAAGCCATTGGTTTTAATTCATCGCTTCCCATACTTAATACTTCTCGAATTCACTCTCGTGTAGTCATATGTGACGTCATGAGCTGCTGTGCGATTTTCGCTTCCAGCGTCTTATATGCACGTGTTTATCGTTGCTTGGAAATCATCCATGTAACCAGAAACAGACTATCATCACTTTCTTTTCCGTGTATAGCTTAATATATTGTACTGTAATTGTCATCTTTGATAATGGCTTATGTAAGCCGAAAGCTTAGATTGGATTAAAAAATATGTATCAATATTTTGATTTTCTTTCTTCGTTTAATGAGAATGTTATTAAACTTATCAGATCTTATGAAAAGAATTTACATAAAATAAATAGACAACACTTGTCTATATTATTTAATGAAACATGTATGAATGAAAAAATGCTGCTTAAATACACAAGCACATATATATATAAATAGATTTGTATGTTTATACAATCTTTTTATAGATACAAATATTTAAGTAAATGCTCTGTTTATAATAAACAGTATAAAACGACATTTACCGGTCTGAATGTCCGATAAATTTTCACAGACAATATTCGTCCTCTAACAGGATTCGAACTTGTATCCTCTACGCAACAGTCATTTAGCTTGATGTGTCTTTAACCGATTTGGCCAGACAGGAGCGTTCAGCTAGCGAAGCCGAATTTACTGTATTTGAACTTCAATCTTCTATGAATCTCTCAGGTCCATTCATATCTGCTCATATCGTATCAAATGTAAACAAATGACGTCACACATTATGAAATGGCCAAAGTTCGACAATTATTTTAAGACATTTTTATGTTTATACATTCTTTTTATAGATACAAATATTTAAGTAAATGCTCTGTTTATAATAAACAGTATTAAACAACATTTATCGGCCTGAATGTTCGAGAAATTTTCACAGAAAATATTCGTCCTGCGGCATAATCATAATTAACTTATATATATATATATATATATATATATATATATAAAGTTAATCCAATACATGGCCCTAGAGCTATTTAATGCACAAGGTTACTCTTAAAATGATTATGATGAGTGAGGTGTCATATGAGTTTAAAAGAAGTTTAGTAAGTGAGATTTATTACAAGTAGGATAGTAAACAATTTCCCCTTGAAGAGGTTAATATTGAAATGTCCAGGGAAATACCCACGCGGGTGTCAGTTACAAAAAGTAGCAGTTCTTGTTGGGGAAAAGCTGCCTGCGTAAAATGAAGGTGAATCGATAGCGTGGAAATAACACGTCCTAGTAGTAAATGTCTACACATTTTTGTTGTAAGGAGGCAGGAAGGAAAAATTAAGAAGTGTGTATTATGTAGAATATATATCTGTTGAGCGTGGACTTGGAGATGTTAAGGTTGTAGTGATTAGGGAATCATCCGCCCGGCGGATTGTTCCAGAAAGTAGCAACTATGGGGAAGATTCTGTTTCAGTAGAACTTGTTATTTACCAAAGTGAATGGCGATGATTTGCTATCGTTAAAATGGCATGGCGGGTCCTATTTGTGAACGTCTGTGTTGGGACTAAGAAACGTAACTTGTTTGCATATTCAGAGACGACAGCGAGAAAGAACTTGACAGAATCTAGTCTCAGTATCTGTGATATTTTGAAAGCTGCGTTGGAATTCAGTGATTGCAAAGCAAGCAAAAATGTCTGATTCTATAGATGATGGTTAAAATTGTTTCAATATCTGTCATCTTAGAATAGGCCATTGTCTACTTATCGAAGAAAAAGAAAAGATGGACGCAATTTAAATCCCGTCGAGGTAATCTTTGAAGACTGACTCAATGTAGACACGCGGCCATAGAGAAAAAGAAAGAAAAACTGCAAGACTGTAGACAGACTAGCAAAACTCTTTCCTATTGTCTTTTTTATCTAAAAAAGTCATGTAGTTTTACAAAGGAGAGATAACCTCATATTGTATGCGCCAGAATATTTGAATCAAAAGGTACAGCTGACATCTGTCTATATTTCTGGGATGAGGTATTGTAACTATCAGAGCATTGATATTGTTCTGACTGTTGCCCCATATTCACAACGTTTTGGCCGCTGTTCGCTCCGGCCTTCTTCAGGATCTGTCTATATTTCTGAGATGATGTATTGTAAACATTTACACTATTTACATTGTTCGGGTTGTTGTTTTCATCTTTATTGTCATATTCACGACGTTTCAGACATTTCACCCTCCGGCCTTCTTCAGATGATATACGGTGGAATTTCTAATCGAACCGTTTATTTCATCCACCATGGTAGATCGTTCTATTTCCACGTGCCATGCCTTCTCATGACCTATTGGATAAAAGCTTTGGTTGAAGTAATCGAGTGGCCTGACCCACAAAAAGTTTTGAGTTCAATAACTTACCACAGCAGAGGTGAAGAAAAACTTGGAGAGTTGAGTTACTAAAGGGAAATAACTGAAACTGGGATATCCAGAAAAGGCATGGCATGTGGAACTAGAACAATCAACCCCTGGAGACGGAATAAAGTCTTCCGTTCGAAATCCCAACGTATATCACCTGAAGAAGGTCGGAGTGTGTAGTAGTACGAACAATGTAAATAGTGTAAATAGGTACATTTGAATAATATTAATAAAATATTTTTAGACGTGTACATAAAATAAGGTTGTGCAGTTGGCGTAATGTCTTGAAAAATGAACCACTGATGTTGTATTCGAATTCCAACAGAGGCCTTGTAGTTCACTTTGCTTTAATACCCTTGAGAAATGCATTAATTCTGGCTCACCCATCTGTGGGAAATAGATTAGAACTGATTGGATTCCCCACCTTTTGTTCGCAACCATTTACGGTAAAGGGCAATTCAAAACTGTGGAAAGGACAACGGAAAGCCACGTAACTACTTTTCACACGAACTCTCATGGAAATTAATATATCAACGAAAATGAAACTGTGGATGGCCATGATTGCTTCTTTCTAAGGGACGTTTAACGCCCCAAACTTAGTAAAAAACAAAGTTTTATCGTCAAAATGTTTTTGTTATTATTAAAAGGAAAAACCAAGAGATGTTTTTTTTTATTATAAAATTATATTTTTTATCCTTATTAGAACGTTCGAAAATTTGCTTAAAAATCTTTCTCTTTTTTTTTTTTTTTTTTTTTTTCGTCAGTAGTGGAGGCGACCACAGTTTACTATAGGAAATTTTTAATTCTTTTTTGTGTTGTAAAACATATTGACTTGGAAATTCTTGCATAAGTCAAATAATTGTCATATTTTAATGAAACTTTAAGGACTTGTTCGCAAATGAACGTTTTTAGAAAATCGTTCTAAAATTTCTTTTTTACATATGCTGCCTATCACTTATATAATTTTAAGAAATGTCGAGAAATTAGTTTTTGTGCCACTTCATTTTTTGATTAGTCAAAAGCAAAAGTCCTTGTAAAATTGAATTTTATTTTGTAAAGCAGAAACACCAGTTACAGAAATTCTTCTCTGAATCGTAAAATAAAAAATGCAATAAAACTGAGACATTGATTAGAAAAGCTTTTAGTTGCGTTTATGAATAAGATATATTATGGAAATCATTGTTTCAAGAAACAAATTCGATAAATAATGAATACTTACAAGAATTATTTTATTTCTTTTTCAATTTAATTAGAATAATTTATAAAACTTCTTTTAAATCTTTTAAAATCTTTTAAATTTCTGTATTACTTTGTGCGTTTTAAGGGATATTGTTATTAAGTGAAAACTAAATTTATTAATCATAAATGGGATAGTTCAGTACAATTCATCGATATTCAATTTTTTAAAAGAATTTTGAATGTTCATAAACGTCCGATGTTTGCAGATACGTTTGTTCATACACAACATTATAAGAAAATAAGAGCAATAACTATAGTCAATTTAAAGCTAAAATATCTAAATTCCAATAAAACATTAAATTGCGGAAAGTATTTTACAAATTTATAAGAGTACAGAGTACTTCAAAATCATATAAAAAGTCGCTCATGTTATACTCTTCAATTATTTTTACAGATATATCCACCGTAGAAAAACATTAGATAAAATTTCATTTAAAATGTCAACACCTTAAATAAACAGCTACCTGGTGTTAAAAAAATTCATTTCTGTGATATTTTTAGCTTAAAGTAAATAATATTTATTTCAAGTCAGATGAATTAAACATTATATCAACTAATATTCCTCAAATAAATTTTCAGGAGAGTATATTTTATTTTGGGGAGATTTTTTAATGAAGAGAATTACTTTCTTTTAAAAATGGTACTAAAATCAGCAATTTCAAAACGAAAACTCCTTCCAGTTAATTTAATTAGTTTTGAATTAGAGTAAAGTATTTTACTTATTGGAAATATTAAATTTAATGTATTAACTTGAAATTAAAACTAAAATAACAGTTTCAGAAATTATTTTTTTTTCATTTAAAAAATTGATTTTAAACCTCAGGTATCGCGTTTGATAGTACCTCCATTAAATATATCCGTTTTTGTGATTGCCAACAGTTTTAATGAGCTGTCTTTTGTCTATGCTACTTCCGGTGATGCAGAGAAGGTTATCTCGACATGACTTGCGATATGATTTTCCACCTTTTTTCTTCTCAAACTACACATTTCTCTAGTTCTCACTCTCATTTTCTTTCTCAGTCTGTCTTTCTGTTTGTCTCTCTCCATATATATATATATATATATATATATGTGTGTGTGTGTGTGTGTGTGCGTGTGTGCGCACGCGCACGTTCGTATAACGTATCTCTGCCTATCAAGGACGTTCTACTCTCAAGGGGGGACACCAAGTTTTTTTCGCAATATTTTGAAAACAAAAACCAGAAATACGTGTTCTTTTTTTCAGATCATACAATGTCATGTATTGCAGATTGTTTTGTAAAGGTGAAGAAATGTTAGAGTTTCGGCGGCAGACTATTCTTTTTTTGTTTTATACACACACGCACACACACACACACACACACACACACACACACACACACATATATATATATATATATATATATATATATATATATGCCCTTGTGCAAATTAACTGAAGAAACCGCTTTAGTTTCCTTTCTTTCATATACGGTCATTTTTAGACCCACTGGCTTGACAGGATGTAATTGATTTTCTGTTTTTTCCTCAGATTAGGTCATTTGCGGTGTCGTGCAGTAATATGAATCTATTTTCGGAGTGTATGATGAAATTTTTTTGTCCTTGAAAATATTGCGTCATCCACGATTGCAACAGATTTTTATCACGCCCAGACACTAATATTTCGACTGTCAATTAGTTGTCTTACCGCCACTGTTGTCGATGGACGTTACTCCAAGGAAGCGTACGAATATTGTAACGCTGCTCGAACATACTGGCAAACCTTACCAGTGAGCAAATCAAAGTACTGTAGACTGGCCTGGAAACTCTCCTGATTTAAATCCAATCGAGAATTTGTGCTCACTCTGTAAAGAACGACTTTGTGGAATGGACATACAAAGTACTAACATGGGCACTGGGTCATGTTTCATAGGAAAAATACGAAAAAAAAAAGTAATTAATAACGGAATTATTCGTTTTGTTTCAATTAATTTGAACAAGGATGCATATGTATCATCTGTTGTTCCAGTTTTAAGAATTCTCCGTCTGAACCTTCCAAATACCGGCCTATTAGCCTACTACCACTTTGGGGAAACTCCTAGAGGCCTTAATGCTGAATAGGTTCATCTCTCACTGCAGAACCTTTTCTCAAATAAGCAATATGGCTTTCGTTTCTCCAGGTCTGCTGATGTTCTGACGATAATTGCGGAAAGAATCTATCATGCTCTAGATAAAAACGGTGAAGCCCGGGCTGTAGCGCATAGGACATCTCGATAGCCTTTGACAGGGTCTTCCCCACAAGCTGAAAAGTTACGGTGGTCCAAAACGACCCCAAGTCCGTCGCTAACTGGGGCAAAAAGATGACTTATTAATTTTAACTCCTTTAAAACCAAACATATCTCCATTAATCATCTGAGAGACTCCTTCCATATGCATGGCTGATGTTAGCCTCCTGGAAAGTGATTCGTTACACCTTTTCGAGCTCATTTTCTCTGCTAATATGAAGTGGAAAGAATATATTGAATCTATTGCTAGGTCAAATCTAAGAAATCTATGTCGAGTGAGGCAGTTTTTCTCTCCAGGATCTATCTTACATATTCATATGTCTACCATTCGTCCATAATTAGAATATTCCTGCCACATATGGTCCAGTTTCCCTGATATTTACCTTGAATTCCTTGATAAGAACTAAAGAAGAATCGGCAATATTATTTATCTTGATCTGGCGGCTCAGCAGCAGTCACTTTCGCACCGCCGCAAGGTTGCCTCTCTCTGTCTTTTCTATGAATGCTTTCATGGTAATTGTTCATATAAGTTCTTCGCTGTAGTATCTAGAGTTATTTTGTTTTTTTAATCTAAGCGCAGCTCTAGACTGGCGTCGAAACCTCATCAATTTACAATTAAGCTGGCTAGATATTAGGTTGGTGCAAAAACAATGACGTAATAATGTCGTTTTTTGACGTTAAAAAATACGTCAAAAAACGACATTATTACGTCATTATTTTGCACCAACCTAATATATCCATAAATTTTATGCTAACAGTTTCTTCTCTCGCACTTCTCGCTTGTGGAATTCCTTCCCGGCTCCATGCTTTCCAACCAAGTTTAATCTTCAAAAATTTTAATACAATGTCAATCGCTATCTATTGTCCTGCTCAACTTTAATGTTTCTGTTCCTAATTCTCTTCCACGCCCAGTAATCCCTTGTGCTTTAATGGCATTACTTCCCTACTTTGGCGTGATATTCATTAAAAAGAAAATCTAAATTGGCTTCAAATACAGATCAGATATGGATCATCGGAAACAGACAAAATGATAGGATCAAGAACAAACAGGAAACGTTTATAAATCTAACATGTTTCGCTTTTCTAAAAGATCCATCAGAGAATGAAATATGGACAACTCTTTCTGGAATTTTCATTTTTGCGTTGTTTGATTTCCATTGACTAAGCAAATTTCGCGTGCATTTGACTATCTATTCATAATTCTAGGCTGTTTAGGCGAGATTCGGATGATGGATGATAATGTGTACATATATATATATATATATATATATAAGTATATATATGTGTGTGTGCGTTTGTGTGTGCGTGTCTGTGTCGAGTAGGCATTATTTATATAAGCAATATAACACATCATCAACTTTTATTAAATCCATTCAAGAAGAATCTCACGTTCCATGACCGGTGCTGGGATAAAGTCTTCCCCAGATCAAAACTGGAACAGTGTCCAAGCATAAATATTTCCTACTGGACACACACACACACACACACATACATACATACATACACACATATATATATATACATTTTCATCCGAATGCAGCATACACAAGCTAGAATTATGATACATACGCGTATGTTTGTGTGTGTGTGTGTAAAAACTCAGTTATAAATGAATCTTTTTTCTTCATCAACGCGTTCGACCGTAAATTTAAGATTTCACTTTGCAACATGTATTTATAAACGGGAGTAAAAATATCGTTAAGTTTTAGAAATTTTAAAATTAAGAAGGCTTTAAAATATTTCATCGAGCTGTGCAATTAAAGTTAAACAATGCCGGATGCTAAGTGATGAAATTTAATTAAAAACAAAAACAAATTTAACGCTTATAATGCCCCAGAAGAAACGCGGTGGTAGAAAACATTTCCTTTTGTTTTTTTAGGCACACACACACGCACACGCACTCACGCACACACGCACACACACACACACACACACACACACATATATATATATATATATATATATATATATATATATATATATATATATATATATATATATATATATATACGTAGAAACAAGTGGAAAAACTATACTTAGCCTAAAGTATCTGGGATAAGTATAGTTTTCCTCTTGTTTATTTTATTCATTTTGTCTCTTCTACAGCTAAACCCCATCTGAGAATATTTATATGTATATAATTAGAAAAATATGAAAAACTGGAAACTGTTTTTGTGACACGTTTTATCCGTTAAGATTTCATCGAATGAAGCGAATCAAAAGACAATTTCACGTTTGTCATATTTTTTTGAAATAATGTATATATATATATATATATAAACGCCTTTGTGTATTTTTAAAAGTTTATTTATGATCTATGGTATCAAGTCTTTATCAATATATATATATATATATATATATATGTGTGTGTGTGTGTGTGCTTATATGTACATATATGTGTATGTTTATGTGTGTGTAGATAGATAGATAGATAGATAGATAGATAGATAGATAGACGTTTAATCCATACACTAATTTTAATATAAAAGCTAAATTTACCTCCCCGCGATAAGAATTCTGCTTCCAGTCAATGACTTGTGAGGCCAGTTTACAAACTATACAGTACTGATCTATGTTAGCCTCTTGTTTCTAATGAATACAGAGACATACATATGTGCAAAAATATTTTCCGACTTAACGTGATAGACATTTAAGATATTCCAGGCTGCCGTTTTCCGTATGCCATGCCTTATCTCGGGCGTATTGTCTCAAAACTACCGCATAGGAAAGGGCACAAACTGTCAGGGCTTAATCCTTGGTAGCAACGGGATTTGTCCATCTCTTGACTGTTGTTTAATCCAACTTTATCTGCCTGAAGATAAGTGTTTTTATTTCCCGCCATAATCCAGCAGAAGAAAGAAAAATAACAAGCGATATAAAACTGGCCGACCTTCTGGCGCGAATTTGACTTTTCGCGTAAGCATCGCACAAGAGGGAGGATGCGAATGCATCAAAGATTTTATTTGAACTTTATAGGATTTGAGCGTGGAAAATATGACAGTTACAACCATATATATATATATATATATATATATATATATATATATATATATATATATACAGGGATGGGTGGATAGTGAATTTGTGTGGATTATGTAATGTTATGTTATGATATAACGCATGCGTATATCTATCATAATATGTTTCTACCACTGTTTTTCTGTTAGTCTCTTTGTACAAATCTCGGTCCGCTGATTATCTATCTATCTATCTATCTATCTATCTATCTATCTATCTATCTATCTATCTATCTATCCTGGCATTCAGTTCCTATGTTAAAAATCTCGTTCAAATCTAATAGATGAATATTTCTTTATTTACGGCCGATGTTGCCTGCTTTAAGTCTGTAGAATGTAGCGACTGGAATTTTTGACTGAAAAGTCTCTATAAAATAAAAGAAAACTTATTCAAAAGTTGCTAGTAAATGTTGTATAAAATTGATGATGTTAACCTATGACCATTAGTCAAAGAGTGTAAACCAACAATATGGCGTGGGTGATTAGATGGGAAAGCTGGAACTCTATGGCTACTATGGCCATATCTAACAGACTCACAGTATGTGAAATAAAAGTGTTCCTTCTTTTTTGCCGCCGAACTGGTACATGCACGTTTCTGCTCTAGAAACGGATGGTCTGTTGCAAAAGGGGATACAGGTTTGATTCCTGATGGAGGCTTCATCTTTATTTTCTTTTACATTGTGTAATGATTGCTAGTATCGCACTTCAATGCCATGTTCAGATCAAGCACACACACACTCTCTCTCTGTCTCTCTCTCTCTCTCTCTATATATATATATATATATGTGTGTGTGTGTGTGTGTATGTGTGTAAGGGCAAAACAACGTGGCACACGGCGAATAATAGCAATACCTCGCTCGCAGATCTAGTTTGCAATACAATATTTTAAAACATACACACACCCATATATCTAATATGTGTGTGTTTCTGTGTAAATATGTAAAGTTATGTCAGTAGTTGCATCATTGTATCCATCTCCACAAAATGTGGCTCCGAGCGTGCTTACCAGCCATTTCTATTTGTCTCCTCTCAAATATAAGCGGCGTTGCAGGCCTTGAGCGAGACTCAATTTAGAAGCTAAAAAGCGTTTGTTGTTTTTACTTGCTTGTCAGAAAGAAAAAGGCAACGTTGAAGCATTTGGCGTCAAACGAAGACTTTTAATGAAGTGTGTGCGCCGCTTAAATATTCCTCGCGACAAGCATTTTATGTTTGTTTCGTTTTATCTTTCGCTAATCTTTCTGCATATTCCTTTCTTCGAAAAAAGTGATTCCTTTTACTTCATCTTCTTCTTCTAATAGATTTTAATCGCTTTAGAATTCCTATTATATATTTGTTTATTGCTTGTTTTACTTATTGTTTACCGTTTCACATTTTAGCAAAGTCGGGAGGTTCATTTTTTTTCTTTCTACTCAGTTCTTGTAGTTTCATTTATTTTGCCTTCAGCCTTATTTCATTTCTTCTTCTTCTTCTTCTTCTTCTTCTTCAACACATTCTTTATCGTTTCCTTTTTATTCTTTTCTTATTTTCTTTTTTTCATTTGAAAGTCTTAATTCATGCTCGTTAACATTTACGATTTTACTTCTGCTGCTTTTGTTGTTGTTGTTGTTCTTCTTCTTCTTCTAGACTTTTTCCCTGATATCAATTTAGTTATTCCTTATGCACTTCCCTCTCACTTTCTCCTTTTTTTTCTTCTTCTTAATGTTGTATTGTACAGTGACCGTATTCCTTAAAAGGCAACATTCAAAATCCTGACAACTGTACGCGAAGCCAATCGGAGATATGTAACTAACTCAGCCACCTGACTGGACATTGTCCACCGATATACATTTAGTTACAGAGACAAATGAACGGACGCATATCAGAGAATTCATATCTACATTATGTCAGATATCATTATGTCTTTTCACAAATTTGGCATTAACCAATTTTTTCACTGACACCAACTTTTCTCCTTTTTCCATACAATCAAAACGTAATAGTCCATTATTTATGAGGTATTGGCTGGGCGTAACGGTCGCGGGAACTAATGAAAGGAGGAACTATAATAATAATAATAATAATAATAATAATAATAATAATAATAATAATAATAAAGACTAATTAAAGCAAGGTCCATGCCTTAAAGAAATACAAAAAATTGTTCTCACGAGTACAGACCACACTTTACTAAGGGCTTTATCTATGTCAAATAATTTTTTTAATTGGTCAGTGGAAAATGTCATGATGCCATTTCTAACCTTGGGTCTTTGTGCGGGACCCGGAAAGAAATGTGTACACACCAGAAATAAAAGGAAATATAATAATAATAATAATAATAATAATAATAATAATAATAATAATAATAATAATATGTTTCATGGCTAAAGATGTTTCCTACAATGCTCTGCCCTTTTTCTATCATCTCTTTGAGTGAAAATTTAAAAATATATCTTTTAGCGGCTAGTAGGTTGAGAGATGACCGGAAAAGTATAACTTTTATTCCCTTGCTCCTACCCCTTTGTTGAATAAATTCTTTGATATTCCCCCCTACCAATCTGTAGTATCAGTTCAGCCTACCCCATAAAATTTGATAAGTATCTGTCGTTGGCGACGGAAAATTGATCATTTGTGAAAAATCACTTGTGCCATGCTCCGAACATGTAAGAAATGGTAGTAGTAGTTTGATATGATTCTAAATCCTTTTGACTCAAGTCAAGTCTTTTCTTTTCAGTTCCCTTTTCTCTTTCCTTTCTTTTTTCTTTTTTTTTTAACTCTATATATTAAAATCTGATATTCCCCCTTGGAGTGCTCACTTCGACTTATACTAAGTTAAAACTTAGTATAGTCTACCCCACTGAATACCATACACTATTAGGAAATATTCTACCTTTCGATATATAAATAAATCCACATTGTAACCAATCTCATTGGTTGGGCGTGCCTCTTGGATCTTCTTCGAGAATCGTCCTAAAGATGGTAACTTGAACATAATTACCCCTTAGCGGTCAAGGTTAAAACGCATATCTCTACCAATTTCAATGAATACGAATAAAATCTCATACCGGATCGGCTGTCACCCGGGACATCAAGGGCCGCGTCCCTCAGAGAGGAACCAATCTGAGGACGAAAAATCTGTCACTGGAATAAATTCTCCCACAAACGAAGAGACACTAGGTCACAAAACCCGGATTACTGCCAACCTTGGACCAAGTGAATCAATACCAAATCGCCTAATAAAAAGTAAACGAACAAAATGGAACCGCGAAGAGTATCGACAAGTCATGACATCCTTCTTCACTGCACTGGAAAACTCAGCAAAGAACACCACCAATCAAACATACCAAATATGGAGAAGTATGGTGGGAAATGATATAAGACCTAACCTCAATCCAAACATGCTTGCCAATGTCCGTAGGGACATCATGCGAAACAACAGACTCTCAAAGACAGAAATAGATAAGATAAAATTAGTTATAAGACAAAATACTATGACCCATCACTCAAACTCTAATGAGACGAATGTAGAAATAAGGAATGTGACAGAGGATGAAGTAAAAACTAAAACAAATTAAATACGAAATAATCTCCCAAGAAATAAAATCCAAGACTCTACCTTAAACACAACATACAGTTCTCCAGAAAATGTACCTGGAGTCATCTTCAGTGGCAATAAGTTAGAATTCCTTGAAAACCACGAAGCTGAAATCACCGAAGCGAAAAATGATGTCATCCAAGTACTCAGCAGAGTAACTTTCATACAATTGTCAGACAGAGACCAGCTCCCCAAAATCCATATGACGAATTCCAACAAGCACATCGTGAAAATATGCAACGCTGCTCTGGAAACACTGTTAACAGATAAACCACCGGGAAACATCACAGAAGTTAACAACGTCATATACGCAACAGCTTTAGCAGCGACTCGGAAGCTTATGGTCAAGACAATAAATAAAATTAACAGACACAGAGAACCAGCCTGGAAAACAGCTTGGACAACAAAACTGATACGAGAAATAAAACGAATCAGATGTGAGCTTTCTATATTAGAATATATTTCCACACGCAAGTGCAAAAAGATCAAGCGGAAATATAACATTAAATCTCTAAGTGACATTCCATCAATCAAGGAAATGCTGAAGCAGAAACTTCAGCTAAAGGCACAGAGTACAAGACGATACGAAAAACCTTGTAGATTCTATCGCCAAAATAAAATATTCCGAACGGATCTTAAGAAATTTTACAGGGAAATTGTAATTATACATGTTGAAAGGCCACCATCGATTTATAATGTACAGACATTTTGGGAAAATATCTGGAGCAGCCCAAAGGAATATAACCCAAATGCAGAATGGATACGGCGTGAAGAAGAACTACTGCTGGATACACCTCTGCAAGAATGGGAAAATATATTCACAGATGATGTTAGGCAAGCTCTAACGAAATCCCCAAAATGGAAATCCCCAGGAAATGACAAGGTACCCAATTTCTGGCTTTATCATCTCTCATCTATCCATAAAATTCTTGCAAAAACATTATCAACGCTTGTAAATAATCCCACTAAAATCCCGGAATGGATTACTGAAGGTATTACATACCTCATACCACAAACAACTGAAACAGACGACCCGAAAAATTATAGACCGATAACATGTCTCTCCACAACGTATAAGTTGATCACGCCTGTACTGACGAACCGTACTTTTCCTTTTTCGAAACAAGCAGCATTCTTCCGCTGGAACCGAAGGGGTGCAGAAGAGGTTCATATGGCTGCAAACATCAACTGCTGATAAATAAAATGATCCTGGAAAATTGCAGGAGACGACGTAGAAATCTTAGCGCAGCGTGGATTGATTATTGTAAAGCCTTTGATAGTGTTCCACATTCTTGGATCCTTAAGACTTTGGAAATGTACAAAGTCTTCCCTGCGGTATTAAATTTCCTTAAGTACAGCATGGGAATGTGGAACACCAAACTATACCTTAGTCACACCGGGGGCACTGCCATATCCAACCGTCTGAATATCCGACGTGGAATCTTTCAAGGAGAATCTCTGTCACCCCTTCTGTTTTGTTTATCCTTAATTCCTCTTATGCATGAATTGAACAACAGTAGCTATGGTTACAAAATAAATAAGAAAATATTCAATCACCTACTATACATGGATGATCTCAAACTCTTTGCCAAAGACGACAATGAGTTGAAAGGCCTCCTCAATATTGTAAAATACTTTAGTGACGACATAGGTATGGACTTCGGATTAGATAAATGTGCAAAAGTAACATTCAAGGAAGGTAGAATTACAGAAACACCCTTAATAGATTTAGATTTTGTCACAAAGATTAGGGAACTGGAGCATGGTGAAGCTTATAAGTATCTAGGAATTAGCGAAGGAGATGGCATACAACACCCCCAAATGAAGGAAAAAATAACAAAAGAGTACTACAGGCGGGTACATCTGGTACTAAATTCTGAGCTAAACTCAAAAACAGAATATCAGCCATAAACACATTGGCTGTCCCTGTGGGGCAATACAGCTTTAATGTCCTTTACTGGACCATAGCTGAAATTAAGCGAATGGACGCCAAAACGAGAAAGCTTCACACTTGCTACCGCATGCATCATCCCAAAGCTGATGTTGATCGTCTGTATGTGCCCAGATCCGAAGGAGGCAGAGGATTAGTTCAACTAGAATTTTCCTACTACAACAATTGGCTTCCAAAGATACTTGGAAACTACAGAAAACTGGATGATGGTATGCGTCAAGGAACATGAAAGTAGTAAGCGTCTTTACTCCGTAATGAAAGAAGACAACAAATTCAAAATGGAGTTTCAAATGGGCGTAGAGATGCAACTACAGCACAATACACCGGCTGAAACTGCAAAATACTTAAAAAAGACAGCAAAGACGAATGCAACCGACCAGATACAGAATCGATGGCAAGATAAACCGCTTCATGGCCAATACTCTGCCCATACCAAACAAGCTGACGTAGACAAAATCCGTACCCATCAGTGGCTACGTAGTGAAGGGTTGAAAGCTGAAACTGAAGGTTTTATCCTTGCTGCACAGGACCAATGCTTGCTAACTAGGAATTATCAAGCACATATACTAAAATATTGTGTCAGCCCAAAATGCAGATTCTGTGATAAATATCCAGAAACGATTGATCATCTTGTATCAGGTTGCACGATATTGGCACCCACTGAATATAATACCCGGAATGACAGAGTTGGCCAATATCTGCACTGGAAAATCTGCAACTTCTACTGGAAGGAAACTGAAAGAAACTGGTATGAACACCACCTAAACCCGGTTACGGAGATAGGACCTGTTACAATTCTATGGGACTACACAATACACACTGACAGAATAATCAAGGCCAACCGCCCAGATATTGTTATTAAAGACCACAAACAAAATAGTATGGATTGCTGACTGCAATGTATCTTTGAAGATATTCAAAAAGCCGTCAAAATACAAGGACCTTGAAATAGAAATCTCGAAAATGTGGCATATGGGAACATCAACAATCGCTGTTGTAGTTGGAGCCCTAGGACTGATTGGAAAAGATTGCAGTAGACTAATTCAAGGGATTCCTGGAAGTCCATGCCTCAAGGAGATACAAAAAATTGTTCTGACAAGTACAGCCCATACTTTACGAAGGGCTTTATCTATGTTATATTTTTTTTTTTGTTTTTTGTCAGTGGAAAGTGTCATGATGCCATTTCTAACCTTAGGTCCCTGGGCGGGACCCGGAAAGAAATGTGTAAACGCCAGAAACCAAAGGTAATAATAATAATAATAATAATAATAATAATAATAATAATAATAACTCATGAGGGTGGGGGGTAAATTCCATTATGCAAATTATCTACATCATAAATTTTAAATTATAATTTTTTTATTTAAAAGATATACAATAAAGAATTAATTAACTCATAATGCTGTACATCTGAATACATTATTTTATTAGTCTCCATGTTGAAATGGGCTCTCGTTGGTATTGTATAACCTTCATCAGCTTTTCAGTCTTTGAGTTAAACAAAATATTTTCTACTTTTTTGAATGCAGCTTTACTTGTGATAGAATAAATGGCTTTCTAAATAACTTCTTAGCATGAATATTTTTCCATTCTCATATGTATTTTCTTTAATAATAGATTCTATTGGATAGACATATTCTGGGGAGGATGGAGATATTCCATTAATTTGTTGTTTTTTTTTAAGCATTTTTAACAACGTAAGCAATCGTCAGCTTTTTACAATGGGAAAAGTATTGTCTTAGGAGAATCGACATTTTAGCTTAAAGAGTTTTCCTTTTAACACTCAAAACACGACTAGTCGGCCAAAGAACCTTTACACTCATTTCTCTGCATTGATCTTGATACAATCATCAACTATTAAAGGACCAGCAATTTTGCTGTCTGCCAAACTAGTCAAAAACATAACTCCAACTGATGTCCTCTAAACTCTGTTAGTTGACTATTTCCATGAAGGACCTAACCTCTGGCAGAACCATTCTGCTCTGTCACGAAAATCACTATGCAGAAATCAATTTTTATGGACTTCTTCGATCAATAAATGCGTTTTTCTTGTGGGGCGGGGTTACTTCATGGTGGTAATTTGGTTGTTTTCATATCTTTCATTAATTTTCTTAATCTGCGGCATCTTTTCTCTCTGTTTATATTAATAACAAATATTCTTGTTGGGCAATCCTCTTTTTTTTGCTTAAAAGAGATTTCAGAAAAGGATCAAAACGATATTTTTAATCATTTTCTGAAATCCCTTTTTGTGATTTTTTTTTTTATTCTGCTAATGTGGACACTGAATTTTGTTCTATCATTTCTGTTCAACTTAATGGCACTTTCAAATGTTTTGCTCATATCATTCAATAACTTTCAAATACTTTTTTGGCAATGTTTATAAGAGTGAGATTTAAAAATAAAATCATTGACTATAACGAATATTTTTTGCAAGAAAATAAACAAGATGGGATGCATAATAAAATCACATACCATAAAATAAGTTGTTAGAAATAATTCAAACAGTAGATATAAGATGAAAGTCATGTAATATATTTTGAATATATAAATATAAGTATATTCTGGAAGTTTTACGAACATTTCTAAAACCAATAGATAATAAAATAGTCGGTGTGCATACACTGGTGTCCGTGATTTTTTTTATCAGATTTAACCTCTGGTAGGTGTTTTTAATCGATATATTTCGGTACTACCAATTTACAGTAATATATTTTGTTAACCCTTTTTTAGTTATTAATGTTCTTTAATATATCTGCTTTTATTGGTGCAATATAATTTTATACCACTGTAATATATATATATATATATATATATATATATATATATATATTCTAACCATTATATATATATATATATATATATATATGTATATATATATATATTCTAACCATTATATATATATATATATATATATATATATATATATATATATATTGATAGTTATTTGTCGGATCGACTCTATCTAATTTCTACATGTGTCATTTCGCTATATCTTGGACCGGCTCTATTTAGTTTTAAACACAATTTCAAGATTTATTCATTAATGAATGAATATTTTACTGAATAGGTTATTTTATTAAAAAATCTTGAGAAAATATTGTGGTGGGGGAATGTTTCATCCAGCACTTTTCGATATATCGCGTGTATACTTTTTAATTTGTAAATTTTAATTAGGAAATAATTCAGATATCAAAGCGTTGACTGACTAATTATTCAATATTGGATATATAATAGTATACTAATTTCATACTTCCCGTTCAGTCACTATAAAAATAAAATTATTCATTATACCAAGTTTAATAAGAGCGTATAGAATTTAAAAAATATATATTTTTAAAATATTGGTTTTATAAGGTTAAAGTCTTGCGCATTACTTAGTTTTTATTTTCTACTTTCCTGTTCTGTTTCGAACACATGTAGAATTAGAGTTTTTTTACTAACATGATCGCGTGCGTAAACAAAACGTTATTTTCATTCTGTTTTAAGTAAAAGGTAATCATTACTCTGAGAAAATCCAGTTAATTTGGCCTTTAATTTACTAATAGGCTTCGAAACATCTGTAGGAAAATATTGGATTTTAAAGGGAATTTTAAATTGGTTGTTTACATTTTTCGTATACAATGGCGGCTCCATGAGTGACGATGAAAAGTATTTTAAAATATCTAAAAAGTTTATTTATATACGGAAATTATTTTTCCTTTTAATTCAGATTATCTTTAGACCATTATCTCTCAAACAGAACCGAAATTTAAGTTCAAAGAAGTTTAAAATATTTAAAATGTGTTTTTCGGTTTTGTTTTTATAAAGTCAGTGGCGGTACCTAAGATGGGCCTATTATTGTTCCAGGAAAACATACATTTAATGCAAATATTGCTCTGCAGGAGAAATGTTTTCTTTTAGAATGGAATTGCAAATTGATATCACATTAAAGGCCTATCCATTAAAATAATAGTAGCCCCTGAGTAACAATTTATACCAATTTTAGTATTTGCCATATTATAATATACAACGATGAAGACATCAAAAAAAGAAAAAGAAAACTGCTATTATTTGCTTAGTGAGATTCATAATTCATAAAGTATAGATGCCTCCTCTTTGTGCACTTAGTTTCACTGTTTTCTAGTTATTTTTCAAGATAATAATTAAATTTTTGATATATATACTTCTTTCTTCCACACATTTACTTCAATATACATAACGACTGCAAAGCAGCGTGAATTTATTTATTTACCATAAAGTCTTGTGACACAATTTTGCAGCCATACAGATTTTTTTACAAGGACACACCCACATAGCCACTTTACCTATCCAATATATTGGTTCATAAAACAAGATTCTAATATTATGTAGAGGATTTTATAAATATATGCTGTAGTATGTATATTTAAATTTATTTGACAATGTTCTTATAATGTATTATGAATGATTATTATTTTTCAGAGACATGATAGTTGGAATATAACCTGCAAGTATTTGTTTATATAAGCAGATTCATATAAGAATGTGTATAGAAAAAATATAGAATTTCCTATTAAAAGTGAAGTAAAAATAGAAAAACGGCCTTAGAACTCCTTGTCTAATTTTAATAAAATTTGACACTGCACTCGGCAGATGCTCCTAAATTGGTTGACGTATTATGGAAACTGTATGTAAGAATCATACATTCTTACAAGATTAGAGTTTAGTATTATATATTATCTTTGTGCGTACGTGTGTTGTGCGTGTGTATATAAATATTTTTCAGTGGTAAATGTGTGTGTGAGAAAGAGAGAGATATTAAAACATCTGCTTATCGACTAACACACATTTAGACATTTATGACTACATATATATGTGTATATATATATATATATATATATATATATATATATATATATATATATATATATATAAGCAAGAACCTTTAACAAATTCCAGTAATATGAAAATATTTCATTAAAAATAAAAAAAAAAGCATGTGAATTAGCCTGAGCAAAAAAGCGGGTATCATAATAAAGTTGAATGGAAAGGAAAAACAATATAAAGAAAATTCCCCCTGGAAAATAATTTTTTATTTAATAATATAATACATAAAACTGCGGCAATATTAATCGGAAAGTAAAAAAATAAAACTGTATAAGGAAGGTTTTATAATCATAAAATCTTATGTGAGAAAAAATATACGCTAATAATATTAAACTTTCTAAATATACACCTATATTAAATAGGTTACCGCTTTACAATATTAAAGGCGATAATTGCATATTGACAAGAACAATCACACATTATTCATTTTAAAATTAAACAAATTGACATATAAATAAACGCATATTTGTGATATAAAACCAGACAATTATAAATCAATAAATATAATATTAAATATTTTATATTATATTTTATATCAAATTTCAAAATTATTCCTATGAGTCAAATATACGTAATATAATAAACATGAAATAGAATCTTGCCTAATTTATTTGATAACATTAAAAAATATGTATATCTGGAAACATATGTAAATATATTTATGTGTGGGTATAATAAAACATATATTACACTCGGAAGTATATATCTGATAGTCTATCTATCTCTGACTCTCTCTACACACCTATACATACATACATACATGCATACATATATATATATATATATATATATATATATATATATATATATATATATATATATATATATATATATATATGTATATATTAACCACTATGTACGTACTTAGATATTTTCGTGTTCTTTACCTGACGTGATCCATTAGTTTGTTATGTAAGAAAGAATCGATTCTGACACCATTAGCCTCGGTATGCCAGCAATCATTCTGAGGGTTTCATTTTTGGTAGAACTGGATTTTTATGCAATTGAACCCAAAGTGCTGCTTGTGTACAGACACGTAAGATATCTTCATAACAACAAAACTTAACAAAAAAAAAAAATCGACTGCATTGATATTGCCTCATTCTACAATCGACTTGAGATAAATCTTCAGTATTGTTCACCCAGCTGGATATTGGTCAGTACACAACATAAAAACGGTGAAAGTTACTTTCACTTAATGCACGCCACACACACACACACACACACACACACACACACACACACACACACACACACACACACACACATATATATATATATATATATATATATATATATATATATATATATATGTAATATGAGTGTGGTGTGCCCGACATTGTGAATATTTCGAAAACCAGTTGTGCTCTTATCAGTGAGAGCTCTAGAATAAGTTTTATATTTTCTAAACGCAACTTTCACTCTTATGTAATATAAAGCAGGCATGTCAAACTCAGGGCATATGGAGGGCCGCATCAGCCATATTTGCAGCCTCGAGGGCCGCACCTGCTCAGTCTTAAATTAGTCACAACTAGTGGTAACTAAACTAAGTGGTAAATACAAAATACTTACAATACAGGTAGTACAATTTAATCATTTTTATGTTGTCCTGATGATTAACAACGCTTTAGACGAACTATTCTCGATATATCAGGTTGGAATGTCTGTGTAGATCCCACTTTGATCAAAGATGATAAATGTTCATCGGTTAATCTGGTTCTGTGAGACGTTTTTGTGGCCTTCATAAATGAAAATAACTGCTCAGACATATGTGGAACCAAACATCGCCATAATCTTTGTGGGAAAGTTTCTGAAGTACTTAAATGTCTGAAGAAGGTATGAAAAAAATCTGGGTACCCCTACTTCTAGTTACTTTCCCTTGAGTATTGAGTCAGTCTACATTTCCAGTAGTTCAATCTGTAGACTTTCCACTGCCTGAGCAACATCAAAAGTGAATGGAACTGAGAATAATGTAAACTGATCTTCACAAGATGAAAAATCACAAAATCTTCACTGAAATTCCGTTGACAGCAATTCCAGGTAATTGTCGTACTTAGCAAAAATAAATACAGACTCAGTATTGGCAGTTTTTTTTTTTCAACTCCTTGCACATAGGAAAATGAATCAAGTTTTCATGTGACAACTGGGACTTCAATAATTTTTCAATGAAACACTTGATATCATCATATAAATGAGTGATGAGCTTATTTTTTACCTTGTAATTACAACTTAAGGTCACTTAATTGGGTAGTAATATCGACTGAAAAAGATAGGTCTTGAAGCCAGCTTTCATCTTTCAATTCATTTATGCTTTGATCCTTGATCTCGAAAATCATAACAATTTCGTGTCGCAATAAAAAAAATCTTTTCAGTACCTTGTAACAGGAAAGCCACCAAACTTCTGTGGAGAATGGGACATTGTGAACTGATTATTCACGTCTCCCAATAACTGGTTAAAATGGCAGTGATGCTGAGCACAACCTCTGATGTAGTTCATTGCATATATATAAATATATATACATATACATATATATGCATATACATATATATACATATATATACATATACATATATATACATATGTATATACATATATATACATATACATATATATACATATGTATATACATATATATACATGCATATATATATATACATTCATATATATATATTTACATACATATATATACATATATATATACACATATATATGCATATATATATGCATATATATATGTATATACAGACATCTATATATACATACATATATATACATACATATATATATATACATACATACATATATATATATACATATATATATGAAGATATATATATACATAAATATACATATATATACATACATATACATATATAAATACATATATATATACATATATATATATGCATATATATACATATATATATATATACATATATATATATACATATATATAGATATATATACATATATATATACATATACTTATATATATATATATATATATATATATATATATATATATATATATATATATATAACTATGGGATCACTAGATTCGGCTGAGTCTTATGATCTTATAAGTCATTTTATATTATACAATCTCATAGCATACCGTGAAATTAATATAACTGACATTGGTTTATACAGAGACGATGGACTTATAAAGAAATCTACTAACTTTGAAATCGATAAAATTAGAAAGATACACCATAAATCAAATCATCCGCCATCTATAATTAAGCATATACCTCTATCTACCCAAAAAGAATAAGTACAAATTCAGCATATGAGAAGATTTTCTGTGAAAATATTAATTTCTATAACAAAGCTCTAAAAGATAGTGGCTACAAAAACCCAAAACTAACTTATATATAAAATGAAAATGGAAAGCATAGAAAAAACAGAAATAGAAAAATAATTTGGTATACACTCCCATACAACCAAATGGTAAAGAACAAATTAGAACAAAAATTCCCTGCATTAATAGTTAAGCACTTTCCTAGAGAAAGTAAACTAAGTACTATTTTCAATAAAAATACACTACAATCAAGTTGCAGGAGTACAGAAAATTATTAAGAAATATAATGCTAATATTTTCAATAAACACTTACAGCAAAACCAAAGAAATTTAGACAATATAAAAATAAAAATAAAAAGAGATGAAGATAAACAAAAATTATGTAACTGTAGAAATCCTCATAACTGTCCTCTAAAAAATAAATGTCGCACGGAATCATTAGTATACCAATGCAATATCTTATCTATTGAGAATGCCGAAAACATAAACATCTATATAGGTTGTACAAGCCATGTGTTCAAAAAGAGATTCAATCAACATCAAACTTCATTTAGGATAAATAAATACAGAAATAAGACATCGCTTTCAAAGTATTTCTGGTACTTTAAAAAATCTAATAAGACACCTACAGTAAAATGGAAATTAGTAAGAAAAGCTAGAATATGTAGGTCATGCAATGACCCATGTACTTTGTGCATACATTAGAAACTATATATTACTAAGTTTATAAAAAATAAAAATTTACTGAATCAAAGAAATGAAATAGCTATTCTTTGCCGTCATTGTCAAAAATTTTCCTTAAATAAGATTTTAAAATAAAATTTAAAAAATGGGAGCTGATAAAAAAAAAATGGGAGCTGGTAAAAAAAAATGGGAGCTGGTAAAAAAAAATGGGAGCTGGTAAAAAAAAAATGGGAGCTGGTAATATACATGCTTATATTTGATATGAAAAGAATAATTTTAAATAATTTAAGTAATTCCATTACATTTACTTGATTAAAAAAGAAATATAGTCTGTTAGTAATTAAGAATAAAAATATTTTAAAATTGTAGTTAAATTAAACGTATTCTAACCAAACACTCCGTTTAGAAAGGATCTCTAAGTATACATGTAGGACAAAAATGCCGAAAAACTTTGGCGTTAATAAATAATAATAATAAAAAAAAAATGGACGACATGCGTTTAACGGATGAGAGAATTCGTTGAAAAATACACCCCACCCTCTCCAAACTTAAATTCTTTTTCGAACGTAACTAATAATTGATACAATAGTTAATAAAAATGAACACGGTACCGCCCCTGTCTGAATGATTGGATTTCTCTGTATCCTTGTAAACATGGAATTATGAATTTAAATGTGCGTTTAAAACTCAGTAAATTAACAATAAGTTATTCAAAAATTCGCTTGAAGATGAAACAGAACTAATGCTTTTAATTTAATTATATAAATAAATTTGGAGTTTCTAGCTTCAGTTTTGAAACATGGTTATTACTGTGTAGCAAAAAAACACATTTTAAATCAGTTAATTTATAATATTTATGCTCTGTAAATTTACATTGAGCACTATTTTCTAAAAATAAAAAAACATCAGTAAGAACACCGGATTATATATCTTACTGTTCTACAAATATTAGCATTGTATATATATATATATATATATATGTGTGCGTGTATATATATATATATATATATATATATATATATAATGCTAATGTTTGTAATTGTTGAATCTTTTCTGTCGTAAATCTAAAATTCGCATCATATGAAAAGTTTTATTTTTAGTCTTTCTCACCCCCACGGCAGCAAAATGTCGTGACAATATGATGTCAAGCTCCCCACTTCTTTTGACCTCTACACTTCCCCTCCCCATTCCATGTAAGCCACAACCATAAATTAAGTTTCTAAGCTCTCAAGAATTTTAATTCTGATTACACAGAAACGTACTTGCCTATTACAGAAATTATTTTGTATGTATACTTTTTATTCTATACAGCAAGATTTGACTTCATGCCATTCCTAAAGGCATTACAAAATGAATTTAAAATATTTTAACCAAAAAGACGAACGCATATAAGTATTAGGGAGAGAAAAATTTGACAGTTTGAAAAAGAAGATTCTCTACAAGACTTCTCCAATTCTAATATTCTGGCACTGCGGAAAAAATAGCAACCTTTTCTATCCTTTATATGTATTGGTTAACGTGCAGACAAGCGTTAGTGTGTTTCGTTGAGAACATAACACCTCACTGCCATTCTTAATTCCTTATTAGTGTCACCCGCATCATATCTCTGCCAGCATTGCTTTTCTTCTCTCTTGCCTTTATAAGCAGGGTTTCTTTTGTCACCTTGCCCTGCACTCCATTAAACGTACTTCGACAGCCGACGCATGAACATACTGGTGCCTTTGAGCATTCTTGCTTTGGAAATTTCATAGAGCACACGAGATACGAAACTATGGCCAGAAATTCCTCTACCTTCTTCCTTAACCTTCTTCTACTTCCTCTTCTATTGATTCGTATTACGTGTCAGATCGACGCTGGTGATCTTATATTTATCTGTTGTTTAAATTTGTTACTTGGGCGGGAACTGAAGCAGTACGGCGGGGATGGAGTGGATTGGCTTGTTTTAGACGCATTCCGGGTGGCTGTGCTCTGAGACGAGCCATAGCAATAGTGTACTTTGTATTTTCATGTTTCTATTGAAAAGCAATACAAGGATGTTGCCAAGAGGAAAGAAAGCAGTGTGTAGAAAGAGTGAGATGGAAGGGTTTACTTGGAAGGAAGGACGAAAAAAATTCGTGAATAGAAAGGAAGGGAAGAATAAACTGCAAGTCGACAGTTAAATTAGAAAACATCAACCGGTTCATCATTAAAATTAGAAAAAGAACAGAAAATAACAAATTAATTAAGAAGGAAACACAAAACACGTCGGGGTTGAAAAATGAAGAAATGTTCAAGAAAGAGATTTTAAAAAGAAAGAGCAAAAAAGATTTCTTCGTGTTTTCTAAATGAGATAGATAGATAGATAGATAGATAGATATGAATATAGAGAAAAACTAAATCTGGTAAGATTTTCTCGTATCTGTCATTAACATCAAATAGTCATGATCTCAAATCCTGATTTTCAAGGCATATATACTTTCCCTAACCTTTACCTATTTATATAGCCTTATTTTTTTTTTTAAAGTAATCTTAATAAAGATGAAAAGCCATGATTAATAATATTGTTTTGTAATTTAATTAAAAGTTAGTGAGTTACTTAGTAAGATCGAATTATTTCAATGATGGAATATTTTGTTGTATCCTTAAAGAGGTTACAAACAGGCAAAAGTGGTACTCAAGTGAAGGAACAGCAACACACGCACAGATGAAAGAAGAGAGGTTTACTGTAAAAGAGAATACACTACTGAAAGACAGGAAATCGGGTTGTAGGCTATTAATTCCTGAAGCAAGGTTATTTACCTTACCTCCCCGCGAGCCAGGATGTGGTACAAGGTCGTTTTTTAATGCGGATAAAACCAAGCCCGTAGGCTCGGGAAAAAATTCCCCGTAGACACAGGTTCGGGTAGCTGTCTACTACTCCAGACGAAACTCTGCCCTTCGGCATAACCTCGTTTGGGTTCCTTTCTGACCGAAGTGAGATAGTTCGAGTATCGCAGCTGGAGATGAATCTCCAACTAATTGCCGAAGCAATCCCCCAGGCATATAATGTGCTCACCTTATATATCTACTGATATAGTCAGTGCACATAGGCGATAGGGAGTGTGGGGCATTCCATTGCAACACCTCTTATGAAATGTTGCTCAATATGTCTTCTTTTTGGAGTCAGAACATAATTGTTTGTCATTTTTCTTCTTCCTAGTACTTTTCCGTCTCATCAGCGCAAAATATTTATTTTTAAATCAATTCGAGAATAATATTATGAACATTAACAGAAAATGTTTTAATTAGTACTTTCTTATTTCTGTGCATGAAATTATGAGAAGAGGAAATCTTCGAGGGAGAAATTGCATGAATAAAAAACAATATTCTTCATCAAGTTGGTTCCAATAGTAGTTGAAAAATAATCTTTGCAGAGTGGAACCTTGTCGTAGAAAATTTACTAAAATTCTTACCATAAATGTTCAAAGATCAACATTGTTCTCTACTCACATCATCAAGTTGATGTGCCTTTTCCGAAAATCTTTGCTTTGTGGCAATAAGTATTTACAAACAGAAGAATGACTTCATTAATACGAAACCTTATTTTTGAACAATGAATGAAAAAAGGGTCCAAATTTTGAATGCGCATCACTGCATTTACTGTTAAGATTTAAGGATTGCCATCTGTCCAAACATGCAACTCCATATTTATAAATGAGGGATTACATTTGTTTTTATTTATTTATTTGATTTTATTTGATTTTATTTTTATTTATTTATTTATTTTGCAATGGCATCAGACAAAATTTCTAACATCATTGCAGTTTCCTCATTTATCACTGAATATCACTTTTCATCCAATCAGTACCAATCAGTGATTGATTCTCCGTCGTCCAGTGGAACTTTGTTTTTTTCTCTGTTTAGGTGTTAGTCTTAATGTTTGTTTTTTTCCTCTATGTAAATCCAATTTCCTTTATCTCTTATTTCTTAGAGTTCTCTCACAAACATTGTCTCCTATTTCTGCCAAAAAGTGTAGCAGGTTCTACAGAGACCTTCACTACTATACTTAAATCACATGAACTGAATTGTTAAACCCGCATACATCTAAATCGGCGGTAGAGACCAGTATGTATTTCAGACCAGAGGTTTATCAGACAAGACATCAACAAGCAGCATAAGGATTATAGTAACATTAAACATTTAGTCACGGACAACCACAAAATACTAGAAAAATCAAATAGTAAAAACAGACTTATGATTTTTGAAGCAATACTCAGACAACAAACCCAATTATCAATAATTCAAAATAATTATAATTTTTACCCACTGCTCCACGCAGCAAGATGTGGCACAGGGCCGAGTTTAAAGTGGGGTATCCGAAGCCGTTGTCAAAAATTCCCTATAGACCACGTAAAAACGGATTCAGTTTCCCTAGTTTGGGAGATAACCTCTGGCATAAGCCAGGTAAGTAAGATATTGGATTTTAACTTATTTTTATAAGTTAAAATCCAATATCTTCAAATGTATATATAAAAAAAACACCTCACAATTCGCTTACGTCGCAACACTCTTTGCCTATATCACAAACGTCACTCGTTCTACAAAACTGTTTCATTATATACCCTTTCCTATGTCTTTTATTTCTTGTACTTTTCTTCACAAATAGACTTTGGACAATTTCTGACGAAAATTCCTCCTTGTCTGAAATGAATTATTCGTATTTTGGAAAAGTTGAGCAGTAAAATTAATTGACATAAAACGTCTGTTGCCTTTAATTATATTTGTCTTAAAGAACATTTTCTGCCTAAATACACAGAATATATATATATATATATATATATATATATATATATATATATATATATATATATGATAGACTCTCTTGTCGTTTTTGACGTATGAGTGTCTTTCAGTTCAGTTTTTAATGTTTATGTTTCGTATAAGACAATTTGCAAACAAGTACACACGAGGGAGATGCTGAAGGGTTGACCATCATATAGGCTGATGTATTAAGCCAAGATTTAGTGTTGGTTCTGAATTCTCTCAGATGGTTGAGACGATTCTTATCAAAGTTAGTTATACCTCGGTAGCAGGTGTTTCTCCACTTTACTCAGTTTTCAACAGCAAGTTCGAACTTATCTATAGGGAAGTTTGCAGCAATAAAATTCAGTTGATGTTTATCGTTGAAGCGTAACCAAGGATTGGCCTACATTTACGCTTACCATGAAAAAGTTGGTTATCCGATCATCACTCATTCTGATGACCTGACCAGCCCATCTGAACTGTGATTGCATCAGAAAGGATTCCATACCACCGACACCACTTTTGATGAAAAGATCAGGTTAGAGATTTTGTCCTGCCGTGTATAACTGCATATTGAAAGAAGACAGCGTTTATGAAAAGCATCTAGTTGATTGACGTGTGTCCTGTATGGCGTCCACACTTCTGACCCATAAAGAAATGTGGTGAGAATAACTCCTCGATAAACATTGATTTTCGTTTTCAGTGAAATCCTATGAACATCCCATAGGCGATGCTTAAACTTCCCAAAGCATTGGTTGCTTTTGATATTCGGTTAACTATTTCGTCATCCAAAGAGGCACTTGAATTGACTTTGCTTCTTAAGTACAAGAATGATTTCGCATACCTGAAGGTTGTTGCTGCCAACAAGAATGGGAACAATTAGAAAGGTATGGGCAGGTGCTTTTTGTTTTACACCCTTGACCTGCTTAGGTGTAGGCCTTGGTTGATGGACAACTTCAGTTTTCTTTGTGCTTATAGTTAATCCGAATGCGTGGTAAGCGGTGGAAAACAATTGATGAGGGCTTGAGCTTCTTTAATTGAGGTGGCCATGATCGCAGTGTCATCAGCAAACAAAAGATCATGAATAATGCTTGCTCAAGTCAGCAATTTTGATTTAAAACATTGGTGGTTAAAGAGGCTGTCACTTGTGTGGAATTCAAATTTTACACCCATGTCAAGATCACTAAAAGCATGGTGTAGCATGATCAAAAAGAAGAGAGTGAAAAATACAGGACCCATGACACAAGTTTGTTTTGTGCCATTTGTTACATCAAAGGTTACTGAAAACTCTCTATTAGATAGAACAGATGCTTTCATTCCTTTGTGAAACGAGATGATGACATTTAGCATACTTTCAGGTATGCCAAACTTTATGAGTACTTTTCAGAGGTCACCCCTGTTTACAGTGTCAAACACTTTGGTCAGATTGATAAAGATGGAATAGAGTTCATTGTTTTTCTCGCGAAATTTTCTCTGCAACCTGATGAAGTGAAAAATATCATATCAATGGTTCATGGACCTGAACGAAAGCTACACTGAGATTTCAGGATAGATGCCATCAGTGAGATATTTGATTATTCTGTTGAGAATAACACTAGCAAGAATTTTGCCAGTGATACTTAGAAGTGCAATGCCATGGGAATTATCATATACAACCTTTTTGCCTTTGTTCTTGAACAAATGTTTTATGCAAGCATTTTTGCAGTGCAACAGAACCAACCTTCCGTATGAGTTTCTTATCCAGTCTTCCCACCATATTTAAAAATTTCGTTTGGGGAATAGCATCTTTTTCAGGGGCTTTGTTCAAGGAGAGTTGCTTGATAGAATCCTGAATTTCCTTTAAGCATGGTTCCAGACACAACTGGGAAATTTCTGGTCATTGATGAATTGAAGCAATGACATTATCATCGATGGTAGAGGTGGAATTAAGGACATTTTCAAAGCGTGCTTTCTATCGTGATATAATTTCCTTCTTGCATGTATGGAGTTACTGTCAGACGACATAACAGGTGAAATTTCATTTCCTTGTGGGCTGTCACCTTTTTAAGGCCTTCATAGAATGCTTTGTGATCTTTTCTGTCAGCTGCCACCTGGATTCCCCCAGCCTTTGTAGATCACCAGGACTTTTTCATTTTTCTGAGAGCATTTTGCACTTCCTGCTTACACTGCTTACATATACGTTTGTTGTTGGACAATTTTTGTTGT
>OZ010597.1:1501059-1546059 GCA_963932145.1 Acanthosepion lycidas
TAATTGAGTGAAAAATAACGTAAAAAAGAAAACACTGACAGAAAACAAATAATAAATGACAATGTAGAAAGAAAAAAGCAAGAAAAGAAGAAAAAAGTGACATGATTAAAAGCTGACTGGTATTAAAACTTCGCTCTTTGGCATATTCGATAAGGGTTCGCAGACGAAGAGACATCCAGGGAAATATAAGCGGTATTTTGTTTAATTGACAATGTTGTTTTCCTGGAATTCTCACGGCTACACAACAACATTCCACCTCCTTTTGACCCAACAGCACTGCCCTTGCTTACGCCCACACAAGTATTAACAAGTATGACGCGTTAGTCGATTTCTCGTACCCCTCAACCCCACCCTGCGTCTTTCGTGGCTGCCGGCAGGGAAAATGTCTGCGAGCAATGAAACGAGAGGCAAATCTACATAATGGGCTCGGAAATTCTTGAAGCGTGGAGTAAGAGGTCTTCAATTAGTTTATTGGCTTTGTGATCTGGTTTCAAGATCGAACATTTGAAGGAAAGAAGGGAATAGCAAGAAGAAAATCAGAAGAAGTGAAGAAAAAATGACACAAAGAAAGAAAGAAAGAAAGAAAGAAAGAAAGAAAAAAGATGCAGAAAAAGATACTGGAAATAATGTAATAAGAAAAGGAACGAATAAAAATTATGAAGAAAAAAAAAGAAGAAAAAAAAAGAAGAGAAATCGGAAAGAGACATTTTGTAAGTAGAAAAAAGGAACTGAATAAAAATTAAAGAAAGACGTTTATTTCTTAAAAAGGTAACTAGGAAAGAGAAAAAGAAAGCTTGTGTGTGCGGAGTAGAAATGAAGATTACTGAACATAAGCAGGAGAAAAGAAAGATATCATAAATATTAATAAAAAGGCGTGTCTTAACATTATAATTAATAAAAAAAAAACGAACCCACTATTCCCTTATATCTCAATGAAAACGTTTTGACTAGGACTGAAGCAAATAGTAGGATTGTTTCCATTATATTTTTCCTTCTCACTATTGATTCGCTGATCAGGGTTAGGGTTAGAAAACTGCTGTAAAATTCTTTGATAACAATAATAACTCATCTTCAAGATCCAAATTACAGGGGACCAGTACTATTTACAAATTCTTATGTCCATTATGGAACTATGTTCCTGATCAATCCAAATTCATAAATAATTATATTGGATATTCTACATGTCTAACAAGAAGACTCACGTTACATCTCTCTGACCATAGCTCAATTAAGTCTCATTTAAATATACAGAGAGACCTACCAAACTCCATCCGCAACATACTCGTTGATAATACAAATATAATAGCCTCATCCACATGTAAAAAAAAGTTAAAAATAATGAAAGCATTATTAATAAAAGAAAAACAAACACTCAATAATATCAACTATGAACACGGCCACAATGTGCTGATCGTGTTTTGAAAATATTCCTATAACTCTAGATACATACATAAAACAACTTTATTCCTGATAATGGGTGAAAGTATAGCCGAAAGCGCTGGACATAAAAAAAAAAAAAACATTCGCACGATTTCTATATAATTTATGTCCAGAAATGTAGAAAAATAAAAAACACACGAAAAATTAAATAAAAACTTAACCACAGAACATTGTCAGTAACGTTTTTTTTATTTGCCGACGATTTTCATCGTTTGTCTTTCGTTTCTTAGCCGGTCAATAGAACTGATTTCAAAATTTCTGGCACAAATTCAGGCCAACTCGCTCGAAGTTAGCATCAGGCATATTGACAGCTCAAATGTTATTGTTTCGCCTGTATTTATACCTGACACACGGTCGTCTTACATTCTTTGTCCACTGGTAAGTTGGCTATACATATAAGGTGAACTTTAGGTATTCTGTCATTATATTCTAATGTTATATCAAGGAAGTAATTAAAACATTAGACTTAATGAAAAATACATACCAACCTTATAAAAAACCTAATACCAATCCTTTATATATCCACCCGAAGTCAAGTCAAATCATCCACTATCTATAATAAAGCATGTAACTTCATCCATAGAAAAACGAATAAGTATAAATTCTGCCAATGAAAAAATATTCTATGAAGACATTAATTGTTTAATAAAGGCTTTAAAGAATAACGGCTATAAATGTCCTGACATTGAATATAAAAATAATAATAAAAATAACCAGAGGAAAAATAGAAATAGAAAAATCATTTGGTACACCTCCCCATTCAACCAAATGGTTTGTAGTAAGTTAGAACATACATTTTTTGCTTTAATTGAAAAACATTTTCCTAGAAATCATACACTTAGCAACATTTTTAATAAAAATACCCTAAAATTAAGTTATAGCTGTACTGAAAATTTAGAAACAATTATAAAGAAAACACAATAATAAAACTTTAAATAAACATTTAAACCAGAATCAAAGAAATAGTGACCCAGAAATAAGAATAAATAACAGTAAAGAAAAATTATGTAACAATAAGAATCCTACAAATTGCCCATTGAATAATAAATATCTCACAGAACCTATAGTTTACCAATGCACTATCTCATCTATTGAGAATCCTAATATTGGAAAATTTTATATTGGTAGCACTAAAAATAAGTTTAAATTTAGGTGGATCCAGCATCTGTCTCCCTTCAAAAATAATGAGTATCGTAACAAAACATTTCTGTCAAAATATTTTTGGCATTTAAAAGAAACAAATAAAACACCCATAGTAAAATGAAAATTATTTTTAAAAAAGAGAACATGTAGCTCTTTAAATGACCTATGTCCTGTGTGCCTACATGAGAATTATTATTATTAATATTAATTATTATGTTTGTGAAAAACAAGAATTTATAAAATCAAAGAAAAAAATAACGGTTTTGTAGAAATTGCATTATGTTTAATTTAAAAAATAATTAATTATGTAAAAAATTGCATAATTATATATCTATTATTTGGGCCTAAATAAGAAAGTAAGGAAATGCATAATTAAATTCTAATATATTAATTTTTAAAATACCATATCTAGTATATTAATAAATATAATAATATATAGTATTTTATCTCTGTATAAATAAATATATAAATATATAAAATATGACTTAATCATATTTGAAAGCCCCTTGAAGAAAATCCCAATGTATTCCACAAAATAAAAAATAAATAAATAGAAAATTGAATGTATTGTATCGTCTCTTTTGAATGCCCTTAAATAAAATAAAATAAACAATGATGACACGTTCTTATATAAGGAAACCAATATAGACAGACAGAAATTACCAACCCACACATAACCCTTAATCTATATTTAATTTGCCATCTTAAATTATACTCGTATCCTGATTCGCTAAAAAGCCAAAACCCTCTTATGAATTTTTTAATCTCAATCCACCATCAACTTTAACTATGTAATAACATTTAGCTTAAAAAAAGTAAATCATTTTTTTCGAAAGTTATTTATTATGACTTGAGAATGGAACAAAAAATTTAATTTTAAGTTTAATTTAAGTTTTAGGTTTTGGTTTCGAAACAAGGTAATTTCAGTGTCACGATGAATACATATTTTTAAATAATTATAATATTATGCTCTTCTGTGTATCGAACAATGGTTTTACAAAAAAAAAAAAGCTAAAGAACTGTTGATTATAAAATCTGACTGTTCTTATTTTTCGAAATAAAAGTATAAAACTTAATATTATGAGACATAATAAAAACGGGGGAAGCAACGGGTTTCGCTCCCGCTCTTCAGGCTTCAACGGGAGATTTAAAATTAACACAGAAAAATGTACAATAAAAGGAAGTTGTGAAAAAAATAATTTTTTTTTATTTCCTTTTTTGTTGTATGGTCTGTGACAAGAGTAAATCCTCACTCTTTTGAAAGACAGAAGAACACGTGAGTCAACGGCTAGCGGAGATGTTTCAATAAAATCACCTGGTGGTAAGTATCGAGAAACCACATACTGTCATTATCAAGAAAATTCATAGCACTGGCTAAAATAAACGTTGAGATAATGGTGTAAAGGAGGTCAAGTCCCTTGGGAGTGACATCTCACCCGGTTATGGGAGATATATGTGACAAGTATCATCTCACCGTTATCCAGCGGCCGTTCGCAACAAACAGAAAATACTAATTAGGACTTGAACTATGAGAACATTGCTTCGATGTTGCTAGCTAAAAACATCAAGAATGAAATGAACAGGTTGCATATTAATATTCTAGATATATGTGAAACTATGTGCATAAATAACAAAAGCACTTTTTATGTGACGGAGGAGATGGAATCACACAAGACTAATGCATGATAGAATCTATTCTAGGCAGAATTATTCTAGTTAAGCTGAAAGGAAAGCCATTTAATATATCCATTAGAGTAATATACTAGCCAACAACACAAAGCACAAAGAAGGAAATTGATAAGTCATATTTCACACTGTATAGCGCTAATCATCTCAAGAAATTAAACTTCATCATGGGCGACCTAAATGTGAAAATAGTAAAGGAAAGAGACGTTGAAATAGACAATAATATGGCTTAGGATACGTAACGAGGACGGAGAAAAATCGATTCAGTGGTGCATAGCAAACGACAGAATAAAAAAAAACAACACTTGATTTCAAAACCACCAATGGCGCTTTTGGAGAGGGAGAAACCCAGGAGAAGACGTAAAGAACTAGATCTGACTTCATAATAAAAGCACAGCCAGCACTGCCACCACAGCCAGCACTGCCTTATTCAATAAGGCAGTACTGGCTGTGGGGGAGATGAAAATCGAAACCAATACCTAATCTACATTATAAAAAACAACTTGAAAACGGACGAATGCTGCCAAAATCTAAAGCAAATTTCACAGGTTGGATGTAAATATAATGCTCGGATGGTATTGGAAATTCAAACTGGAACACATTAAGGGAGCGCTAGGGTCACATGAAGAGATCTCTGGGGGTACATTAAGAGATATCTAGGGTAACATTAAGAGATCTCTAGGGTCACATTAAGAGAGCTCTAGGGTTCACATTAAGAGGTAACTAGGGTCCCATTAAGGGAGCTCTAGGGTCCCATTAAGAGAGCTCTAGGGTCCCATTAAGAGAGCTCTGGCTGCAAACAACGTCAAGGAATGGTACAGAATATCGAACATCAGAAAAAAATGCAAGTAGGCCAAAGAGGAATATCTCAACGAAAGTGTACAGAGATAGAAATAAACATCTTAAACCCGACCTATATGCATAAAAGAATAAAGAAAAACATGACAAAAAACATTCTACTTGACAGGATGCATGAAAAGGTAACGTTCATTATAGAGAAAGAAAAAATAGCCAAAGATAGAATGAATTTCTCAGACAATTCTTCTACGCCGGAAGAGCGAAACATTTAATGAAGAAAAATGTGATAGAACCGGAAATATTAGAGTTGATTGAACAGGAACAATGTGGAAACACCAGATGAGATTGTAATAGAAATGATATATGCTTAGGCGATTTCGGGGTTGTCAAGATTACTGAAATAATACGCCCGTGGCAATACAGCGGCTGGTCTTAGCACCCCCAGCATCATAGCGCTTCCTAAGAAGTCAGGTTCAAATGAGTTTATCATCCAGATTCTGATAAAAAGCGCGCGTAGTGGAATTAAACCCGAAATACTGCGAAAACAGTATGGTTTCTTTAAAGACACTGGAACAAGAAATGCAATATTTATGGTCAGAATTATATCAGAGAGAGAAATGGAAATGAAGAAGGACGTATATTTATGTTTCATAAATTATGCAAAGATATCTAATAAAATACGACACAAAGATCTATTTGAACTTATTGCGTAAGTAGATATCAATAGAAAGGGGAGTAAGACAAGGATGCGTCTTCTCACCTGATTTATTTAACGTTTACATCAAGACTAGAGTTCCTAGCAGAAGTTATTATTGGTGGGTACAAATTTAACAAAATAAGATGTGCAAATGGCACCGTTTTAATAGTAGAAAAAAACTGCATCAAATCTTAGACATAGTAGTAATGGAAAGTGGGAAGAAAGGACTAACCAACAATTGTATTGTAATAAGAAAGGGGATACGGTCATTAGCAAAATGGACAGCTCAAGACGCGAGTTACGAATTAGTTACGAATTCCAAGTTTTGTTCACCTCTGCCAGGTATTGAACTCACAACTGTTTGGGTCACTTTTTGGATTACTTCAACAAACGCTTTTACCTACTGAGCCGTGAATATGACAATAGAGATAAAGACAACAGTCCGATCGATGTAAATAGTGTAAATAGTTACAACAGTTCATCTCAGAATTAGAGACAGAAGATTTCCAAAGGTTAAATAAATTATTAAATAAAGGTTAAACATTCGTTAGAAACAAAGAAAAAGTGTGATGAACTGCTATGTAATATTAATCGCCTCGATATCACTGTTCAGACTCAAGTAAAAGTCTGGTTTCGGTTACCGTTTCTGTATACGTATATCAGCTGAAGAAGGCCGGGGCGTACAACGGCTGAAACGTCGTGAATATGCCAATGAAGATGAGGACAACAGTCTGAACAATGTAAATAGTGTAAATAGTTACAAAAGCTCATGTCAGGAATAAAGAGAAATGAAAGGAAAACAATGGCAGAGTGTTGATGACATGAATGGATATACTAAAAGAATTTCGTCAAAAGAAAAAGCTGGAATATTGTGCATCAAACTCTAACAGCTATAGTAGCTTCTTTTTTTTTTTTTTTATTAGCGGTGTAGTGACGGTAGGCGTAATAGCTTTCCTAGCATTTCCGCCTAAAACCGCGCAATTTGTTCCCATTATTCTACAACCCGAGGCGCTGATAGAAACGCTGAAACATTTATTACATTCGCGCGCATTCTCAGGCAAAAGAAACGCATTTTGCAAAAAAAAAAAAAAAATTCTACAAGATGTTGTTTTAAGATTTAAATAATCTATATTCCTTGCATCCCGGGAGCAAATATGAATGAAGAAATTATTTTGAAGAAATGCAACGAATATAAATACTTTTATATTTGTAATTTTCAAACCCGCCTTAGTAGTATTAGTTTTAGTAATAGTAATGGTGGTGATGGCGGTGATGGCGGTGGCTACCACCACCATTACTAGCACTGGTAGAACAGAATGGCATAGTTTAAACTGCGATTTTTAAGCACGGTTTCTTATTTGTTGATTGTTCTTATCGACTGAGTTTTTACCCAAGTGAAATCTTTGTCGCTTTAATTAGAAATCAAGTGGCAGCAAGTCTACATATTACAGGAACTTCCTCGGTATTCCCGGGGATTTTAATTTTTCTGGATTGTTTCCATTCTTTCTCAGATTTCCAATTTCTGGAATAACTTTGCAAGAACTCTCAGAACCAATTCGAACGTGTCATGTACGATGAGTGCAGCAGTTTAATGTAGTTTTTCAAAGTTTTTACCTTTCTTTCAATTTTACCCTCTTGTCTGTTGGAATGAGGAAATCAATTTTTCAGTCATATTACCTTCATTTTCTTTCTGACGACTATATATCCGGGCTTCTGATTTGGCTCGGTGGTTCTGTTTGAATTTCGAACTGTTATAGAATGCTACGCTTTCGATTCGCTGGTATATATATATACATATATATTTTTTTTATTTTTATATGTCAATATTTTTATAGTAATGGCCTCGTCCTTTGCATTATTCTAAAATGAAGTTTAAAAAAATAGACAGAAAAACATTGAATAATATTGCTCCCTGGCCGATGTGCGCAATAAAGTATGTATGATGTAATAGGTTAAAAAAAAAAGTAGCATTGCTGTGACGTACACAGCATTGGGGTTTCTTAGTCATCGACCAACAAGGGTAAAATTCTTAATACCCGCCCCCCTCTAGGTTACCTCACTTCACTTGAAACTTTGATTATCATCACTGGAAAGTGGAAGAGTGACGTTGTGTTAAATAATCAGACGAGCCATATTTCCAGGTCTGTTAGAGCAGACGGTCGAGTCCGTGTGTAAAGGAAACCGCATTAGAAACAAAGCATCCAGCGTTTCACCAGGATGTTGTACGACCTGCGGAAGACTCTATAGCCCGGTGTAAGTAATTTCTGTTTGGGTTTGCAAGGTAACGGAAGAAACTAGATTCTGTTTTGATAGGGTTTGACATACACAGATCTTGTTGTCTAAATGCCCCCCCATTCTCTTCTCTGTTTACAGTTGTATATGGTGTGGCAAGATAATACAACTTTCTGTCATGTATGGATGGCACGAAACTGGTTCCAAGAATTCTTGGCTGATATAAAATACTCTATTACTCCCCTCCCCGCTCACTTGATTTAAACCCCATTGAAAGATGTATAAGACATGCAGACCTCCCTAAATTCCCAAAGGCTACACCGTAAAAGCCTAACTCGGGGAATGCCTTAAAATGTGTTTGGGTGCATATACCAAAGCTACAAATCCACCTTCTCGTAGACTTCAGGATACCTCGCGTAGCCTCTGGTATTCAGTAGAAGAGAAATTATTAGATTGCTGTCACTATGTTTTTGTTTTTTTTTCAGTTTATTTGTACTGAATAAGTTTTCATACCCTAGATGTGACTTCTAGATTCTATTAGAAGTCTCTTTAATACGTCAGAACCCTACACGCAAGCCACCAATCTGCTATCGGTTGGCATGCCACTAGCGATTGTCGCAGGTGGCCGGCTGTCGAGCCACCGACATGTTCGTCTCGGCAATGTTACCACTGGTGGACGCTAGAGATCCACTGGTGGTTGCCACTAGAAGACCGCTCGCGATGCATCAGCGACTCGCCACTGGGTCACTAGCAGCTTGCGTGTAGGGAAAATTATTATTGTTCACTTTAGGAACTTTCGAATTATTTCTATTTTCAGATTTTTTTCTTTTTCCTTTTATATTTCTTATTTCTTTTGTCTTTCATTTTTCTTATCGTTCTTTTATTCCTTACTCTTGTTGGTTTTCTTCATTTTACTTCATTTTTTTTTTAAATTTTATTTCATTCGTTTTCCCTAAGACTTCTTTCATTATTTAAAACTTACCGTCTTTTTCATCGCTTTCTTCTTCTGATTCTTCTTTTTTACTTGGCCTATTTTTCCTTCCTCCTCTACTTTTCTTCCTTTTCTATCTCCTTTCATTCTTTTCCTCTCTTTTTCTTCTACATTTTCTCTTTTTCTTTTTTTCTTTCTTTCTTTCTTTCTTTCTTTCTTTCCATCCTTTTTCATATTTCTTTCCTCCTTTTCTTTAATTCTTTCTCCTCTTCTTCCTTACTTAACAGCACCCTCCCCAGTATTCAGAACTGTACAGATGCTATACTATTTTCATGGTACCAGAAGAAGAACAGAGTATACAGAGGTCGTTCTAATGTTGAATATCTCGTCTACATAATATAAAAATGATTGTTTATTATTTATCAAATATTTTTTGGGGGTGTTGGGCTGAGTAGTTTCTGCGAAGGCTGAGCGGTTTTTCTCACCTCTTTTTATCGTAACGCTTATCTGGATTCTACCACCGTTAAATGTGAGAGGTAGATTGGTAATAAGCGTCCGACAATTTAAGACTCTTCATCGAGTCCTACTTTAATTTTCCTATTCATCATGATAGAGGACATAATAACTTCCCCCTACCAAGCCGAGCCACTCCATTCCCATCATGCAATTAATTGTCAAGTTGATAAATGAGCCTACGGTTGACACAGTTGGCCTAGATTCAAAGGACATGACCTCAACGATATCTTTGATGATACATAGGGTGAGGAAATGGCATTGATATTTACTACGCTTAGCATTGGTCCGGAAAATGAGAAGAAATACTGAATGGACAGGGCTAGTTTACCCTGTATATTCTCCTTTTATGTGTCAAGTACATTCAGGACGCGAACGATCATGGTTCTCCACAGCTTCCTAAGTAATTTAGTAGTTTTTTTTTTGCCTTCATCGTCCCTCTTTGTCCTTCTGTCATCTGTTCACACAAATTTGTTATGTAGGTTACTGGTAGATTTAATGTGTTTCTCTTGCCTTCAATGTGTCTTGTGGATGCTAAATACTCTAAGTCCTCTTTACTCATTATGTGTGTTTTATGAATTTTTGTTTGCCTCTTTCGAATTATATGTTTTCTTGTTCCATAAGACTTCATCGTTAATCACATTCTCTGTCCATGGTATTCTTATCATTTGTTAATAGAACCACGTCTCTGTCACTTCAAAATTTTTCTGTATTCCCAGCTAGAAAGAATATGTTTTACGTAGCTATTCAGCACTATTTTCTCTGCTTCTAAAGATCTTGCTACGTTGATTATTTTCTGGGAATTATTTTTCCGTATTTTTATGCACCTTCGTATTTCTGTGTGATATGTAGGAACGTTTTGCTGAAGACGGCAAGGATATGTACTCAGTCCTTCAACTACCTATCCCCACATAAGACTGGGAAAATCCTTTACCGATCAATGAATGCGGCGTCGCTGGCCAGTCGCCAAAAAAGCAGCCATTTATTTTACTTCTTTGATAGAACAGAAAAATTAAACTTTTTAACGGGAGCACCTAATCAATATCATTAGTTCCACGTACCAGGATATCAAAGAATTTCATTTTCAAGCTGCTAACAGCACCATAATTAATAAGTCTGATGAAAAATCAATTAAACTCGATTTAGTTTTACAACGCCAATTCATGTGAACGTTTGTCAAAGCAGATGTAAAAATGAACATAATCGACGCAGACCTTATCACATTTTGAGTTGTGTGTGAATGTGTCGTATCCAGCCGACACTCCCACAGTTTTTAAAAATAACTGAACCAAAAGCTTAACCAGCGACCGTTGTAAAACTGATTCAGGATATAAAAGGCCTAAAAGCAGTCGAAAGTTCCTTCCGCTTCCTATGCCGTGTGTGGTAGGGGGACCATCTCTCAGTTGTGTCTCTGTCTTCGGGCAGAGTGCAACTCAGTTGTGAATCTGCCTGCGGACAAAGACACAGTTGGGGAAAATAAAAACTGGGGTGCCCAGTCCCGGAGAACAGCTGCCCCCGCATTACACTCAAGAGGAGGTGACCGGTAGTCATACCGGCGATTGCGGGAACTTAAACCCAACCTTGTGTCACATCTTGTCTCAGTGGGAAGACCCGGATAAGTAAACCTTCCGCGACCCAGATGACTAAGATCAAAGTGTAGTATATGTTCCATCAACCGAAAACCGGTAAACTGATTCAGCCATCATCATCTGCAACTCTAGTTCGCCATCGTCCGCCGCCTCAGCTATCTCCCTAGCAACGATGATATGAGAGAAAGTGTGCTTTTCAGGAAAACGCTCTTCAGTGTCGATAAAACTGTCCTATTCTGGTCTACGCTTTTCAGAGACTACAACACTGTCCTTTTCAGGACAGCGCTCTTCAATAAATACAAAACTGTCCTTTTCAGGACAACACTTTCCAAGACTATCTAAACTAGGACAAAGCTCTTATCCCCCTCTACATGTACATGCAGATATAGTCTTTGCCTAGTGCACCGCAAGCTTAATTTTGTTGATGTATTTTCTTTAACGAAAATAAGCATGGCGATATATCTTTTACTCAATTCTTCCTTTTGTTGCTATTCAATATCTGTTTGCACCCGTAACGAATGTATTCAAGTTTACTTTAACGAACGAGGAGACAATCATAAAAACATGAGTAATCAGCTGAAAACCACAAGATGTTAGTTTACTCTGCGCCACACAGGCTGCGACCAGATAGTCAGAAGTTTGCCAAAGAGGAATTTGAGAAAATGCAGCAACAAGGTGTAATACGACCGTTAAAATGTTCATGGACATCTCCAATCTATTTGCTACTTAAAGACAAGTTGACCTCGCAACTATGCACTTACTTATTGTCCCATTATCACCTTCGGATATGACAACTAGTGGAACATATATTATATACCTATATATTATTAAATATATTATGTCCCTATATAAACATTATATACATTACGTGTTTTCGAAGCTCCCCAAAAATTAATAATTTTTTTTAAAACATATAAAATGTTAGGTAGGCAAAAAAACTAGAAAGTAAGACAAACTGCGAAATATCTGGATATAAATAAACAGAAATATCGAAAAATTGGTTAATTTTAGAAAAAGATAACAGAAAAAAAGAAAAACATAAATTTGGATTTAAGCCTAAAATACTAGGAGATCATGAAGTCATGATTTATAACATACAAGAAAATAATTTATACTACACAGCTGTATAAAATCTTAAGACCAATGAAAATAAAGTAAAACATGCATTGTTTGACTCAACTAATTATTTATGTAGGTTTTCAAAAAAATAAAAATAAAAAAAGGAAAAATAAGAAAAAATAAATTTTGTTTGCATTTAATATGGAAAATGTGAATACTAGGAAATTAGTATCAGTCATATCTGGTCAAAAGTTTAAGAACATTTCTAAAAGATTGTCCTGAACAGAGTAGGAGATGACGAAAAAGACTTCTGAGTAATGAATTGTACGGCCTTCATAGTAAATAACTTTAAAAATTCACTTTAGCATGGTCGATATGAGTGTCTTCATTTTTCGAAGCTCTTCTCAAATATGTGGTTGAATCTAACAACGAAAAAAGATTTTTTTTTTTTTATTTTTATTGGCCTTAAGATTTTGTCCAACATTGTGCATCTTGACATTATTATCAGCTAAATTATCAATTGATAAAAAAAAATGAACGAAATTTGACAAAAATAACTTTAGGTAAACAAAAACAAAACAAAAATAAGCCAAATGGTCGTCAGGACATTGGTAGAAAAACAAATAAATACTAATACAGAAAAACTCGGTAACTGGAAAAAATTGTAAATAATAATAAACAATATATACACCCATGTGCAAATTAATTGAAACAAAACGAATAATCCCGTTATTATTTACATTTTTTTTCATATTTTTCCAATGAAACATGACAAAGTGCCCATGTTAGTACTTCGTATGTCCATTCCAAGAAATTGTTCCTTGAAGACTGACCACAGATTCTCGATTGGATTTAAATGGGGACAGTTTCCGGGCCAGTCTAGTGCTTTGATTTACTCACTGGTAAGGCTTGCCAGTGTGTTCGTGTAGCGTTACAATTTCCGTACGCTTTTTCGGATTAGCGTCCATCGTGGGCAATAACCGTAGGACAACTAATCGACAGTCGAGACAATGATCTAATCTGAGGAAAAAATAAAAATCAATTACACCCAGTCACTCGAGTGAGTCTAAAACTGACCGTATGGTGAAAGAAAGGAAATCGGTTGTTTCAATTAATTTGCACAAGGGTGTATATAACTTCAAATAAATATAATAATCAATATATATATATATATATATATATATATATATATATATATATATATATATATATAATAAATTAAATAAAAGCAATAATAATTGGGAATTATATGAAATCATTATATTACATTTTAAGCAATATTTACATTTTTAAATTAAACTTAGAATCCGTTAAGTTTTTTAGCTTAAAAAAAACGCGTCATCTTTTCTTGAGTTCAGAACGCCATTCTTAGTTCCATCAATGGAAACATCCCTATAATCCCATCAAGTCCTAAAGAACAAAACGCGTCACACAAAAATTAATGAATTTCGCTACGATCTTTAAAAATCTAAATGCAATGTTGTCATCTTCTGACTTCTTGAATTCTGTTGACCTCTGTTTCTTTCAATCTAAGTAACTTCTTGCATTCTAGTGACTTTTATTGCCTTACATGCTGTTTTTACAATGACGTTCACTCTGCCTTGAGGTAGACTGTTGCAGAGTAAGAGGCTCAACTTATGCGAATATGTAGAAAAGATAACGGTTAATCTTAGGCTTGAACAGGTAAAGTTTGCAGTAATCAGGAAAGCAACCCCTTGGGAGTCGGTTCCATAAGACAATGATTAGTCGGAAGAATCTGCTTGAGTAGAACTTACATCTCACCAGAGGGATATGAATGGAATGAGGGTGGTTGCTACAACGTGCCTGGCATGGCGAGTCTTACCCGTGAAGTTTAGGACTAATTGAAATAATAATGTATTTCATCTGAACACTAACCATGAAAATAGCGATAGAGCAGTGAGAGGCTTGCATTGTCTCATCTAAGAGAAAGGGGCTGCAGGGTGGGAAATAATTCATCGCTTACAAGGATGCGGAGACGCTTTTGGACACAAACGAGTGTCGAAAGTGAAGACTGGGCAACCGCCATGCAATAAATTAAAACAATGTAAGAAATCAGAATTAAATGCGAGCTACGAGTATAGTCTCTTTTTGCTTTTCAAATAAATGTAAATATTTATAAATAAAATATACTAATGAGATATAATTATCAATAAGTATAAAAGGTGAAAGCATTCCTTTTACTTTGATCCCATAGATCTATCATATTACTCTAACTTTGGTTGCTGATAACTCACAAATGTTAATCTTTCAAAATGTTATTTTTTTTCTTTTCTTTACGGTCCGAATATTCAGTATTAACCCTTTGAAGTTTAATCACTTGCACCTTATTTTCATTTTAGGAAAATAAATAAATAAATAGATAAAGCCATTCCGCTCTACCAATAATTCTGTTGACGTTTTTACTTCGCTCTACTTTGAGCGACTTTCAGGGCATTAAAAATAAAATAGAATAATAGAAAATCACAACGTTTTTCTCGACCAAGGACAGCTTCATTAATTGGGCACATTCAAAAGTGTAAACACTTTAAATTAATTAAACAGATTTCTGCGAAAGGTGGTGTTGACGTTGGTATGAACATCGAACTTTGTTCATCAGGAGCTGAAGTCTAAGAAAAGACGAAAATTTATGATCTTTCGAAGATCCAAAGAAATTCAGCATCTTTATATTTCTTTATTTATATCTGTTGAGGGGTACTCCCCTTTTTACACAAATGGACTCACCCAGTATATACATATACTACGGCTACGTGAAGACCAGAGAGCAAGACCTCCGAGTCTAGCTGAGTCGTGATACAGTCTTTGACTGTAAGCGACAGCTGTCGGACTCTCTGCGTTAACAGAGAGGAACCCGGACGAAGCTTTGCCGAAGGGCAAGGTTTCGTCCGGGGAGGTAGACAGGGCCTGAACCCGTCTAGGCGGGTTCAAAGGCTATATTTTTGGCCGAGACTACGGGCGCGGAAATACCCACATTAAACTGGCCTTGTGCCACATTCAATCCTCGTGGGTGGATCGATAAATACCGCAAGACTGAAGAGTCGAGTCCAGAGTGACAGAGTAAAAGGTTGTAGGTAACCGGAAGTGTGAGGGTAAGTTAGCAGCGTTGTAGGAGTCACAGTGAGCGAGCACGTAGACTCAGTAAGAAGTCATACAGCGATACTTCAATACCAAAGACTGTATATATATATTTTGCTACTAACCCGTATTCCTGGAACTACTAACCTACTTTACCAGTTTGTATTATTACGTTAATACATTATTTTCATATATTCATTCCTGGCGTTTGTTATTTATTGGTACCGGATTTCAACCTGGAACCTACAACAATATCAATTTCGATTATATCGATTATTTAATTTCGAAAAAGATTATCTTTTTCGGTTGTTTAAAAATCTATTCATTTATTAAATTTCTATTTATTCTTGGAGAAAGTATATTCGTCTTTCATAAGCCATTATCAAAGTAGTTATGTCGTTGTCATTGTTTATCAAATATCACATCTTCAGGCGTGATGCCTGTTTTTTTTTTTTTTTACGTATCATCTCTTAATATGACAATTCGTCGTGTTTTATTTTTAGTCAAATTTTTGTCATATTTAAAAATAGCATACTAAATATGTTTCATAAATGAAATCTTTTCTGTCTTTACCAAGTCTTCTCTCTTCTTTCTACTGTTGAAACCTTGCAGTCTTTTTTTTTTTAATCGAGTTTACCCTAAACAAGGCACTAAAGCCACAAAGACAAAAGAGGGTCCCTGGGTGTGGAAGAATTAGAAAACAGAAACATTACTAAGGAGCAAGAACAAAAGAAGATTAACCAGGTGGAGAGTAGATAGCGATTGACATTGCATTTAAATTTCTGGGGGTAAAATTTGACTAGAAAGCATGGAACCGAAAGGGATTTCCACAAGTGATAGCATGGAACATTTACGGTTAAATCTCTCGTCATTTCAACTGTAAATTGGTGAGACCTCGTTGCTGAGGTTAAATTCCTAAAGTCTCGGTATCATAGCACAGAATTTATCAGAACAATTACCAAGATAGTATTTATAGAAAAGACACAGAGACAACTTTACAGCGATGGAAATGTATTTTTATTTATTTATTAACGGCTCCCATGTCTTATCTATTTATATGCTAGGACTGCTAAGGAGATCCCCATAGACTAGCAAATGTGAGCTGATTCTTTCAAACTTGTCTCTACATTGTTCATTCCACAGAACTTTTTATCGTTACATAATCAGCCATATCTGATTTCATTGTCTCGCTTTGTTAAAATCAGTTATTTTTGTATTTCCATTTCTTCAAATGCATTGTCACTACTTAAATCTGAGCATCTCAGGCCTTTCTCGAATGGATAGTTTCATATTTTCATTAGAACTTAATTTGTTCAGAGCTCATTTTGGTACTAGTTGTTTGATTTAAGGCCTTTTTGAGTTACTTGTCTATCAGTGTGGCGTTCAAGGAATTTCGAACTGAACTGAACGCTTCATTTAATTTACCGGTGTAGTTTGTTCTCGTCATTGCCCATGTCTCGGGTTTTCTCGTCTTGTCTGCACTGCGTCTAAGACTGCATTAGAGAGGGCAGCGATTTTACTTACAATTAACACCTCACTAAATTTACAAACGCACGCTTTAATCCATGAGATTATTGTCTAATATTCCGGATTATCCCACGGGATAATTTAGCGACATTGTAATTGTGAGTTCAATTCCTGTTTCGTTAACTTGCCTTTTCTGTCATATTAGGCCGTGAGACAGAGAAACACGTAATAACGCATTTTTGTAAATATATTTTCTTTTACGGGGGATTTTTTTTTTCAAATTATTTTATATGAATCAATTGTTTGTTATTCCCCAGCTCACATGAAACTGTAAATATGTGTTTAGAATTTTCGTAGGGAGAATTCGGCATATTCTTGATTATAGGTGAAAGATTTAAAAATAAATTTGATATTATGGTAAAAAGAGTAATAAAGAATGATTGGGTCAAAAAATGCGACGAGCAAACTTAATGACAGGAAAAGTGATGAGCCACCTTTTCTGTTCCTTTTGAACCGTAAGCTACTTTTTAGCTTCGTGTGTTTTATACATAAATAATTGTTTCACGATGGCTTCACTGTGTGAAACAATTCGATCAAATTTGAAGATCTTTGCTATCTTTATTTGGTATGCCATTCTTCGATCAACTTATCGACATTGAATGCTCTTTCAGTAAAGACTGTTTATTGATAATATTTGTTGGATATTTAGTAAATTCATATATAGGTGTGTGTGTGTGTGTATGTTTGTGTATTTGTGTACAACTTTCCGTGTGTGCGTGTGAGGGTGTAGTTTGATCTGAACCTTTTTTTATCCTCTATTAACCTGTTTTTCTCATCTTCGATCGTTGAATTGACGTTAAGCATCAAACTTCTTGATTATAGTTGTCTTTGACAAAATCATCTTTTTCTCGGATAGAACTTGACAGGATGTGGCTATACTAAGAAAACCTCCATTAATGGAACACTCTGTATTTTCTCTACCTTAACAATATATGGCTGTGGTTGTTTTGTCGATATGTTTTTGAAAAAAAAATCTAATTAAATTATTCGTTAAATTTTCTCATTTTTTCTATTTCATTCGTGTTCTATTCTCTGTATTATTCCATTGTTCATACTGTAATTCTTCCTCTCTATCCTTCTCATTCTTTTTCTTTTCTTTCTTTGTCTATTCTCTAATTCTTCCTCTCTATCCTTTTCATTTTTTTTCTTTTCTTTCTTTGTCCATTCTCTAATTTTCCTGTCTATACTATTCATTCTTTTTTCTTTTCTTTCTTTGTCAATTCTCTAATTCATTCTCTCTATACTTTTAATTCTTTTTCTTTTCTTTCTTTGTCTATTCTGTAATTCTTCCTCTCTATCGTTTTCATTCTTGTTTTCTTTTCTTTGTTTGTCCATTCTGTAATTCTTTCTTTCTATCCTTTTGATTCTTTTTTCTTTTCTTTCTTTGTCCATTCTCTAATGCTTCCTCTCTATCCTTTTCATTCTTTTTTCTTATCTTTCTTTGCCTATTCTCTAATTTTTTCCTCTCTATCCTTTTCATTCTTTTTTCTTTTCTTTCTTTGTCCATTCTCTAATTCTGACTGTATATACTTTTCGATCTTTTTTCTTTTCTTTCTTTGTCCATTCTCTAATTCTTCCTCTCTATCCTTTTCATTCTTTTTTCTTTGCTTTCTTTGTCCATTCTCTAATTCTTCCTCTCTATCCTTTTCATTCTTTTTTCTTTTCTTTCTTTGTCCATTCTCTAATTCTTCCTCTCTATACTTTTCATTTTTTATCTGATCTTTCTTTGTCTATTCTCTAATTCTTCAACTGTAATTTTTTCATTATATTTTCTTTTCTTTCTTTGACTATTCTCCAATTCTTCCTCTCTATTATTTTCATTCTTTTTTCTTTTCATTCTTTGTCTATTCTCTAATTCTTCCTCTCTATCCTTTTCATTCTTTTTTTTTCTTTGTCCATTGTCTAATTCTTTCTCTCTATCCTTTATATTCTTTTTCTTTTCTTTCTTTATCCATTCTCTAATTCTTCCTCTCTATCCCTTTCATTCTTTTTTCTTTCCTTTCTTTGTCCATTCTCTAATAATTCCTCTCTATCCTTTTCATTCTTCACTCTTTTCTTTCTTTATCTGTTCTCTAATTCTTCCTCTCTAGACTTATCAATCTTTTTTCTTTTCTTTCGTTGTCTATTCTCTAATTCTTCCTCACTATTATTTCATTCATTTTTCTTTTCTTTCTTTGTCCATTCACCAATTCTTCCTCTCAAACATATCCATTCTTCTTTCTTTTCTTTCTTTGTACATTCTATAATTCTTCCACTCTATCCTTTTCATTCTTTTTTTTCTTATGTTTCTTTGTCTATTCTCTAATTCTTCCTCTCCATCCTTTTCATACGATTTTCTTATCTTTCTTTGCCTATTCACTAATATTTCCTCTCTATAATTTTCATTTATTTTTCTTTTCTTTCTTTGTGTATTCTCAAATTCTTCCTCTCTATACTTTTCATTATTTATTCTTTACTTTCTTTGTCCATTCTCTAATTATTCCTCAAAATATTTTCATTCTTCTTTCTTTGCTTTCTTTGTCAATTCTCTAATTCTTCCTCTCTATAATTTTCATTCTTTTTTCTTTTCTTTCTTTGTCTATTCTCTAATTCTTCCTCGCTATCCTTTTCATTCTGTTTTCTTTTATTTCTTTGCCCATTCTCTAATTTATCTTCTGTATGATTTTCATTCTTTGTTCTTTTCTTTCTTTGTCCATTCTCTAATTCTTCCTCTCATTCCTTATCATTCTTCTTAATTTCTTTATTTGTCCATTCTTTAATTCTTCCTCTCATTCCTTATCATTCTTCTTAATTTCTTTATTTGTCCATTCTCTAATTCTTCCTCTCATTCCTTATCATTCTTCTTAATTTCTTTATTTGTCCATTCTTTAATTCTTCCTCTCATTCCTTATCATTCTTCTTAATTTCTTTATTTGTCCATTCTTTAATTATTCCTCTCATTCCTTATCATTCTTCTTATTTTCTTTCTTTGTCCATTCTCTAATTCTTCCTCTCATTCCTTATCATTCTTCTTAATTTCTTTATTTGTCCATTCTTTAATTCTTCCTTTCAATCCTTTTCATTCTTCTTTCTTTTCTTTCTTTGTCCATTCTCTAATTATTCCTCTCTATAATTTTCATTCTTTTTTCTTTTCTTTCTTTGTCTATTCTCTAATTCTTTGTCTCTATCCTTTTCATTCTTTTTTCTTATCTTTCTTTGCCTATTCTCTAATTTTTTCCTCTCTATCCTTTTCATTCTTTTTTCTTTTCTTTCTTTGTCCATTCTCTAATTCTGACTGTATATACTTTTCGATCTTTTTTCTTTTCTTTCTTTGTCCATTCTCTAATTCTTCCTCTCTATACTTTTCATTTTTTATCTGATCTTTCTTTGTCTATTCTCTAATTCTTCCTCTCTATCCTTTTCATTCTTTTTTTTTCTTTGTCCATTGTCTAATTCTTTCTCTCTATCCTTTATATTCTCTTTCTTTTCTTTCTTTATCCATTCTCTAATTCTTCCTCTCTATCCCTTTCATTCTTTTTTCTTTCCTTTCTTTGTCCATTCTCTAATAATTCCTCTCTATCCTTTTCATTCTTCACTCTTTTCTTTCTTTATCTGTTCTCTAATTCTTCCTCTCTAGACTTATCAATCTTTTTTCTTTTCTTTCGTTGTCTATTCTCTAATTCTTCCTCACTATTATTTCATTCATTTTTCTTTTCTTTCTTTGTCCATTCACCAATTCTTCCTCTCAAACATATCCATTCTTCTTTCTTTTCTTTCTTTGTACATTCTATAATTCTTCCACTCTATCCTTTTCATTCTTTTTTCTTATGTTTCTTTGTCTATTCTCTAATTCTTCCTCTCCATCCTTTTCATACGATTTTCTTATCTTTCTTTGCCTATTCACTAATATTTCCTCTCTATAATTTTCATTTATTTTTCTTTTCTTTCTTTGTCTATTCTCTAATTCTTTCTCTCTATCCTTTTAATTCTTTTTCCTTTTCTTTCTTTGTCCATTCTCTAATTCTTCCTCTCTATACTTTTCATTCTTTTTCTTATCTTTCTTTGTCTATTCTCTAATTCTTCCTCTCTATACTTTTCATTATTTATTCTTTACTTTCTTTGTCCATTCTCTAATTATTCCTCAAAATATTTTCATTCTTCTTTCTTTGCTTTCTTTGTCTATTCTCTAATTCTTCCTCGCTATCATTTTCATTCTGTTTTCTTTTATTTCTTTGTCCATTCTCTAATTTATCTTCGGTATCATTTTCATTCTTTGTTCTTTTCTTTCTTTGTCCATTCTCTAATTCTTCCTCTCATTCCTTATCATTCTTCTTAATTTCTTTCTTTGTCCATTCTCTAATTCTTCCTCTCATTCCTTATCATTCTTCTTAATTTCTTTCTTTGTCCATTCTCTAATTCTTCCTTTCAATCCTTTTCATTCTTCTTTCTTTTCTTTCTTTGTCCATTCTCTAATTCTTCCTCTCTATAATTTTCATTCCTTTTTCTTTTCTTTCTTTGTCCATTCTCTAATTCTTCTTCTTTATACTTATCAATCTTTTCTTTCTTCACCTACTCTCTAATTCTTCCTCTCTATTCTTTTCATTCTTTATTCTTCACATTATTTGTCCATTCTCTAATTCTTCCTCTATATCCTTTGCATTCTTTTTTCTTTTCTTTGTGTCCATTCTCTAATTCTTCCTCTCTAACCTTTTCATTCTTTTTTCTTTTCTTTCTTTGTCTATTCTCTAATTCTTCCTCTCTATCGTTTTCATTCTTTTTTCTTTTCTTTCATTGTCTATTCTCTAATTCTTCGTCTCTATGCTTTTCATTGTTTATCCTTTTCTTTCTTTTTCCATTCTCTAATTCTTACTCTGTATCATTTTCATTCTTTTTTCTTTTCTTTCTTTGTCCATTCTCTAATTCTTACTCTCTATAATTTTCATTCTTTTTTCTTTTCTTTCTTTGTCTATTCTCTAATTATTTCTCTCTATCCTTTTAATTCTTCATTCTTTTCTTTCTTTGTCCATTCTCTAATTCATCGTCTCTATTCTTTTCATTTTTTTCCTTTCTTTCTTTGTCCATTCTCTTATTCTTACTCTCTATCGTTTTCATTCTTTTTTCTTTTTTTTCCATTCTCTAATTCTTCCTCTCTATTCTTTTCATTGTTTTTTCTTTCTTTTTTGTCCATTCTCTAATTCTTACTCTCTAACCTTTTCATTCTTTTTTCTTTTCTTTCTTTGTCCATTCTCTAATTATTCCTCTCAATATTTTCATTCTTCTTTCTTTTATTTCTCTGTCCATTCTCTTATTCTACCTCTCTATAATTTTCATTCTTTTTTTCTTTTCTTTCTTTGTCCTTTCTTTAATTCTTCCTCTCTAACCTTTTAATCTGTTCTTCTTTTCTTTCTTTGTCCATTCTCTAATTCTTCCTCGCTATCCTTTTCATTCTTTTTTTCTTTTCTTTCTTTTTCCATTCTCTAATTCTTACTCTATTTCCTTTTCATACTTTTTTTTTTCTTTGTCTATTCTCTTATTCTTCCTCTCTATCCTTTTCATTCTTTTTTCTTTTCTTTCTTTGTCTATTCTCTAATTCTTCTTCTCTATCCTTTTCATTCTTTTTTCTTTTCTCTCTTTCTCCATTCTCTAATTCTTCTTCTCTATCCTTTTCATCTTTTTTTCTTTTCTTTTTTTGTCCATTCTCTAATTCTTTCTCTCTATCCTTTTCATTCTTTTTTCTTTTCTTTCTTTGTTCATTCTCTAATTCTTTTTCTCTCTGCTTTTCATCTTTTTTTTTTCTTCTTTGTCCATTCTCTAATTCTTCCTCTCTATCATTTTCATTCTTTTTTCTTTTCTTTCTTTGTCCATTCTCTAATTCTTCTTCTCTATCCTTTTCATTCTTTTTTCTTTTCTCTCTTTCTCCATTCTCTAATTCTTCTTCTCTATCCTTTTCATCTTTTTTTCTTTTCTTTCTTTGTCCATTCTCTAATTCTTTCTCTCTATCCTTTTCATTCTTTTTTCTTTTCTTTCTTTGTCCATTCTCTAATTCTTCCTCTCTATCCTTTTCATTCTTTTTTCTTTTCTCTCTTTCTCCATTCTCTAATTCTTCTTCTCTATCCTTTTCATTCTTTTTTCTTTTCTTTCTTTGTCCATTCTCTAATTCTTCCTCTCTATCCTTTTCATTCTTTATTATTTTCTTTCTTTGTCTTTTCTCTAATTCTTCCTCTCTATCCTTTTCATTCTTTTTTCTTTTCTTTCTTTGTCCATTCTCTTATTCTTCTCCTCTATCCTTTTAATTCTTTTTTCTTTTCTTTCTTTGTCCATTCTCGAACATCCTCCATTCTATTCTTTTCATTCTTTATTCTTTTTTTTCTATTCAATGTTTTACTCTACCTCTAGATTTATTTCCTTTTTTTCTATTTCAACTTTTTTCGTGTTTTTCTTTCATAATTGTTTATGTTTTTCTTTCTTCTTTTTCAGTCATTCTTCATTCCTACTTCCTTTGCGTTTTCTCCCTTTCATTCCTTCATTTATTCTTTCTTGCTTGATTTGCATTTTTCACCATTTTTATTTTAAATCCTATCCTTTTGTTTTTTCTTTCACTTTGTTTTTTCTTTTCCGATTTGCCCATGTTTCTTTATTTCTTCATTCATTTTATTTGTTGTTTTTTCTTTTGTATTTGTTCATTTTCTTTCTTTCTTTCTTGTCTTTATATTCCCCGCATTTTCTCGCATTTTATTAATCTCTTGTTTTTTTTTACCTTTGTTTTTTTACTTTTTTAAAATAAAAAAAATCTACCTTCATTCCAAATCACATTTTCCCTTTGTTTATCCTTCGCCCTCGCTCTTCTAGTTGTTCCCTTTTATCCAAACAGTTTATTGACTTTTTTCTTTGGACATTTCACTGCGCGGCTATTTCACATTTCTTATTCTTATCAAACGACCTCATCAATCATAAGAAAGATGTGCTTATAAACATAGCCACATCATTATATAAACTTCTCTCTTCAGATATTTTTTCGCTGAAATAAGGTTAACTGTATCAAATGCCCTGAACCTATTAAAGACCAACGTCCACGAACACTCACTAACGGAGAAAAATTACTGATGTTTATTCGCTTTACAATAGCCGACATTAAACAAAATCATTTATATATTGTTATGGGACCTTGCCCATAATAACACATTGGAGTATTCCGTACGTAATAAATACTGCGCCTCACGAGGAAGCAGAGAGTTCATTCTGAAGTCTAGAGTTCTGTCTGAAGTCTGGAGTGAAGTCTGAAGTCTGGTGTGAAGTCCGTCAGGTGTCAGTCAGTCGAGTCAGAGGCTGTCCGAAACAGAGTCGTGTTCAGACAATTACTACTAAACCTGATTGTTCGTACTAACACTTTCTACCTCTCTGTATATATTCCTGTTTGTAATATATCTGTGTTATTCCATATCCGTGTTCGAGTTCTTCTTTATTGGTTCTACCTTTAACTATCACCCTGGTACAAGGAACCGGACCATAACATATATACAACACAGTGCAAACGTTTTAGGCATTGTAATATTCTAATAATTACGAATTTATAACTGGGAATTTTTTATTATGTTTTCTGCAGATTAAACTTTGGCCATATTGGAGTCATTTTTCCACATAATTATCATATTTTTAGCAAGTGTTCTGAATGAGGAAAGAAAATCCGAGACGACACAAACAAACACATATATATGCATATGATTATATATATATATATATATATATATATATATATATATATATATATATGTGTGTGTGTGTGTGTGTGTGTGTGTGTGTGTATATGAAAGACGATGATGATTAGGAGGAGGGGGAGTAGAAAGAGGAAGAAAATGCAATGCTTTTGATAGAATCCCAGCATGAAACTTTTCATTCATTGACTCAATGTGAATGCGAAGTTCACACGATACACAAGCTCACTTTCTGGCGTTTCATTGTCAACGCTTGTCCACACATATGAAGATGTAAAGCAACTTCGTGTGAGCTTCGTTGCTCAGTTATATCATGACTGAGCCTGACATGTTAAATTGGATAGATACTTTCGAAGTAGATCTCGAATACACTCACATATGTTTATACACACACGCACACACACACGCACACACACACACACACATATATATATATATATATATATATATATATATATATATATATATATATATATATATATATGTCTCTGTGTGTGTTTGCGTGTGTGCGTGTGTATACATGTATATTATATGAGAGGTTAAAATTCAATGGTCTGAAGTTTGATATGTAGCTATTAGCTGAAATTTGATCTGAACTTTTCACTATAATATTATTGTTCTATAATTTATACATTCGACTGAATTGAATACAAACTAAAGAAGGATATTATTTTGAAAGTAAACGTTTTTTTCTGTAACTTCATGAGGCACCGAGCCTCTCCCAAGGTGATATTTGATAAATTCTGTCATTAGAAACGAAAGTTGAAAGAAAAATAATTGGAACGATAGAAGACATTACCTGATGTGGTAAACAGTGAATTCATCGAATCGCTTCTTCCTTTCTGCTTTTAGAATTTCCATTTTTCCAGTATTTCTGCAATGTTTCCGATTATTTTTAGGTCAACATTTATGAAGTATAAGGGAGAATAGCGATGTTACAAATAAAACAAACTTATCTTTAAGTTAAGCTTTTAGACCAGTTGTCGTCAAACAATTTGTTTTATGAAACAATTATCCATACTCATGTTTCAGAATGGCATTCTCCACTTCCATAGTTGTCTACGAAATGATTTTCATCGCCATATTTTATCCATGCACCCTATTCAACATACCCCACTTCCAACCCTTTTTATCCCTACACCATTTCTCCTTATTTCAAAATGGAGTTTCTATGTGAAAGTCGTCAGTCATTACTGTTAATATTGTGCAATTTAAAGTTTCTCAATTCACATGCACCCTGTTCATTTTATTTCAGGCTATCATTTCCGCTAGCAAGCCTATCAAATCAACAGGTATTTAAGCATTCTACTCATTCTCACGTTTTCCTATATTTAATATTTTTGATAATTCGCACTTATAAGATAATTCGTAATTGTCCTCAACATTTTCATCTATACGCCCACTTTAACACATTTCACAATGTTATTCTTCTCAAAGCCAGTGATACTCAACCTTTTTTCTCAATATATCTTCTTCTTCATTCTCAACAATATCATTTCTAATTCTATGAATGTAGTTTTGGTAAAAATCAATATTCTACCCGTTCCATTTCCTTCCTGATATACTAAAATTACCCCCAAGTGTGTTGAATTCTCTTCCGGTTGAAAATCAATGGTTTAGGCAAAATATATCTCAATAAAATATGATTAGCTTTCTCGACTTTCTCCTTTCTTTTCTGCCTTCATTCCTTCCTCTGATTTAATTTCTCTCCCTCTTCTTCCCTATTTTTGTCTCTTTTTATCTTTCCTTTTTTATATTCCATCTTGTCTTTTCTTCCCATCCTTCTTTTCAGTTCTGCTTCTTTCCTCATTCTTATATTAGACTCATTCTTTCATTTCCTTTTTTTATATCTTCGTTCGTTCCAGATCGTCCATCCCTTCCTTCTTTTCATTCTTTTATTTTTCTTTTTTACGCATTCCCTTCCTTCCTTTCATTCATATTTCGAAGTCAGTCACGAAATTGCCTCATGTCCTTTATAGCTCATAATTTGCCATAAGAATAAATATTAAGAAAATAGCGGGAAGAGTATGTGTGCTTGTGAAAATCATCACAATGATTCATTTTTAATAAGCCTTCAGTGTTTTGAGTATTCGTGTTATCAAGTACTTTGGTGTTATGAACACAAATTCTCTGCAATTAAAAAGTCAAAGTTAAATAATGATTACATTTAACGAACGTAAAAGGGGAAACCTCCCTCTTAAAAGAGTCTGCTCAAGTAAGCATAAGTATAATCAAATTATATATATATATATATATATATATATATATATATATATATATATATATATATATGTATGTATATATATATATATATATATATATATGTATGTATATATATATATATATATATATATATATATATATATATATATATATATATATATATATGAATAAAAAGACAAGAGAAGAAATTCTACTTAGCCGACGCCTTTCGTCTTCTGAGGGATTGCCTTGAGAAAATCACAGAGGACTAAACGCATCAACTAAGAAGAGTTTTTCCTCTTGTCTTTTTATTCATTTTGTTCCTTTACAGATACACTATATCTAAAAAATAATTGGCGTGTTTGTATATATATATATATATATATATATATATATATATATAAGTAGACATTGAAATCAACACAGGCGACAGGCTATTTCATGGCAGACGCAATCATCAGGCCACATGTGTTGACTTTTTTCTCAGCTATTTATATATACGAGTCATTGTGTAGTCTACATTTAAATTAAACCAACGTGTAACTGCAGAATAAAGAATAAATATCCCTTAAACGGTAATTGCTTACAAAAAAACGTAATATTCCATGCCAAGGTAAAATCATCAGATAATGACGAAAAAATATACATAGGAGTAACTGAAGGACTCTGGAAACAAAGAAACTATGCACAAAAAACATCTTTCACGAATAGTAAATACGCGAACAGCACAATGCTTTCTAAGTATATCTGGGAAATTAAAAACAAAACGCAAAACACCTAAAATATCATGGAAAATAAGGAAAAGATCATCAGCCTAAAACAATCAATCCGAAACCTGCAAACTTTGCTTGGAGGAAAAAATAGCTATTACTACCCTTCCAGACCAAAATAAGCTACTAAATAAACGATATGAACTCATCTCACAATGCAGATATGAAAACAAATTTTTACTACATCACTTAAAAATCGAAAACTGAAAAGAATAAATAAAAATAAACAAAATAATAATAAAAACAAGTAAAATAAATTTACCCAAGCAAATATTAAATTAACAAACCACTCTCGTTAATAAAGACGAAAAAGATTAAATAAAAATAAATAGGAAAAAATAATTCATCCAAATAAATAAAGTAAATAATAAACATATTAACAAACCAATTCCACCAAAATAACCGTTAGAATGGAATACAACAATCAAACAAAAAATTGTACGAAAGAATATCTATAAGTACATAAACGATCAAAATATTTACAAACCTTACTTAAAAATCGAAATCTAAAAGAATGAATAAAAAATATACAAAATAAAAAGAAGTAAATAAATAATAAGAAAAATAAATTAATCCAAATAAATAAATAAACAAATTAACAAACCACTCCCGCTAAAATAACCGTTAGAATAAATAAAAAGAAAAAATAAATAAGCTAAATCAAGTAAAAATTATCAATACTAAAAAATAAAAATAGCAGTTATATTAGACTAAACAATCAATCCAAAAATTGTGCGAAAATAACTTTAACTTCCCAGACCAAAACAAACTAACAAACGATTTAAACTAATCTCATTTTTTTTACTGTTATGAAAACATCGAAAACCGAAAAGAATATATAAAATAAAAATGAACAAAAAACAAGTAAAATAAATTAACCCAAATAAATAAACCACACCCGCCAAAATAAACCTCAGAATGGACTACCCACAATCCACCACTGACCAGTATATATTAAATAGTCGAGAAAAAAAAACAACATATGTGCCCTGACGATTGCGTCTAGCATGAAACAACCTGTTGCCTCCGAGTGTTGACATCAATGTCAACTTTTATATTTGCATACGCTCTCTTTCTGATATTGAGCACTTTACCCCATAATTATAGCACATTTCTTCATATATATTGTCATATATTTCTTTATATATATATATATATATATATATATATATATATATAGATATATATATATATATAATAAATGGTGCAGTATATTTAACTATTTTTTAAGATTTTCACCCCAAGCAAAGCGGAGTGCCACTAGCATGCAAGAGGTTACAAAGAGTGGTAGCAAGAGTACAGAGGCGTGAGCGAGAAAAGGATGACGCGGCGGACGTGGAATAGATTCTGTTTCGACAGTGAAAGGGTGGAACGGAGTATGTGTGTATGTATGTATCTGTGTGTGTTGCATGTACGCGAGTGTGTAGTTTGTTTTTTTTTTTATAGAGCGCACAGATACTACAATTTATCAGAACACAGATACTCTGAAGTTCCGATCCCTATGCAAATAATCACTTTATTTTTTACAAGCTTTATGCTGGTATATATATTCTGATTGCCAAATCTTACACAGATAAGAGCCGTCACCACACGCTTCGTTTTACTTGTGATAGCTTCCGTCTTCTTTCGGCGTCCATAACCCTTAAGATGAATCTTGAGGCCAGCATTCAATTTCATAGTTATCATGCATATATGACAGTAAAACTTTGTACCCTTGATTCAGTTGATTAAATCTGCATGCTCTACAACTCTCCTGTCTAACACAATGTACCTCTTCAGTCCAGAAACACCACAGATACTGTCAGTAGGACGATAATACCGGTTGGTGTAAATGGCCAACTTATGGTTTTTTTTTTGACCTTTCAGATGGTTTACATAACTTGCCCTCAACAACATTTGTTCTCACACGCACCACATTTCGCTTTTATTTATCATCACTTGCCATGCTAAAATCGAATGACGAAATACATCGACAAGAACTAAAAACTATCTTCTAATTGTCTTTGTGTATTTATGTATAAAGGGTTCTCAAAAAATTACCTTGTAAAACATTTGAACAAAAATGACTGAACATTGTATATACACATATTTGCTAAAAATTCTGTATTCATTTTTCAGACATTGAATCGTTAATATTTATTGACGCTACAGCATCCTTATTCTCGTGTTGATTCAACAAATTGGTCAACGACTGTGTTGCCCTTAAAAACAATAAAGAAAGATGGAAGTTTTAGTTCTCAAACAAAAAAAAAGTTAAATTTGTTAATTATAGTTTTGGTCAGTGATGAAACTATAACAGGCGAGACATTCAATGGATTTGTGAAATTTGCAATTCCAACCACAGCTCCAGAACCAACAACCGCAAGGATAAGTAAATATTTAAATAACACACGCACACACATATTTATATGCTTGATAAAGACAATAGAAACATGAATTCATTTCGTTGGCTTTTCTAGTCTGAATCCAATGAATATAAATACTGTTGAAACGTTTAGGATTCGCAATATCTCCCAGACTTATGACCTTTATCAAGATTAGGGGAAAATCGGTGAGGTTATACTGCTATTTAAACACGCCATTTCGTATTTATTCATAATGATGTCGCCTTATTCAAGAGGTCATCGTCATCATGAATATTGTAATTTTTGTCACTGTAACTGTAAAGTGTATTCTTTAATATTTGCTAAAGAACAAAGTTTCTGATCATTGATTGCAAAATGTGGATGTGTGGAGTGTTCATTTATTGAACTATTTGTCATCTTGAAATTTCTGCTCCTGCTGGTGAAATTTCCAACGGAAATGCATGGCTTTATGATGTAAATATTGTATTTATATGTGCTTATCATATGTGAAAAAAGTGGTGGGCCGTCTTTCAATGTGGAGATTTTGAGACCCAAGATAATGAATGGTCTGAAATTATTGATCCAGTTTATGACTGACTTTTGTCTGATCGATGAAACTCAGTCATAAAACTTATGACTGAGAGCATGACAGATATCAAATATAACGTTGATTCGTGAATTTGCTAACATAGTAATTGTAAGCTCAGTCCCTGGGCCAGGCAATGTGGACATGGACTCATTGAAAATAGCAGTCAAAATAAGAACTATAGATATAATTCGATAAGGGCAGTTTACCTCCGTAGATAAAATAATGGGTTCAGTTCAGAATAGTTCCCTATAGACACATCATGAACACCATATGACAACAACGGTCGAAACATTTTGACAACAACAAAGATGAGGATAATAGTCTGAATATAAATTCGAAAAGACTATTTTGAAAATTAACCCCAAATGGGACAATGACTCGTGAGAAGATGATCTACACCTAATTATTTTTCTCGGACAATTGTTTGTAGATAAAACAATTAAAAGCGTAAAATTTAGCAAATCAGGGGTGAAATTATCTTCTCTATATGGACAGCTATATATTATCAGACAATTTATGATGGAATCTATAATATAAAACAAAATATGACTATATAATGATCATACACTCAGTCTGGTCTTCTTTTTTTTTTAGTTACGTTGTTATAATAATAAACAGCATCCCCTGACGCCAACAAGCAAACATGCCTCAGGTTACCATAACGCCGGAATATCTCATTAACAGTTAAAGTCATCAGTTATAAAATAGATTACTTATTCTTTTGTTTTGTGCTATCCTTCTTTGGTTTTTTTCTGGTTTGATTTTGTTTAGCGGTATATCAACACCTCTATGGGTTATTTAATCCGAAATCTAAATATTTGGTATGCAAATTTTATGGCTTAAGCTAGAGATATTTTGTACATCATTTTATACTTTCACTGTAAACGTATGTTGTTTTAGACATATAGTCTTCAGGTGATAAAATTTATTATTTTATTATAAAAATGTATTGCTGGAATTTTATTATAAAAGTGTATCTTTGGTAATTTTACTATAAAATGTATTGTTGGAAATTTTATTATAAAAATATACTGTTGATATTTGTTTGGGGGTTCAATATTTACCCATAGTTCGGACCTTAACAGGTGCTACCACTCCGGATCAGGGTGAACCTGGGAACAACAGCAGTTAAGGTGATTCTACTTTCCTCAAAACCAATTAAAGGCCTTGATGCCGTTTGTAGTTTATCGTCATACTCCAGACGGTACCTTTTGTAGAGTTTTACATTAAATGACTTCAAAAGTAGAATTCTTTATAGAATTAATTGTATCGATAAAATCCCCGATTATTTACATGGGAAATATAGGTAATGTAATTACATTTGGCAATCATTTTTGACAGTACAAGTAAACTCATAAAGATCGATATATTTTTACCTTCCCACCCACGCAGACAGACAAACTAAAAGAAATATAAATGCCTAAAGACATGGGAGAGAAAAAGAAAACATGACGTTTGAGATTAACTCGAGTTTTGTAGTTTCGGTTAAATAGGGAAAAAACTACCTTTAAAAAATTACTTTTGCATTTCAATTTGAAAGATTGAGTCGTTATTTTTTTCTTTTTTTTTTTTTTTGTCAATGGGAGGGTGACACCCAGATAGAAACATCATCTTCTTTAAAATCGATTATTCGCGTAAATATTTCGAAAATGAGAAAAAACGGTTTGCATTCTTTGGTTGAATAACAAAAATTAAAACAAACAACTGCGTGCATACAGAACCAATTATGATTAGTTTTTCTTATACTATATGAATTGAATACAGAATGGAGAAAAGGATATATATATTTCCTCCGCGATGTCCCCTGGGATGGAGTCTTTAGGCTCCCTGTCCAAGAATGTGCTTCTGAAGTCTCTTCCTGGGTTAAAGCTGGAATCGACGCTTTCATCCCATCAAGGAAATATAGGGTCAAGTCGCGCGCCTCCCCCTGGTTCTCGGCTGCTTGCTCAGCCGCCATCGCCCATAGGAACCACTGCTTTCACCTATTCCGTAGCGACATGTCTGACTGCAATAGACGTCTCTTTGCCTCCGCCCGTAACGAATGTAAGCGTGTCCTCAACGATGCTAAGTCACTATTTGCGGCTCGGATGAAGGAACGTATTGCATCTCGCAAATTTGTCTCCAAAGATTATTGGCGTCTCTGCAAGAGCGTATTGAACAATTGCAAACCCTCTATACCTCCTTTATTCAACCAGTTCGAAGTCCTGACCTCCTCTACTGACAAGGCTGAATGCTTTGCTCGGAAATTTTCATTCAACTCGACGCTCGACTCTTCCGGTGTACCCATACCCGACTTCCCTCTTAGAACTGATGCTATATTGAGTGGGTTAAACATATCCCCATCTTTGGTACTGGACGTTATCTCCAATTTAGACCCCAACAAGGCTAGTGGTGGAGACGGGATACCAGCCATTGTCTTGAAGAAATGCGCGCCTGAACTAGCGCCCGCCCTTTCTAAACTATACAACTACTGCCTCAAGGAATCTTGTTTTCCTGACTGCTGGAAGTCCTCTTCGATCGTTCCTGTCTTCAAGAACTCCGGTGACCCCTCTGACCCTTCCAACTACCGTCCTATCAGTCTCCTTCCCCTCTTCGGCAAATTCTTCGAAGCCCTAATCAATACCGGGGTGGTTAACCACCTCACATCCCATAATCTGCTCTCAGACAAGCAATATGGTTTCCCCTTTGCCCGATCTACAGCCGATGTGCTTACGGCCATCACTGAAACAGTCTACCGAGCTCTTCAAAATAACGGGGAAGCCCGATCCGTGGAACTAGACATCTCCAAAGCATTTGATAGGGTTTGGCATGCCGGCCTTCTTGGCAAGCTCCAGGATTATGGCATTACGGGTCGATTGTAATCCTAATACGATCATTCCTGTCAAACCGTAAATTGAAGGTCCTTCTCAATGGATTCTCCTCCAGTTCCTATCCCACGAACGCAGGTGTTCCTCAAGGCTCCATCCTAGGCCCCATTCTATTTTCAACGCTTCCAAGACAAAACTGCTCTCTATTAATCACCACAGAGATCCTTCCCTTCCCTCCATTAGAATGTCTGACGCTCAACTTCTCGAGAGCAACTCTCTGCGGCTTCTCGGTCTCACGTTGACTGCTGACCTGAGATGGAATAAATACATTGAATCAATTGCCTCGTCCACTGCAAGGAAAGTTGGCTCCCTGAGCCGCGCCAGGAAGTTTTTCTCTCCGGAGTCGATCCTCCAGATCTACAAATCAACAATTCGCCCTTGCATGGAGTATTGCTGACATATATGGTCTGGTGCCCCTTCTGTTTGCCTCGGGGTTCTTGATAGGCTCCAGGGGCGGATATGCAATGCAGTTGGCCCTGCCCTGGCGTTTCGTCTACAGTCATTTTCTCACAGACGCGCCGTCGCCTCCCTTTGTCTGTTCTACAAATACTTTCATGGAAATTGCTCCGAGGAGCTGCATTCGCTGGTTCCCAGTCGTCATGAGTTCCAGCGCCTTACGAGGCTGGCATCCCGCTCTCACCCCTTCACTGTCGAAACTCCTAAATGTAGCCGTCTCTTCTACTCTAATAGCTTCATGTCTCGGACCTCTCGCCTGTGGAACTCCCTTCCCTTTTCCTGTTTCCCTGTGAGCTATAATCGACATTTCCAGTTGCCTTGATCTATCCACTACCCTCATCCTTTCTTCTATCACTCCTATCTGATCTTGCTCTAAGTTTTCTGTAACCCCTTGGGTCCTAGTGGCTTCCCCATCTTGCTTGGGGTGAAATGCTTAAAAAAAATGTAAACGGAATAAATACCGATAACCAAAAAAATACTATTCTTAAAAGAGTGCTCAATACAGAGTAGAGAAAATATAATTTATTCGAAAATTATAACATAAATATGTTATAAAATCACTATAAAATAGCCATTTCGTTTCAACACTTCTGGTGTCTTAGCAAGTGATGGTGTTGAATGTATAATAAAGGGTTTTAAAAGGTTCAAATCGACCAACATCCCTCAATAGGGGAAATGCTGTCACAATCAAAATACAAGTATCTGAAAATTTAAACAACTTGACATCGAACCTTGGTTATAATTATTAATGACTTAATGTTAGTGGTACACTAAAATAGAAATCATTCTGATTAATTTTAAATTTACTATAAAATTGAAAAATAAAAATTACCAATTTTAAATTTAATCTATTTTAAGTTTTAAATATTATAAAATTATTTAAAGAAAATTAACGAAGGAATACATATATTTTATTATTTATTTTGTTTTAATTGAAAAACCAAAATCTCAGAATAAATGTTAATCAAATGGGGATGTAAAAAATCGTCACAACTTGAATACATTTGAATTGATGATATGTCCAGGGGAGGAGGAGAAAATATTGAAAATGACATACACAATGAAATTATAATATACAAACACGTAGACATATTTAGATATAGAAACACCCCAAAACACGAACGAAACAGGAAATAGGTGTCCATGATCCCTAAAAATATAAAATCAGGCAACATATATATACAATGAAAAGCATATATAAGCGATCATACACACATACATTAATAAAGACACACACATATACACACCTACAAATATTCAAATTTGAAAGTGTTAGTAAACGAATGCAGACTATTAAAATATTACTTACATGGGCAAAGATATAAAGATAAGAATAGGGTTCAATAGATAAAATTTAAGAGGGAGAGAATCGAAAAACAAATATTCGACAATGAAAAGTGCAAAGAAAAAAGACAATTAAATATATAGAAATGGACAGAAAAATAAATATATAAGCATACACAAAGACATAAAAAACAAAATCAAATGTCCAGGCAAAATGCAACACTTAAAAAAATAAAATGAGATAATATATATAAAAGAAAACACATAAACACACAAACATAAAAAAAATACCTCATATATATTATATACACATACACGAGTACAAACATATAACAATATATATAAATGCCTACATACGTATGTGTACTACAAATAGATACAGACATAAATATGCATACATATAGATATATATACACACACATATATATATATATATATATACATCTATACGCACATACACATGCATATACACATACATACATATACATACACATACGTATATATACAGACACAGAAATAAATATAAATATGTCAACCTAGAGAGCAACATAAAAAACAAAAAATAAGCCAACACACCGACATACAAGCGCAGATACAAAAATCTAAGTAAATACACACATAAAAATAAGTAGAAACAAACTAAAAAATCGAGGGGTGTTTGGTTGATTTGAATCTTTTTAAAACTCTTTTTTTCTACATTCAACACCATCAATTGCTAAGACACCAGAAGGGTTGAAATAAAATGGCTATTTTTGTAGTGATTTTATACCATATTTATGTTATAATTTTTGAATAAATTATATATATTTATATATGTGTGTGTGCGTGTGTGTGTATATGTGTACAAATTTATTTCACTATTTATTATAAATAAAAGGCCAGTGGAATTAAATTTTTGATTAGACAAATAAAGATTCTTATTTTGATTCATGCTAGTCTCTCTCTCACTCTCTCTCTTTCTCTCTCTCTCTCTCTCTCTCTATATATATATATATATATATATATATATATATATATATATATGAGATAATTTTATATATTTTTATATATCTCGAAATGTATTGGATAAGAAATGTATAACAAAGTCGTAAAGACTTTCTTGCATGTCAGAGTGGAAAAATTCTTTAAGGATTTCATCTGACTAAATATAGTTCGATGACGTATGAAAGAACGAAACGCGTCCCAAACCAACCTTTTTCCATGTTTTCACACACACACACACACATATATATATATATATATATATATATATATATATATATATATATATATATATATATATACTATATTATGGTATATTAAACTATACCAGATCTTATACTTGTCAATGTTTTACCAATAAAGTCGGAATTAACAAATATATTTTTAGAATTTCAAGATTTATAATTAAGCTATATATATATATATATATATATATATATATATATATATATATATATATATATATATATATATACAAGGTGTATCAAAAATACTTTCACAAACTTTGGGGGCGGGTTCCTCATCCCAAACTAAAATCCATATAAACATAAATCTGTTTTTGAGTTATTAAGTTTAAAAGTGTTTACGGTAGATGGCGCTCTGTTGCCATATAGACTAGGTTACATTTTTCATTCGTGTACATTTGTGCCTAGTTTTTCTTTACGTTTAACGTGTGTAATAGTGAGTTAACTGACAAGGGTTCCGTTTAATAATGGAAGGATATTCATATCGTGATCAGGTTGAAATGAATTTTTCATACAGCCTCGCGAATGGTAATGGATGCGAGGCTGCGCGGCTGTATCAGATTGCATTTCCAGGCCGAAGGCAGCCGTGCCATCCAACATTTGCTGCTGTTTATCATTGCGTTGCTGATACTATGGCTCGAGGAAGACTGAAATCTTCTCGTAGGCCTGAGCATGAAGAACATTCTAAAGGTTGTCGGAGACGACCCGGGTATCAGCACAGCCCTAGTGGCCCTAGCATGTCGTATATCTAATAGCATTACATTTTAGTGTAGTTTTGAGCAGCTCCTGTATTCGTATCATGTGCCATGAGTGCAGGGTCTTTCGCCCTCTGATCACTTACTACTTTTCTCGATGGATTATTGTACAAACTACCGATCTGTTGTTTCACTCTTCAGTCTTGTTTGCATGACTGGGCTACAGAATATTTTAATCACATTGTTCACGATGCACTAGCTGACATCTACCATGAAAGATGGATAGATAAGGAAGGACAGGATCAATGGCTTGCACGGTCCCCTGACGTCAACCTTTCAATTTTTATCTGTGGGGTCACTGAAAACAATTGTTTTATGCAACAAGACATTAATAATACAGAGACGCTTTATCAACGTGTCATGGGGGCCTGCAATACTATTCGACACCGTGTGGGAGTATCTGCAAGAGGGGTGCCAGTCAATGTTGCGACGTGTGCGACGTGTGTAGAAGCAAGAGGGTGCATGCATGTGTAGATGCAAGTGGTGGACATCTTTGTATGCATTTCTGGGTATTATGAATCTAAGATCTTCAGCAATGATTTTTTACCAGTGCTCATATTGCAGTTTTTGCTGTTATCATTACATGTTTCTTTTTATCAGAGCTCATATTGCAATTTTGTTGTTATTATCGCTTTTCTCTAGTACTCCTTATTACTGGTTCCCATATTGTATTCATTTCTATGCTTGGTCGGCTCAGGAGATTTTTGTAGCCTAGCATATGTGCTGATTCTTTAAGTTTACTAATTTTCCGATGATATTCTTTGCCCTCAAGGACACATGGCACAGTGGATAAAGTCGTTAGTTAGATCCAGTGACAGAACCCAAAAGAGTGTGAGTTCAATACCTGGTTAAGGCAGTGGAGAACTTTCAGAGGGGAATTAACAGGAGATAACTGATAACTGACATCCATTAGACATGGCACGTGGAACTAAAACAGTCTACCCCAGTGAGCGAAATAAAGGGTTCAGTTCGACATTCCAACCACCTGAAGAAGGCCGGAGCGTACTACGGCCGAAACGCTGTGATAAACATGGCGACAAAGATGAGGACAATAGTCCGAATAATATAAATAGTGATGGTGAATAAGCTTTCAAAATTTTTTATGCATGTTTTCTTATTTGATGAATCCAAATATATAAGTTGATGTAGGTTAGAGGTTTGGGTAGGTATGTAATTCATTATTGTCTAGACAAGCCGTCTTGTATTAAACCTGTCACCATTACTTCCTGTTAATAACATAATCATAAGTTACATTGAAATAATCCAGAGAGTGTATCGAACAATGGTTTAATTTTGACATCTTATTTTTATAAATTATTTTTTTATTTTTTTCATACTTTAGGACTGCCTTAAAGGGGCCGATAGTATGTTTATTTTATTATATATTTCATTATTATAATCTAAAATGCACTACTTATTATATTCAATGGTACATTAGAAATGGTACATTATGTGTGCGTGTGTTTATATATATATATATATATATATATATATATATATATATATATATATATATATATATATATATATACCCAAGAATACGGAATAAATTCTAAAACATCCGAGGTGTTGAAATAAAATGGCTATTTTTGTAGTGATTTGGTAACATATTTATGTTATAATTTTTAAATAAATAATCATATATATATATATATATATATATATATATATATATATATATATATATATATATATATATATATATATATATTGTGAGTTTCAATTTATAATAGAAAACTTTATATTAAAAAGAATATTTATAAAAAATTGTTGCTGGAGTGTCATATTTTATTATTCAACATTATGTTTTAATAGCTAACTCCAAAAGATATAGACATAAAAACATGTATTTTCTTCACACTGTCAAAATAAATGATTTGACTTGATATTCCCTAAGCGGCATCATTTTTATTTGATTTTCTTTACATCCACATTAATTTGCAGATGTTTTTACTTGTCTCCAAATATATTTTTAACATTCTTTTCCATTCTTATATAAAACTCTTTTAATGATGAACCGAAATTTTATACTTGAAGAATATTTGTAGAGTATGGAGATCATTGAATTAATTTGGTGTTTTAGAAAATATTTTTCTTGGCAATGTTGGCAATCCTCATCTCTTCAAACTGTGAAGGTGCATTGTTGTGCATAGGAGTCTTCTGGCTTGTAACCTTTACCTCTTAAAAATCCACCTGTCCAAGAATTGACAGTAAATATTTACATTTAACTTGACGTCATCCTCAAATCTGATCGGACGTATAATTTTACTGTCTAAAATAGTATCCAAATATATTAATCCGGTTCCCCCGTTTATCATTTTAGTTATATTAATTCATTATTTTCATGACGGACCAAAACTCTCACACAAGCATCAAATTCATTCAATCTAACATGACATTCATTACTAAAACATTTTCCCCTTGAGAAATCATTTTTTCATATACTTTATGGCGCAGTTTTACTTTTTTTCTCTTTCTGATCTTTATTTCACCAAATATTGTGGTTGCCTTCTTGTTTGCTTTTTTTTATTGTTGTTTTACTCAAACTTCGTAATATTCGGCATCTTTTCTGTTTACATTCTCACATTTAAAAAAAAATTGTTTGCCCTCAAAATCTATTCCCATTTCTCTTCCTTAATATCCGTTTAAAATTTCTCAAATCTCTTTCTAACATTTTTTAAGACAATTTTTCTCATATTATTATTTTGCAATTTTTTCTAATTCCTTTTTTTAATCTTTTGTGATTTCTGTTCAACATTTTTACAATTTCCATATTATTTTCCTATCATTAACAATAACTTTATAATATGCCTTGACTTTATATCCTTCTTACGGCCCATAATAAACTATATATATATATATATATATATATGTGTGTGTGTGTGTAATTGACATCAACAAATATCTAGAATTTTTTAGATGAACAACCCGTGAGTTGAATAATAAAGTCACGCATTACCAAATATGTTATAAATATTTTTAATAAAAAAGAAAAATTGGAAATCACATTGTATATTTATCATATGAAATTATCAGTACATATCCTGGTTGGTTAATATGAACTGCATTATATAAATTTTGACATACCATATGTGTGTGTGCTTTTCCCGTTAATAAATTATTTATCTAAGTTATAGTTTGACTGAAACAGATAGATAGATAGATAGATAGATAGATAGATAGATAGATAGATAGATAGATAGATAGATAGATATGATCAGGCTTAGATAGATACATAGATATGATCAGGCTTAGATAGATACATATATATGATCAAACATATATAGTTAGATAGATAGACCAGGCTTAGATAGATAGATAGATAGATAGATAGATAGATAGATAGATAGATAGATAGATAGATAGATAGATAGATTGTGATTTAGCTATGTAGAGTGAAAGTATTAGGCAAATCGATAGCAAAGATTATTTTGGCAGAGAGTTACGGCTTTGACATGAGAGACAGATGTAGAAGCATATGAAGTTGATGTCTGGGACGGTTGATATATACACGGAGGAGAAGAGACCGATACAAATAAACCTTATTAAGCACATGTATGTTATCTCTGAAGCTTTAAGTAATGACCAAACAATATTTACAGCTATCTGTGATATCCTTACGTGACTGGCATGTCAAAATCAGTAATTTTTCGGCTAATACCAAAGGAAATCTCCAAAGGTGAGTTCAGTCCGTGTGATAGCGCAACCAGGTTAATTGATTCGGCTTTACGTAAATGTGAAAGTGCTGATACTTAAAATGGCGTTTCACGTTTTATCATTTCTCTTATATTTCTCTCAATTAAACAGACTCATCGATGGGGTGATGGGTGCCGATTATTGTCGAAATGCAGTTAAATCTAGAGATAACCTCGCAGTTCATTTATTTTTATTTTTCTAAAATATAAATAATTTCTTTAATACAATACAAGGTTTGATCAAAAAGTATCTGAACTGGTGCTATAAAAAACATTTATTCGACATTTAATCTCCTTCGAAGTAGCCCTCTTCTGAAACTAGACACTTTATCGAGCATCATTTCCATTGATGGAATTCATTTTTGGGATAGCATTCTCTTGTATTTCCTTGACATTGTGAAATCTTCTTCCTTTGAAGTGTTATTTGATTTTTGAAGAGGACTCAATTGCAAGGGATGAGATCTGGAAATATGGTGGTTGTCGGACCTGTGAATGATGTGCCTTGACCAAAAACTGCTGCACAAGACATGATCACTCATGTGGTGTGGTGAGACGACCACGCTACACTCTTTCCAAGCACTTTTATAGACAACGGAAGTGAGCGACAGAGTTCAAGGTCACTGCCAAGCGTCTTCACACTACGTCGTTTAGCGCCGTTACTAGAGCAACAGTCCCGATACTTTTTGATCAAACCTCATATAATGTACTTTACAGCATAAACATATAATAAAGAATCAAACAGTATAATAATTATCAATGTGTATTTATTTGCATATTAAATTGTGTATTTATTTATATATTTCCTGTCCCATCTGTAGTGGAAAGGGAAGTAAATCAATTTAAGTTAGTAACTTTAAGACTAATTACTTCCCTTAGTCGTTTTAATAACCTATACAAATAAAATATTTATCTGCATTTAGACAAAATTAATTCCTGGGCAAAATTACCCGATTAATTAATCAGTTCCTTTACTCTTACGTTTCTCAGATTGTAGTCTTATTTGTTCAAGCCTTTCATGTGACGTACTCAGATACCTTTGTTTATTAAGTGATCGGATACCTTTGCTTATTAAGTGATCGGATATCTATCTTTAGGTGCTCTTCTGAACAAAGGGGATCATAGCTCTCCACGGTTTCCATTTTTTTTGTTTTAATCAATAATTCTTTCTTTTTAAGAACCATCTTCATTTTTGTAGTCTGCGTCCCTCCATCGATTTTTGCTCCCACTTATCAAGTTGGGTATCATTTTCTTTCAATGTGACGTTGCCCATTCAAGACCTTGGTGATGGTGGCTCTCCACAGCATCCTGTCTTTTATTGAGCTCAGTAAAACTGACTCCAATTCAACACCTCCTCTTTCGTAGTATTTGTTCCTTTATTTATTTTCTGAAACATGTCAAGGTTACTTACTGTTTTCCTCGTTTTCTTATGATATTTTCTTTTCTTTCCTTTTGATCTTGTCAGGGTTAAACTCTCCACGCTTTCTCATTTCATTAAGTGTCCACAAAATTTTACACATCTCTACCTGATTGTCATCAGCAGTTTTTTTTTTGTTTTTTTTGTACTTCCATTTCTCCTTAGATCTTCATTTGTCACGTGATCTACCGCTGGTAATCTCATTGGTAGTCACTTTAAATCTTTTCTTTATTTGTAATGAAGTTTTCAAATATTCAAAACCAACGATTAGATTTTACATAACAGTCCAGCATTCTTTTACTTTGTTTCTAATGTCATTTTTAAATCCCTTCTTAAGATACCCACTTTTTGAAAAGTATCTTTTAAAATTCACTTTCGACTTTCTGGATACACCTCCACCTTTTGTTAATGTACCATCCACAGATGATTAAAATTCACGACTCGATTTTCGTATCGCCGATAGTTACTCACATTTTCTATCCCTTTTTCTGTCTTCTTACATTTAATGTCAATGCTTTTTTACTCAAAAGTTATTTCTCATTTATAGATTAATATGAACAGACTCAGACAGATGAGTATGAACAGGATGACATCGATAAATCGATATATTTATGAGAACCACGCCCACACCACGTGATGCTGTTACGCTTTCATAAGCAAATAGATTTTAGGGGAGGATTTGCTCGTCACTAACCCAACCCTCCTCCTATACTGGGTTTAGGAAATGATTTGAATTAAGAATTGCCCTTCAAGATTCATTGAAAGATAGAGTTTCCAACGCTATTTACTCATATCTGAAGGTGGCGAAAAGAAAGGAATCATGTTTTTTCCAAACAGATAGAAAATGTCTCAATCAGAAATTAAATTCGGCTCGACAATTCCATTTTTTTAGTGTTCGCAACCGCTAGGTCATCCACGCTGTTGTAGACATAAGCACATTTGTATGTACAATGACAGTTAAAAAAAGTAGGGGGTCGGCAAAATAGACGGTGATATTTTCAGACTGAGGTAGATAAGAAATTGGGTACCTAACTGTGAATCAATTGCTATAAAGCTAAACTATTTTTTTACAGTAAGGTTCACTGCGTACGGCGGTTACGTTCATTAAGTAAAAAAAAGGGATGACATAAGTGAAATGAGATGGAGCCGATATAATGTCAGCCAAATGTTTTGAAAGACAACCTAAAATCACGGCCACCAAAATAAAAAGAAAATCGAAACATAAAATGGAATATTGATTGAACACTAGCAAGACTCGTGGAAATTTGTGTGGTTTTGCGATTCTTAAGTTAATGATTGACCGTGCTGATATGTCCTTTCACGTCTCTCCTTGCAATCAGATAGGAATGGTTCATTATTTATCTGAGGTAATGTCAGGGCTTAAAATACGCGCGAACTAAGGAATGAAGCAATAAACAGAATAATATGATTCTTTCCGGTACACGTGTACCGAACGTATGAAGTATTTGTTATTGTAGCCATTATTTCCAATGCTTACTTCAATTCGATAGTAAATGCCAGGACGGTTTAGGGGAATATTTCAGGGGCCATCATCACTTCATCAGACTGTTCTTCAGCTCCGAGAAGTTCGAGTTGTTGTTCGGTAAATCTTTGTTTCATAATAACTTTTTCTCTACAGGAGTTAAAAATGGGCTTTTACTAAAAAGTTCAATACTTGGATGCCATCATCTACCAGACATCAACATGTCTACCGTGACAACGTCCTATATGAAATACAGTGAATGTTCGAGTTTAGCATATTGTTCGCGATTACTTCCATGTACCACGTTTATGATGATGGCAAGAAAAGAAATTTAGTTAATTAAGTACATTTCGAAAACTTCCGACCATACAATGACGGTTACGAGTCCGGGAACGCATTAGGATGATAACGGGACCCATATGTACTACAATCATAGCAGCTTTGGGTGTGTCTAGGGCAAGATGACCTGACAGAGCCTATTCCTCTTCAAACTGGTTTTAAATTTAGAGTTTTCCTTCTTTGGCAGTTCTAACAAGGCAAATGTGTCTGTCCTGCTATTTAACGCCATAGGGAAGGTGAAAAAGAGGTGGATGCATTTTTCAAGGGCATAAGTGTGAAGAGATCGAAACAAATTCGGTCAAAGTTTAATCATAACACCGATTCCATTTTCCACGTCGATAGCCGTTACTTTAAACGCACAGCCATTGTCTCGTATAAGAGCAAAAAAGAATGGACGAAGATAGATAGATAGATAGATAGATAGATAGATAGATATGAAGAGGTCAAGAAGGATTAATCAGCAATCCTTGTTTTGTAATTCACTCCACCCGCCATAATTGATACGAAGAAACTTGGGAATGGCAGCAAAACAATATCGACTTTCATCTGACGGCAACTTATTTGCCCTTTTCTATATTTGAAATCTTCTGAGCTTAATTGGAGAGAACACGAAAAACTACATAATTATATAGATTTGTAGGAGACACACATATATAGCTGAACTCGCGTGCGCGTGTACATGCACACACAGACACACACGCACACAAACATATATGTATATATTCATCCACAGACTGTTTCACTGTATATATATATATATATATATATATATATATATATATATATATATATATATATATATATATATATATATATATATATATATATATATATATATATATATATATAATAATTTTTAAAAAATGATTCCATCGCGACACAGAAATTACTGTTTATAAACTTGAATCCAGTCCTAAAGTTTAATGTCAATATTAAACTTAAAATTTAGATTACAGTTTCATTCGCAAGCTATGTTTTAGGTTCTCTCTCTCTCTTCCCCTTTCTCTATCTCTCTCTTTCTTTTCATATATATATATATATATATATATATATATATATATATATATATATATATATATATATATATATATATATATATAGTGGATAGCGGCTAAGATTGAGTAATCGGAGAGCCGAGTTTGAATTCCAGTCGAATCCATTACATTCACTTAGGAA
>OZ010597.1:1548559-1601059 GCA_963932145.1 Acanthosepion lycidas
CACACACTCACGCACACACACACACTCACACACACACGCACGCATTCACATATATAATGTGCGTGTGCGTTTGCAAGCCAATCCTTTCCCTTTGTTCTGTTGAGGTTGTTCTTCATTTGACAGATTTGTGTCTGCCGTAAAATGCTGTTAATGAAGCAATCGCGATTGTAGCAGTTTGTTAGGTTTAAACATTTTGCTAGTCGTTTATTTCATATACAAAATTGTAGTTAGCAAGGTCGTATTATAAGTGATTTTTGAAAATCATTTTACCTTATGCAAGGCGATGATGCCATTAACAAGCAAGGTGATGATGCCATTAACAAGCTAGGGATTACTGGGAATGAATGGCAATTAGAAGACTTTAGCGTAGGGAAAAGACAATAAAAGAAGAGGAATCAGGAAGGCAAAAGATGGTGATTGTCGTTACATTTAATTTTTTTAACATTGTAGGTGTCATGGAAGCAAGAGTGATCCGCAGGTGAGAAGTGCAAGAAAAGAAACTATTAGAATAGAATTTCCAGTTACACCTGACTATCTCAACACCTAGTGGAGTATACTTAAGTTCGTGCGGTGGAGTTTCCAAGGAGGAGAAACAATTAATTATCATGAAAATATTTATAAAATAAGCAAAGGGAAGTCACATGACGGCGGTGAGATAGTGAGTGAAGTCGAGATGCCAGGTCAGGACCGATAACATTACACACAGCTTTTTAAAATTTCGTCAAAAAATCTCGAGATATATAGCAAGAATACAAAACCATGGCAGCGATATTCAGTGCACGGACGAATGATAGATTTATAAATGTGCAAGTTGGATTCAAAGAATAAAATTGGTCTGGCACGACAACGAACCAACTTTCCTACCAGCCAAACCAGCAATTAATTCAATTTTTGTATTTTTAAAGATAAAAAGTTTTATTTAAATAAACTAAATAAAAGGAAACATTTTTTATGAACAAAACAGAAATTATAATATATCAGAAATGAACATTTAGATTTCTTAATTTTCAAAATACACTATTAAAAATGTGAAACATTGTATATTGCTTACTTTCGATAATTGTGATCGAAATGATCAGTCAGTTTCAGGGTGACATGAAAATGAATTTATTCGAATAACTAATCAATTTAATCATAAAGTATATAATGAAATCTCAAAGGACAATACTGCGATGAAATATCAAAATACCTTCATATCATTTAGTAACTTTAAAGTATCTTGTTTTTTTTCTTTTTTGTTTTTTTAGATCATATCTTACGGTGTAGATATGGGAAATTACAGAATCCATTGTAAATGTAAAATTTATTGGGGTGTATGGAGAAATAGCCCTCAACAACAGGGGGCAATGCTGCTGTGATTCTTGTAGAAAATAGGTTTTTACGGGAGGAAATTATCAATTCCAAAAGGTTTTGAATTCAGAGTTGTTTTTTCCTAGTCTGGTTGCTAACCAAGGTTAAAAAAAAAGGTTAAAAAAAAAACTCTTATTCAACCCATAGCTGACGTTAGATTAGATGGCATTTCAGCGTAACGGAATGTAAGAAACTGATTTCTTATTCGGAACTTCTAACCAATTCACTATATGGATGTGGAATTAGAGAGTAAATACTAACTCGTGACCTCCCAAGCCTCTTTTCCCTTGTTGTTCCAAGGTTCCGAAACTATATCTTCATTTTGGTAAAAGCGACTTTCTTTTAATATTGTTTCATATCTGAGACAAGGATAGCATAGTTAGTATTTATTACCCATGAGCCACCAGTGTATCGTACGGTATATGAGTTCACTTTACAACACAGAGTCCCACACGACCCATCCGTAGGTCATTGGAAAATTCCCAATAAACAAATATTACATTGAAACTAACTCATTTTTTTTATATTAAAAATATTTAAATTTTTCTTTAAAAAAATGTGGTTCTGGTGTCCCATGATCTCATAAGCAATCGATCATAGCATCTTACTCCCAATCATTCTCATAGAAAAAAAATTGGAAAACGACCCACCGGAAGATTATGTAGGCCTTGCAGTCATACTACCACGACTCTCCAAAGGATATAATGGTTGCAATAAAACGGACATGTCAAGAACAAAGGATATAATGGTTGCAATAAAACGGATATGTCAAGAACAAAGGATATAATGGTTGCAATAAAACGGACATGTCAAGAACAAAGGATATAATGGTTGCAATAAAACGGACATGTCAAGAACAAAGGATATAATGGTTGCAATAAAACGGACATGTCAAGAACAAAGGATATAATGGTTGCAATAAAACAGACATGTCAAGAACAAAGAATATAATGGTTGCAATAAAACGGACATGTCAAGAACAAAGGATATAATGGTTGCAATAAAACAGATATGTCAAGAACAAAGGATATAATGGTTGCAATAAAACGGACATGTCAAGAACAAAGAATATAATGGCTGCAATAAAACGGACAAGTCAAGAACAAAGAATATAATGGTTGCAATAAAACGGACATGTCAAGAACAAAGGATATAATGGTTGCAATAAAACGGACATGTCAAGAACAAAGAATATAATGGTTGCAATAAAACGGACACGTCAAGAACAAAGAATATAATGGTTGCAATAAAACGGACACGTCAAGAACAAAGAATATAATGGTTGCAATAAAACGGACATGTCAAGAACAAAGAATATAATGGCTGCAATAAAGCGGACATGTCAAGAACAAAGAATATAATAGTTGCAATAAAACGGACATGTCAAGAACAAAGAATATAATGGCTGCAATAAAACGGACATGTCAAGAACAAAGGATATAATGGTTGCAATAAAAACGGACATGTCAAGAACAAAGGATATAATGGTTGCAATAAAACGGACATGTCAAGAACAAAGGATATAATGGTTGCAATAAAACGGACATGTCAAGAACAAAGAATATAATGGTTGCAATAAAACGGACATGTCAAGAACAAAGGATATAATGGTTGCAATAAAACGGACATGTCAAGAACAAAGAATATAATGGTTGCAATAAAACGGACATGTCAAGAATAAAGAATATAATGGTTGCAATAAAACGGACATGTCAAGAACAAAGGATATAATGGTTGCAATAAAACGGACATGTCAAGAACAAAGAATATAATGGTTGCAATAAAACGGACATGTCAAGAACAAAGAATATAATGGTTGCAATAAAACGGACATGTCATGAACAAAAGTTACCGTAACGTGATAAATCAATAAACAAAAAGATTTAAGAAGAAAGAAAAGTTTAACCATTTTTAATTCCCCCCCACATCATTTTCCTTACCCCTCATCATTTTCATTACCCCACATCATTTTCATTACCGCCTCATCATTTTCCTTACCCCCACATCATTTTCATTACCCCCTCATCATTTTCATTCTTCCCTCATCATTTTCATTACCCCCCTTTATCACAGTTGTTATCGTGGTTAAGTACTTTCTTATTTCCTTTTCTTCTTAACATTGTTTTATGATTTACCTGTTTACAATAATTATAAACTTTTTCTTAGTTTTTCTTCGTTTTTAATGCAAACCTTTTTATTGTAAGCAACTGTAACTAGACTGTTATATAAATTGATTGAAATGGTGAGTATGCGTCCAGTTGAAGAGTAAAATTCCACGCCAAGTAATTTAATGATAATTTATAAAAAGAACAAGAAAAAATACAGCGAAAACTTATCCTATCATATTTATAATTTAATTTCTGCATATTCTGAAAACTTGATCACACATCAGTTGTGGCTAATTCCAGTTTTCTTGTGAAAACGCATTGACTTGCATAGTGTACGGGTCTCATGAGATAATTAGGTTCTAGTTTCAGAATCTTTTTTTTTATTTTCTTCTCTCTTTCCTCCCTTTTATAGTTTGTCTTTAAGCAGCTGTTGGTCATCGAACACATTGTATCGATCAGAAAATCGATCTTACTTGCTCAGCAATTTTCCTCAAATAAAAATCCTTAAAACACCTCCGGTCCCTGCAGATAATGTAGAATAAAAAAAAAGACTAGGTATCTAAAGACGAACAAGATTCTCTGGTTAAATAACATCAAAATGGGTCATATAAATAAAATAGGCTATTATATTTTGCTGAATGAATAATATGCAATGGAGGATTTTCGTGGTCTTTTCCAGCGGGATGAAAATGTGTTTGTATGTCGGATTATTATTTTAGAAAGGAGAAAAAAGTAAAATGTAAAAAAGAATGGAAACAAAAGACTAAAATGATTTAGAAACGAAAATAAAGAAATGAATAAGATTTAAAAACGCAATTCAAGTAGGAGAAGAATGAATTAAAACGGAAGAATGAAAGTAAGAAAAGAGAAAAGAATTATGAATTTAAGAAAATAAGAGTGTATGTAGTGAAAAGAAGAAAAATGTATGAAAGGATAAAATTAAAACAAAAGAGATAAAGAATGAAATAGAAAAACAACAGAAACAATTATGATTGAAAGAAAGAAATAAAAAGAAAGAACGTAAATATTTTCTTCAATAGAAGGAAAGAAAAATCTAACAGTGAAAGAAATGAAGGTAGAAAACATAAAATTAAAAAGGTACGATAGTAAAGAAGGAAATGACAAAAGGAAAATAAGAGATAAAGAAAGAAAGAAAGAAGTAAATGGAATATGAATTTAAAAAGAATGAAAGATAATAAAAGTAATAAATTAAATAAGGTGATATTTTTAGCAATATAACTTACTTGCTTATCTGTTATCTCCTAAAATTTAACTAACCTTAAATGTCTTCTTATCACTGTATTCAAGGTCATTGAATAAAAAACATAAATGGGTTTCTTTGCTTCCACGATTAAATCCTTCCAATAGAAGACGAGTTATGTAAAGAGCAAACAAGAACGATTCCTAAAGAAAGACCCTTGGAAAAAAATCAATATCTTGTTTCATATTCTTTAAATATTTATTCGGTTTCAAGCGACATCTTCCTCGGTTTCTCTTCTGCGTCTCGAAAGCTTAGTCTAAAATCCGGTTACTTTTCGTATCAGAATTTATTGACCGGTTTCCATGTATTTCGGTGGCAAATGCTTCAAGAGAAAACGGGTAATAGTTTTTTTATGGTCACCGATAAACTCAATTTCTTTTCATCTTCAAGTGACTTTTTTAAAAAAAAAAAATTAATTTTTGCAGTGGATCAAGGAATTTATTATAGATATTTAACCAAGCTTAATTTTTTCCAGTCTGTAGTTGCTTCTAAATTTTACCAGTTTATGGCAACATCCAAATTTACATTTGTAAGGTATCAGCATAAATTAACCTTTTTATCTATAAAAATATATAATTAGGAAATGGGTTTTTTCGTTACACACAACAGAAATGTTTCATGAACAGATCTCGAATTTGATCCAATGAGAAATTTTAAAGGATTTTTATTGTTCATCATGGAGAGAAAAAAAAATGTAAGATTTTTTTTGTTATGCGGAAATACATTTTAGAGTAACATTTATGTTCCTTGTGAGAATATAATTTATTTTATTAAACTCCAATCAAAACTATATTTACGGGTTCTGAAAAAGCTGTTTCACAAAATAAATCCTCCACCGAAATATAGTTTCTTCTTTCCATAGTATCTTTTCGTAGGTAAGAGGTGAAATCATCTGTTAATCACTGGTCGTTTAGTTTTGGAGGTACACCCATATACCGTTGTATCATCAGCATAAATATTCATAATTGATTGGAGTATACTCTTACAAAGAACAAAAAAAAAGAGATAAAAAACTTCAAAAGTGGGTTAGTCAGAGAAGCGACTTTTGAGGGACCCCTGCTTTGAATGCTGGTTGTCTCAGAGAACTGGCTGCTAACAACTACCTTCAGAGACTTACCCGTCAGGAAGAACTTTTTAATTGGAAACTCTTCTATTTATTCCATAGATAGAGAGTTTGTGCAGTAATCCTTTATGCTACAACTTATCAAAAGTCTTTGAAATAATCTAATGAGATAATCCTTGAGATTTATTTATTGTCTAGTACCACACTAATTCTGTGAGTAATGACAGGACATCAACAGTGGATCGGGCCGATCGAAACCCGTATTGCTTGTCACTCAACAGGTTGCTACTGATTTGCCAGTTGTGTTCCCATAACTCTGACTCTGTCGGAAATATTATCCAGTTGAGAGTCAATGCGAAGGAATTGTTGTCATTATAACCTTTTATGATCGAGAACGTCCCGCGACAAAATATTCATCCACAAAATTCAAGTTACCAAGGTATTTTGGTCGACGAATTTAATAGATCTATTCGAGTGTACATTTAATAATGAGGAAAAAATGTCACTTTTTGGCTTTACAAGATTATGAGCAAAAATAGTTCCTTATATAACATTTTGTTGCGTAAATGATTAGAACCACATCACTTTGCTTGCAAATTACACGGCTACAGAAAGAATCGTCTTAAACGTTATGGTAACACAAATTCTTTGTAGAAACAATTCAAGGAATAATGAAATGACGTTTTTAAAAGCTGAGATCTAAAGTGGGACACCAATGTCCTTAACAATAAGCTATACTAGAAACTATTTCACACAAGACAATTGATAATAGCCATGTCGGGTAGCCAGCAATTACACTCTCTGATCGTATGGCGCCTTCTTCATGTGTCAAGCATTAAGTGTCTTTTAAATATTCACGCTGTTTAAATAACAGAGCAGTTTTTCTAAATAGTGGTCGGCTTCATGAGACCATGTGGAGGCAAATTAATAGGGGTTCATTTGTAAGCAACACAGAATCATTAGGCTGGAATTCTTCAATTCATGCATTAATCTGGCTTCTTTTCGAAACGGTCTTGATAGCAGCGAGATTTCTTTAGAACGAAACTTTAAGTCTTTTACAGTTCAAATTTCTTTTTCTTTGTCTCTCTTTGTCTCTCTTTGAGATTTCTATTTTCTGATTCTGTATAACTCTATACCCTCTACACTGCCTCATACATATAACACTATTCCCTCTTCCCTGAGTCATACATATAACTATTCCCTCTACACTGAGTCATACATATAATTCTATACCCTCATCCCTGAGTCATACATATAACTCTATTCCCTCTACCCTGACTCATACATATAACTCTAAATCCTCTTCCCTGAGTCATACATATAAGTATATTCCCTCTTCCCTGATTCATACATATAACTCTATTCCCTCTTCCCTATGTCATACATATAACTCTACTCACTCTTCCCTGAGTCATACATATAACTCTATACCCACTTCCCTGAGTCATACATATAACTATATTCCGTCTTCTCTGAGTCATACATATAACTCTATACCCTCTTCCCTGAGTCATACATATAACTCTATACCCACTTCCCTGAGTCATACATATAACTATATTCTGTCTTCTCTGAGTCATACATATAACTCTATACCCTTTTCACTTAGTCATAAATATAACTCTATTCCCTCTTCCCTGAGTTATACATATAACTCTATTCCCTCTTCCCAGAGTCATACATATAAATCTATAACCTCTTCCCAGACTCATACATATAACTTTTTCCTTCTTCCATGAGTCATACATATAACACTATTCCCTCTTCCCTGAGTCATACATATAACTCTCTTCCCTCTTCCCTGAGTCATATATATATATCTATTCCTTCTTCCCTGAGTGATACATATAACTGTATTCCTTCTTCCCTGACTCATACATATAACACTATTCCCTCTTCCCTGAGTCATATGTATAAGTCTATACCCTCTTCTCTGAGTCATACATATAATGCTATACCCTCTCTCCTAGGTCATACATATAACACTATTCCCTCTTCCCTGAGTCATACATATAACTCTATTCCTTCTTACCTGAGTCATACATGTAACTCTATTCCCTCTTCTCTGACTCATGCATATATCTCTATACCCTCTTCATTGACTTATATATATAACTCTATACCCTCTTCCCTGCGTCATACATATAACTCTATTCCCTCTTCCCTGAGTCATATATATATATATCTATTCTTTCTTCCCTGAGTCATACATATAACTCTATTCCTTCTTCCCTGACTCATACATATAACTCTATACCTTCTTCCCTGAGTCATACATGTAACTTTATTCCTTCTTCCCTGAGTCATACGTATAACTATATTCCTTCTTCCCTGAGTCATACATATAAGTCTATTCCCTCTTCCCTGAGTCATACATATAACTATATTCCCTCTTCCCTGAGTCATACATATAACTCTAGTCACTCTTCCCTGAGTCATACATATAACTGTATTCCCTCTTCCGGAGTCATTCATATGATTCTATAACCTCTTCCCTGAGTCATACATATAACTCTATTTCTTCTTTCCTGTGTCATATATATAACTCTATGCCCTCTTCCCGGACTCATACATATAACTCTCTTCCTTCTTCCCTGAGTCATACATATAACTCTCTTCCCTCTTCCCTGAGTCATATATATATATACCTATTCCTTCTTCCCTGAGTCATACATATAACTCTATTCCTTCTTCCCTGACTCATACATATAACTCTATTCTCTCTTCCCTGAGTCATACATATAACTCTATACACTCTTCCCTGTCTCATGCATATAACTCTATTCCCTCTTCCCTGACTCATAGATATAACTCTATTCTTTCTTCCTGAGACATACATATAACACTATACCCTCTTCCCTGAGTCATACATATAACTATATTCCCTCTTCCCTGAGTCATAATATAAATCTAGTCACTCTTCCCTGAGTCATACATATAACTGTATTCCCTCTTCCGGAGTCATACATATGACTCTATAACCTCTTCCATGAGTCATACATATAACTCTACTCCCTCTTCCCAGAGTCATACATATAACTCTATAACCTTTTCCCTGACTCATGGATATAACTCTATTCCCTCTTCCCTGAGTCATACATATAACTCTATTCCCTTTTCCCTGAGTCATACATATAACTGTATTCCTACTTCCCTGAGTCATACATATAACTCTATTCCCTCTTCCCTGAGTCATATATATAACTCTATTCCCTCCTCCCTGAGTCATACGTATAACTGTATTCCTTTTTCCCTGAGTCATACATATAACTCTATACCCTCTTCCCTCATATAATACTAATGTCTTTTCTAATTTATCCATTACTCGATTTGTTTTCTGAAATACATCTACAATAAGAAATTTCCTCGTTATACGGCGTCTTGACAATATTCTTACAACGATGTTCACCCTCTAAAAGGCTCAAGAGACACTCAAAGAGACGGTTACTGGGTAAGAGGCGCAGTTTATATAGATATGATGGGAAGATAACGGTTTACCTTACACTTGGTCTGGTTAAGATTGTATTAATCATGATAGCATCGGTTCTTAGGAAGAAGCTGCTCTAGTGGATCTTACATCTCACCAATGAAATACGAAGGCAATGAAGGTGGTTCGCTACAATGTGCTTGACATGGCGTGTCTTAGCCGTGAAGGTCAAAACTGGTTGAACTAAGGGATGTAGTTCTTCTGAATACTTTACATGGAAATAGCAAGAGAGCAGCGACAGACTTGTGAACTTTCTCCTGTGTATAAGGTGTTGGGTATAATATACGCCAACATTTCTATTTATCTCTATATGTCTAGCACTTAGATTTCCCTAATTCTGAAAATCAGCGCCCGGTTGAGATAAACAGGATTTATCGATTCCATCTTGTTGAAGCTCAACAACGACATCATAGATTTGAAAATGGTTACTCACACAATCTTTGCAGTGAAACATAAGAAATTATGATTGAGATTCAAGCAGAGTCGCACCTACAATCGAATTTCTTACAACATTTGCAGTCTATCCACAGATTTACAGACATATTTTTTTCTTTATTAGTTGTTTGGAAATGTCTATGACATTCATTTTTTTCGTAATATTGTGAAAAATAGTCAATCCATCTTAGCGTTGTTTCTTTTAGCGTTGCCTTCTTTTTTTTTTTTTCTTTTTTTTTTTTTTTACAAACGTATCTTGGGCACTAAATTGATAGGTGAAGTCGACACGGAAAGTCGTCAATATTTAACACGTTTGATTCAAACTGACATAAACCCATACAAATGCTGATGATCAAAAACACTAACTTAGAAAATGATCTGCAACATGGTCTTTATAAATGTTACTCCACAGCATACATTCCAACAGTGAGATGAAATTGCTCGTTATTTTTTTACGTGAAGGTGTCAGGTATTCAATGAATTTAGATTAATCAGGTAAAAGGTGAACGATTTAGAATTGATGAAATTCACTGGTTACCAATAATACTAATTACTTTTTTCTAAAATAAGTAGTGAATGATGTGTTAAACTGAATTTAATTAAATGTTCGACTAATTACCAATTAGAACCAAGCAAGTATGGTAGTGGTAGTTACGTTATATATCGCTTGAAATCTTACTTCGAAGAATACTAGTTATATTTATATATCCATTACTTCGGGTAATCCAGGATTTATTATCTTAGGTTGGGACTAGATTTTATCAACACAATGTTCAAATAAAATTTTATTTAAGATATTCATTCGACATTGCTCCAATAGAAAGATGTATTATTCCAATTAAAAATACAAATTTCAATGAAAAGAAATATCAGAAATGCAGAGCTGTTCATTTATTGTTGTTCCTTATCTTCAACTTGATAATCATTTATCGATTTTTCGATATATATATATATATATATATATATATATATATATATATATATATATATATATATATATATAAATGCCTGCTTCAGAAATATTATTGCGATTAGTGTTTGAGGATCTGAGTAAATCCACAATGGTTTTAGAAGTGCTTGTGATTATTTTAAGAATATTTAGAAAAAACATAATATTAAATTAGATGAAAACAGATTGCATAATACAACCGACCAACTCTGTCACGTCGACTATCAAGAATAACCTATCCCATTTAAATAATCTTAAAATATTCACAAACACTTCCAGAACTATTGGATATACTCAGATCCTAAAACACTAATAGCAATAAAATTTCTGAAGCAGGCATTTATAAAATAAATTGCCAAAACTGTTCCTCCCAATATATTGTAGAAACAAGTAGAAATAAATATATAAATATATATATATATATATATATATATATATATATATATATATATATATATACATATATATATATATATATATATATATATATATATATATTGTAGAAACAAGTAGAAATATATATATATATTTCTACTTGTTTCTACAATATATCTATATCTATATATCTATCTATCTCTCTCTCTCTATATATATTATATATATATATATATATATATATATATATATATATATATATATATATATATATATATATATATATATATATATATTACTTCAAACATATGCAACTAACTTTCCGAGGAGGAAAATGGCCATACGGCTAAAAATGTAAATACTACAGAATCACCATTACTTGATAGAAAGCAATACAAACACCAGCTGATGTGTACATTATATGCGAATAACAACTGAACTCACCGAAGAAGGAAATGCCAATACAGCCAAGATGGAAATGCCGAATAATCACCATTACTTGGGGGAAAAAACACCAGAAAAAAAATCAAAAACATGCCTAGAAATTGTTCGGTAGCATGGGAAAGAGTAGGGCCTCAGCCAAGGAGCATTTGGCTAAAAGCAAAATCGACAATACTGGGGCTTTCAGTATCTCCCATATCAGAGAACATCATTTAAGTAATGTGCAAATTAAGCAACTCCTAAGGCACACTCCTAAAAAGGCACACAGGACGAAAATGAGATAAGTGCTATATGCATTGACATATAATAATCCCTCCCTATCTATCTATCTATCTATATATCTATCTATCTATCTATCTCTATCTCTCTCTCTCTCTCTCTCTCTCTATATATATATATATATATATATATATATATATATATATATATATATATATATATATATATCAGTCCTTTCATATCTATCTATTTATCTATCTCAGTCTGTTCATATCTATCTATCTATCTATCTATCTATCTATCTATGTAGCCGAGAACAAATAAATAATTAATATGTTTCTCGCTGTTTTATGGTTCTGCAAGAATAAATACATTTGATTAATTTTTAAATAATATTATTTGTGTAAAAGGCCTGCTTCTTGAAATGTTTATTTCGTTTAAAGACTAGTTTTTGGTAAAATTTGCTCCAATATATATATATATATATATATATATATATATATATAGTGCATTTAGGAGGCAATACTTCATTTATACGTTTCATTAAAGACGACAGACGAGGTTCTACGGTTTTTATTTTATTTTTCTTGTGTTCGAACAAGTGTTTTATTTTTTGGACACAGAGAGTGTATAAACTGTCCAAATGTTCTATAATTCCGAGCTCTTTCGGCTATAATTGTCGCCATTATCAGTTTCTAAATCTAGGGCCAAATTGCCATCTCCAACCTAAAATTGACCTCTATAGAAAGAAGACCGAAATTGAAATTCTACACCAATCACTATCGCAACTCGAGGCGCGTGGAGATACAGCCGTTCACACAGTCATGAGAGATCTCCTTGAAAAACCGCTCCCCTGCCAATAACTGCCATAATATCTTGAAAACAAAACAAAAAAATATGCCGCAAAAGAACTAAAAAAACAACCCTTAGATTGTCATCAGACGACCTGACAAAGCTAATACATATGTAATTTTGGATAAAGCTGATTACAACAAAAAATTTACAAAACATTATTGATGACCGAACTAAATTTACCAAACTGAACAGAAACCCCATGGAGACCCTAAAAAGGTCCGTCAACAAACTAATAACATTTCATAATGCTTAAGTTGGTTCTCAAAAATTCAAAGAAATCATTGGCGACTACCAAGCTGTATATTTATATGGAAATATAAAAACCTATAAATCCTGATACCCGCTACGACCAATTATTTCTCAGATCCCAACACGTATCTATGATCTATCAAAATTCCTGAACGACATCATCACTCCATACCTACCCACCAACTACAGTATCAAATTCACCCACGAATTCATCCAAATTTTAAACACTACTAAACCAAACCAAGATATCATCGCATCACTTGACGTTGAAAATTTATTTACAAACGTCCTCGTAGATCAAAACATTGACAATATCCTCGATTCTGTCTATACTAATAATTTTAACTCTCCGCTATCCATCAAATCATTTATACTCAAAAATTACCACACGCATGCACAAGCAAAGTCCCATTCTATGACCATAATGGCAACATTTAGACCCAAATTAATGGTGTTAGTATGGGAAATCCACTCGGCCCATGCTTCTCCAATTAATACCCATGTAGAAAATGTGATACTGAAACAGGACTCTAAACCTAAAATATATGTTCGTTACGGAGACGATATTTTTTTAGTTTAGCAAATAACATTAAATAGATACTCTCAAGATCACATTTGAGATAAACTGTCCTTAACTTTACCTACGAGCTTAGTCAAAAAAAAATAAACACCCATTCTTAGATGTTCTCATAGAATATAGCAATAACACTTTTATCATCTCATAATTTATAAAAAAAAAACAACTAGCAGAAACTCTTGATACCTTAACTTACAAAATAGCAGTGATAAAAAAAACTTCCTAAATGAGCACACCAGAATTGACCCTCTCGTTTACTCTTCCTTAAAGAACCCAATAAACGTAAGAGACACAATGTCTTCCCTAATCACCTTATATACCACCAAATTAGACTATTTCTTCCCAAAGTAAATAACGATGATAATGAACACACAGTCAAAAATGACGTATTTTTTACAAAAACCAAATGCACATCAACTACAAACAAGATGATACTTCACTAAGAAATATAAAGAAATACATAAGCCCAATTGACCCGAATAAAAAAAAATCAAATTAATTATCTACTACAAAAATTCAAAACAGCTAACCTTATTCTAAAAAATAACAACACACCAGCCAAATCAAAATTACAACGAACGAACATTATGAATGAGTTCAAATGCCCCTTAAGGAACTGTATTCCTGATCAAACAGAATTCATAAATAATTACATCGGTCAGACGACTACATGCCTATCCAGACGCAATTAAGTTACACCTATCTGACCATGTAAAAAAGGATTAAAAATTAATGGAAGCCTTAATAATAAAAAAAGAAAAGACTAACATTTAATAATATTAGCTACGTATAATGTTTTATTTTCCGAACACCACCACATTGTGGCCGTGTTCGGAAAATAAAACATTTCAATAACACTAAAATCATACACACAACCCACACACCCAATTAAACTGAAAAAATAAGCTCATCCTTGATAATGGCTAAAAGTAAGTATAGCCGAAAGCGCTCGGAATTACAAAAGATTTGGACAGTTTCTTGACACTGTGTCCAAAAAAGAAAAAAAAAATTTCAAGACAAGAAAATTTAAATAAAAAGCTGATTCGGAGTATCTTGTCTTTAACGAAACACACACACATACACACATACATACATACATATATATATATATATATATATATATATATATATATATATATATTCCCACCACTTCACCACAGTTTTTCTCGGCAAATCTCTCTCTTCAGCAATTCGTCAAATCCGGTAAAGAGACTTAAGATACGACAAAAACTGAGGACAGAATGAATAAATATATAAACTTCGGGCCATTAATCTAAACTAAGAAGCGTTTCGGTTCTCAGAAGGCATTTCATATGTCGTATAGGCCCACTGATAACTGATGAGGACAATATTGAATATGAATATCCTGCTACCGAGAGATTATAGAGGAGGGGGTTTTATGTAGGATAATGATAAATTTCTTATCAAATTTATATTTTGTAATTCAATATCTTCAGCATAGGTCCTAGATGTTTTTTTTTTTAAATAGGGGATGAACTGGGAATCTATGGTTGTATTTACTTTCAACAGCTTGCGTCTTCAGCTGTACAGGAAGGTAATGTCTTCATTAAGAGATACTATTCTGTTGCTCTCCCCAACGTATCTCTTTCTCTCACTCTCTCTCACTCTCTCTCACTCTCAGACACACGCACTTACATGCATTCCATATAGTATTTCCTCTCTATACACACCTATCATAAAGTTAATTATGAATTAGGTACTAGAAGAGATTAGCACCAATAAATAATAATAAATAATAATAAATCATGCTGGAATAAAAATAAGTTCTTACCATCAAGTTCAGCAATGTCAGCATCGGAGGTTTTCTCTTTTTATTAAATCGTGAACTTTCAACTTTTTACTTCAAGAAATCAATTTTACGTCTACTTTTTTTGGCATTGAATTGTCAGTGTCAATAATCGTACTTTATTAAGTTCAATTTCTGAATTGTATTCTCCTGGATGTGACTACAAATGAGGGGTGTAACTACCACATATATGAATCTTCATATATATGTATATGTATATATATATATATATATATATATATATATATATATATATATATATATATATATATATATATATATATATATGTGTGTGTGTGTGTGTGTGTGTGTGTGTGTATAAATACTTAAGTACTTAATATCTGTGTGTTTGCTGATATAGAAAGTATGGACATAGAAATATGATGTTTTCAGTTGTGTCGTATGGTAATATAGATTTCATACCGGAAAGCATATAAAGAAAAAGAACACGTAGGAATCTCGAATGAATCTTCCAATCCAATTCCGATTAATTATCCTTGCCTGTTCATCTTCTCAATATGAGCTTTATATATTCATATCGTCTTATATCCAAATCCTTTTTACCTCGACCTCCTTATCTTTGCAAAAATTTGTTTCCTTCTTTATGTCTGAGATAATGAAGTCTTTAATCCTTGTATTTAGAGTCCTGGTAAAGGTTAAAATCCAGTCACTAATGAGAAAAATAGATAAGCGTTTCCCACTTCGAAATCTGACGTAACACTATTCTGACGTAACACTGATTGACACTAACGGGGCTACGTGGCTGACAAAATTAACCTTTTCAAATACCCATAATATGAGCCTGCCTAGGCAGCAGCAGCTAACGATTTCACACTTCAGAAACTATGAGTATTAACTGCTAAATAAGGTTTGGAACAAGAAATATATGTTATTCGAAAGTATATAAAGAGTCATGTTCAAATGTGTCGTTTCAGGGTTGCGATAACATTGACCAATAGCTGTCGTTAATTGTGTGTACTACGTCTGAGTTATGTTATAACACAGTAATCAAGAGTCATTCATACGGAATTTTTACCAAATAAAAAGTCGATGATATATTGCAGGCACTTAGAACAAAACATTTGCATAATAAAAAGTCGAACTTCACGTCATCGCAACTCCAAATTACACACAACAAACAGGGCACCTAGAGGTGGTGTAATGGTTAGCAAGCTTGTCTCGCTAAAACAATTACGCCTGAGTAGTGAGTAGTCAGTTCGATCCTCACTGGGTGCCCCTTATTTTCGGCCTTGTGCCACATCCAAGCTACGCTCAGAAAATCACTACATACAACAAACAGAGCAAATTTGAAATGCACGTCGAAATTGGACATCGTCCGTATAGCATCGATTTCACATAATCTGGTTGTTGGCGAAATTGAAAGAGGCGACTGATGGGTAGATATCTTTCATCCAATTAAGAAATTGAATTTAAACAAAATAATTTCGTCGTGAGCGGAACGAAAAGAAAGTTTGTAAAAATGTGTAGTACTAAACAGCATCTATGATGTAAAATTGTAACTTTGGAAATGAATAACTTTTGATACAAGTTTCATTATTCTATTTGGTCTAAAACCTGTTTGATAAGATTAAAGATCTTATTCATCAATCAAACCTTTTAAGTTCGAAAAGACATAAATTTACTTCATTTTGATACCAGTTTCTTTATTTTATCTGCTCCGAAACTTGATTGGTGAGACCTAATTGTCAATCAACCCTCGGATAATTTCGGAGATAAAAAAAAATTCGCTCTATTTTGGTACCAGGTTCATTATTGAATCTGGTTTAAAATTAGGATTGGATAATTTGTTTATCCACGAAACGTAGAAGTTTTATAAAAACATGGAACTGAAAGTTTATATCGACAATTCACTGATAGATAATGACTGAGAATGGTGTCAGCTCAGGGAAGAGTATCAGGAAACTTCTATACTTTTTGCTAAGGTTTTGTGATGTTAAGAGGTCTGCTGGCCTAAATTACCAAGTTTATTACTCGGTGATTTCACTATTAATAATCACTACAAATGACTACTGGTAGGATTTCTTATTGACAAAGGCTTACCTCGGTTCCGGAAAATTATTCTAATGTAATTTTGTACAGTTTGATTGCCTATTCAAATGTGCTGTTTATAAAAATAAACGACTTCAAATGTTTGAAGCTTAAGGACATTCTCTACAATATACAATCATTCAAAATGACATGCAGGAGAGAACTGTGTTAAGCCTAGCTAATAAAACCTCGCTGTATTGTCTGAGTTTGAGGCGTCATTGTAAAATTTAATTTATTTTATATCTATTAGGTGGGTGCAAAAATAATCTCACATATGTTACTATGTCAGAAAACGACATTATTTTTGCACCAACCTAATATCTTTTGTCATGTGAGTGCATGTAGGTGCATATTTTCGCTGAATGCCAAAAGTCAGAGGTCGAAGTCAGGGAACAGTTCCAATATCGATTCTGTTTTTTCCCTGATTCCGAACACTGACCCTTGGCATTTATCAAAAATATGCACCTACCTCACTCACATGGCACAACAATGGATTTGTTGAACTTACATCGGTCTGTTTTATTCTAATCTTTAAAGTGGAATCCCTGCTTACCTTGAAATCCTTTTTTTTTTCAACTCTAAAACTGATGCAGTTTTTAAGTAGAAAAAAATAAGAGATTTCAAGGCAAACAGGGATCCATCGCTTAAGAATTGATTAAAATTGACCGAATTAAATACAGTAAAACCACTATCTATTTATCCATCTAATTATGTTAATATCTCTCTAAGTCTGTTGCTTATCTATCTATCTATCTATCTATCTGTCTATCACATTACATTAATATCTATCTATCCATTTATCTCCCCATCTCATTATGTTAATATCTATCTATCTATTTAGCTACCCATCTCATTATGCTAATACCTATCTATCTATCTATCTATCTATCTATCTATCTATCTATCTATCTATCTAAGTCTGTTGCTTATCTATCTATCTTTCTATCTATCACATTACGTTAATATCTATCCATTTATCTACTCATCTCATTATGTTAATCTATCTATCTATTTATCTACCCATCTCATTATGTTAATATCTATCTATTTATCTACCTATCTCATTATGTTAATATCTATCTATCTATCTATCTATCTATCTATCTATCTATCTATCTATCTATCTATCTATCTATCCAAGTCTGTTGTTTATCTATCTTTCTTTCTATCACAGTACGTTAATATCTATCTATCCATTTATGTACCCATCTCATTATATTAATATCTATCTATCTATTTATCTACCCATCTCATTATGTTAATATTTATCTATCTATCTATCTATCTATCTATCCAAGTCTGTTGTTTATCTATCTTTCTTTCTATCACAGTACGTTAATATCTATCTATCCATTTATGTACCCATCTCATTATATTAATATCTATCTATCTATTTATCTACCCATCTCATTATGTTAATATTTATCTATCTATCTATCTATCTATCTATCTATCTATCTATCTATCTATCTATCTCACTCTGCTATCCATTCATTTATTTAGACTTAATAATGATTGTATTCTCATCATTATTTAATAAAATGCAAACGTTATAACGATTCGTCCAGTAAGACGTTTTCGAGAGAATAACATCGCCACCGACAGTTGCAGTATACGACACAATTGTTATTGATGAGATTGGATATATTGATCGGCATGTTTGCGATGGCGTGTGCAAATCTGAAGCGAAAAGGTGTCAAGCAAGCATTATGATCGCCACCTTTTTTTGGCAGTTGACGTTGTTTTTTGCACTTCAGTAAATTTCATTGGCACATTGCAGTGGCGTTCTGATTCGATATTTTTACTTCAACAGGCAATTACCGCAGATTAAAAGAAGGAAGGACATAAATTAATAACAAAAGCAATCATGAAGGAACGGCCACAAAAAAACTAGAATAAATAAATTTTATGCATTCTTACGAAACTGTAGCGAAAGATTCAATGGGGTATATATCTTTATTATACCGAAGATACTTTTCATCGTCCAGTTTCCGAATTTTTCAATAGAATTTCGATTATATCATATATTCTGGTGTTCATGAATTTCCGAATATTTAAAAGTATTTAAACTACTGCATATATTTCGGCCTTTCTCTAGTTTTCGAATTTATGAAAATATTTCTGTTATCCTTCTTATTAAGGTTTTCCTCTGAAAATTTTAAAGTATTTCACTAATTCTACAGATTAAACTAGCTTCCGAATTTCTGAAAGTATTTTAGCTATTCAATTTTTCGTCCAGTTTCCAATTTCTGAAATTATTTCAGTCATTACACAGATTCCGGTCTTGTGATATTTGAAGTTTTGAAATAATATAGTTAAAATGCACAGTTCCTTTAGACTATCATTTTCATCGTTGCTGTTTTTAGTACAATGTTTCGGCTGAAATGTTTTCTTCAGTTTTTGGCAGGTGTGTATTGTATTCAATTATGCTTATATTTTTTATAAAATCCCATGTTAAAACATCAATGCATCAACAAATACAATGTAGGCTAGGCATTGTATGCAACGGTGTTAGCATAATAAAAGAAACAACGAGAAGTATAAGGATTGTCGTGTTTAAAGTTTTTGTTCAGAGACTTATGAGGATTAATTAAAGAATTTCACATTTTCGTTGTCTTCAAGATCTCTTTCTTTCATCAGCGGTATATTTTTTCAAATTGAATATAACTGTAAAATTATTAAGTATTTAATATCCACAAGAAAATCTTGTTAACCATAACATCACGACAAGGATCCGTTCTTTAACTAAGTGCAATTTAGTTTGAGTTCAAAACCAGAATTACGGGGTACCCAATGAGGATTAAACTTACTACTCGATCATAATGATATTTTAGAACATGTTATTAAGCATTACACCTAAATGGTGCATATCTATCTATCTATCTATCTATCTATCTATCTATCTATCTATCTATCTATCTATCTCAGTCTGTTCACATGTATCTATCAAATAGATAGATAGATAGATAAGACTCTCAGCATAATATGCGAACGGTGCTTTATGGATACGAAGCTGAAAATATGCGTCCTTCCATTAAGCTCAGCAAAGCAGCGAGACGTCCATTAAAATCTACTACTCCTAGCGAAAAATCTTCACCATAATTCAAACGAAGCAATAAGATATTATCGATGCAAATTAGCCATGGACATGAATATTAAATCTCGCCTATGCAATGTTTGGATTATATAATGCCTTCTGCTAGCTGAACAACTCACCAAAGATCACAAACAGAATTGTAAGAGAAACTGTCAACATATATTGCTGTCTTAAGGAAAAGTGGTATTTTCATGAATAGAATCATTACTGCAAATGAAATCTCGGTACTCCAATTCGATCGGAAGTATTAATACAAGAGTGTGGCATTGAATTATTCGAAACCAAAGAAAATGGATACCACAAAGTTCCACAAGAAAAGTCATATTTACAGTCTTTGGAATCTTATCTGGAACAAGAGTCGACAATTACGTTATATTGTTGTGGCACCAGATAAAAAAAAGCAACTTCGGTAATTATTGACCTCTTTTGTCAAGAGGTGTTTTGCTGTTGCATCATAATAGGCTCCGATACAATGCAGTCAGTACTGTTCAAAAGATTGAAGAATCGTGATCTTAGATTTTAGAAGATTCTCCTTATAGTCTTGACCTTTTGGCGTTGATTATGATCTGTTTGGTTCCCTAAAGACATCGGTTGCCACAGAATAAAATTTGAAAAAGAAGGTGCAAATGTGCATGACGAATTATATAAAAGAGTTTTCATGAAAGCTGACTGAAAACGTGAAAATTTGAATCAATTGTATCGCCAAACACCAGGAATAGAATGAAAAATAATTAATAATTATTTTTATATTGTTGATCCAGTAGACTATTACAGCAATTGTGCGGATAGGCATTGACTCCCTCTTGCGTATGTATGTGGACACTGAAGTCAACACTGAATGGTGAAAGTCTGTTTCATGCTTGGACGCAACCTTCAGGCCATGATTGCGTTCAAGTATGAAACAGACAGTTACCGCTTGGTGTTGACATCAAGGTTTACTTTTATATTTATATACGCCCTATCCCTGATGTTGAGAACTTTTAGCCATAAATATACTATACGTTAAAACTATATTTTTATCATACACACACATACATGCATCTATATATATATATATATATATATATATATATGTATGTATGTATGTATTGGGAAGGAGAGAGAGAGAGGGGCAGACAGGGCAGAGACAGACAGAAAGAAGATATATATATATAGATATATATTACATATACATATATAGATAAACGTGTATATACACACACAAATATTTATCCCATAATCTTATTACATATATACATATATACAATATTATATAGAGAAAGAGAAAGAGAAAAATTTACATATTGTGCACTGATATTAACATGCACATACACAGAAACATGCGGACGCGCTCGCACCCCCATATATATATATATATATATATATATATATATATATATATATATATATATATATATACGCCCATAATCATATATTAACTAAATCAACTTGTCTTCCAACAAAGCCGTTTCAATAATCACGTAATCATTTCTTTTCTAGCTCTGAATACTAATTAAAGATCTTCTCAGTGTAACACCTGTTAGGAAATATCTACAAGGTGGTGCTGAAAAGTTCTTAGTCTTACCAAGAAATAATTTCGTAAATAACTGATGTCTTGGTTATTTAGTTAAAAGTTGCTCTTACCGACAGCTTTCCAGTACCAACTGCAAAAAAAAAAAAAATAAAAAATAAAGAAATACAGGGAATAAATAAAGAAAGAAATTCTATAAAGAATAAAGAAATCTTCTAAAACAGTTTTAAAAAAGGGATGTAAATAAAACCAGAACCGTTAAACCTGAAATAACCAAGAAAACCCTTCCTCATTTCCAGTGTGTAAAGTTTATTTAAATGCTGCCATTCTGGAAAAGCCTAAAAACCACATTGTGTGCTAAAATTTATATCGCCTCAAACATCGTATGAAACTCTAGACTTTCAAAGCTTTTCATTTTCACAGTCCTTAGAACGATGAAATTGTACAAGAAAACAACAATAGACTTAAATTTTATTTGAGATAAAGTCGTATTTGTATGGCTACTATAAGAATTTGGTGGTAACTACAATTAATCAATGACTAAATTGACCAACCATAATTTAATTCTTGCCTATACAAATGACCATGCATTTTGTCTCTGTATATATATTGATAATAAATAAACTTTTTTCGTCATAAATAATAATAATAATAAATATACATATGTTGGTGAGGAAAAAATATAATTTATAGCTCTGTTATTATACATTAAGCACTATTTTATTAGCACTAACACTTAATTTGCAATATTTTATATATATATATATATATATATATATATATATATATATATATATGAAGAAACTACCAGCATAGCCCGGCGTTGCCCGTGCTTGATTCAAAAATCGTACGACTCATACAGCAATCGCTATCACTTGACTTAAAATATTTTTGCCCTTCCTTGCCTTTAAAGGAGTGGCCTTTACCGTGTTGATGTTGCTACATGCCTTACTTCTTGCCTATCTCACACTGCGAATTTTTTCTAAGCTCTATACAAAACATTAAATCTGTTACGAAAAAAGAACTAAACAAAATGAACACAAAACGATCAGCTTTAAAAAAGGACTCGTAACTAGAAAAACTGAATGAAAAAAAGAATGTTAACAACAAATACTTTTTCACACCCAACCCAGTTCTGCGGAATCAGAATCAACGTTGAGTTTAAACAAGCGAATGAGCCAATTGGAGTAAAGTGTCATGCAGATTTAAATTTTTCCCACTTGTGACGAGTACAGCTATCGATTTTTTTTTTTGCATGCTAGCATGCTAGTTAACATTCGTGTCAGTCAGTTATTGGCTCTCACGCTGGCCAATAGAATCTTCCTGCCTATTCGTGGCAGCCAGCTATTGGGTCTCACTCAGGCCAGTACAAAATGGTCGCAAACTACATGAAAACTACCGTAGAAGCAAAAGAAAATCGATTATTTCCACTATCGATGGGAGTTGGGAAATGTAAACTCGGTCTTGCCCTTTCTGCTAACTTGGAGCATGTGCATGTAAATTTTGGTGCAAATCCATCGAAAATTACGGCCGTGCATTCGTTACACACACACACACATCCTGCCTTTTATAAAGAGAGATATAGTTTTAAGGTGTGCTATATTTATGGGATGAAGTGCTCAATATCGGAGATAGAGCGTATGTAAATATAAATATAAACGTGAACATTGAAGTCAATACTCAGAGGCGACCGGCTATTTTATGCTAGACACAATCCCCACGCCGGTGACGATTGCGTCAAGCATGAAACAGCCTGTCGACTCTGAGTGTTGACTGCAATGCTCATATATATATATATATATATATATATATATATATATATATATATATATATATATATATATATATATACATAGCAGAGAGTCATCAGTATTGAGTAATATTTTCTTAAAATTTTGGATGTCAAACTCAGTAGAAGAATTTAAGCAATTACAATCTAAATCATCTGTACACACTTGCACGGAGAATATTCGGCAACATGCAATTGTATAAATATCAAAAGGATTATTTCTCTTTATTTCTAAAACGTTTCAATTTAAAGCAAGCTTGTGAGTTTGATAACTTATCTGTCCCAGATTTTTCTCTTTATTCAACGCATATTTACAATAGTTTTTTTTTATCGCTTGTATTATTTTGTGTAAACCATTATGTTGTGATTTTTCATTCATTGTTTGCCTATATGTCCTTTATTAATTCTAAGATATTTCCACATCCAAATCCAATTTAAGAATCACTGTTTCATTATTCAACTCTATAGTCGTTGTCTTTGCCAATTTCCCTCTTTTAAAGGTTATCTTAAGTTATTTGTCTCGGCCAAATTCCACGGTAATATGATCGTTAAATATCTTTATTATTGCTAAAATGCCTTTGTAATTTTAGCAAAGTATTTCAACTTATCCATGCAGAACAAGTTATTAATAAGCTTTTTAAATATGTGATATCTATAATCTGTGATAAGTGGACAAACGAAAACAAGGTTGTAATCCGAAAAATGCTATGAGAAATGTGTGTTATAGTTTTGGAACGTGCAGTCGCAACGCTGAGTTTGAATTTAAATTTTAAGGTTAAAGTTCTGCGTTTATGTACAAATGTAGTGATAGAGAATTCTTTTTTACTGGTAAATTTTCCATCAAAGTAGCATGAACTATATTGAAAGTATAAACAAGAACACAATATTTCATACCTGAGGATGTCTGTAGGAACAGACGAAAGCTTGTAAAATAAAAAGATCTAATGCGACGGAAATTTATAAAACAGGATCTTTTCATTCATAAACAGATTCGGGGTTTTTGTATATTATTGAATTGTTCGCGAAGATGGATTTCTCGCCATTTAATCATTAATCTTTGTATTTGTTTTATGTATGAATAATTCATGAATATATATATATATATATATATATATATATATATATATATATATATATATATATATATATATATGCTGTTCCTGCAAGATCCAACACTTAACAAAAATAAAATGAAAAAGGCAATAAAAACAAAATTTGTATATGCAGAGACCCGACAGTTTATTTAGCAACAGTTACATACTACATTATTTTCGATGTAACCTCTGCTGACGGCGACGACCATCTCAAGGCTGGCGTGAAATGAGTCACACGATTTGGTGACCATGTCCTTGTACATAGCGGCGAACACCTTCACGATGGCACCCTTCAGAGAGTCGACCGTGTTGTGGGCGTGCTTGTTGATCTTAGCCTCGATCACGCCCCAGAAAAAATAGTCAAGGGGGTTGCACTCAGGTGAGGAGGTCGGTCTAGAAGTCCGGCGACCAGTGATGAGGAATATTGTTGAGCAGCCACGCCTGGGTCGTCTTGGCTTTGTGTTCAGGTGCGGAGTCCTGTTGGAAGACATAGGGGCGTCCGGAAGCGATCTTGTCAATCCAGGGCTTCACCACGCTCCTCAGGACCTCCTGGTAGATCTCAGTGGTGACTCTCAGGACCTTTTGAAAAAAGAACGGAGGCGTGACGTCCTCCTCGCTACACACAAGGCCAAGACGACCCAGGCGTGGCTGCTTAACAATGTTCCTCCCCACTTGTCGCCGGGCTTGTGGCAGCCCTTACGGACTATTTTTTCTGGGTTGTGACCGCGATTAAGACCAACAAGCAGGACCATAACATGCCGCTATGAACGTGGTCGCCAAAGCGTGTGACTCATTTTTTCGCCAGCGTTGAGATGGTCGCCGCCGCCAGCAGCGGTTACATTAAAAAATAATGTAGTATGGAACTCTAATTGTTGCTAAATAAACTGTCTGGTCTCTGCATATACAACTTTTGTTTTTATTGACTATTTCTTTTTTTGTAGTCAAGTGTCGGATTTTGCTGCAACACCCTATAAAAGTGAACATTGACGTCAACACTTAGAGGCGACAGGGTGTTTCATGCTAGACGCAATCAAGCATGAAACAGCCTGTCACCTCTAAGTGTTGACTTCAATATTCACTTTTATATTTACACACGCTCTATGTCTGAAATTTAGCACTTTATCCCATAAATATATATATATATATATATATACATATATACATACATACATATATATATATATATATATATATATATATATATATATATATATATGCATACAGTGTATGGGTCCATGTCCAGGAAAGAACGTTTGCTTTCTGACCATGAGATCCCTGTTCAAATCTCACCATGGATGATACGATGTGTCAGAAAGGTGACATCTTGATGGCATTGGTAGGGGGTGATCCCAGCATCCGATACCTTTGTAAGGTGCTAGAAAACCATGCCACGGATTGACCCAAGCCGTGTCAGTGAAATTGGATAGACAGAACTATTAGATGGTTATGCGAGCACGCAGTCACAAGTCAACGTGCCCGAGTGTTTCAGCGTATTGGCTTTTATAAAATTGTTGATCAGGTCAAATGACTAAATGTATAGCCGAAAGCCCTCGGATAAATATACTATTTGGACAGTTTTTGTATAATTTATCTACTGAAAAGAAAAAAAAATATGGTCATATGAGAAATTATATAAAAACCTACTCAAAACACTTTGTCTGTCAAACCTAATGAAGCTTGCATTTATATATATGAACGAAAATTATAAACAGGATGAATGCAAAATTAAGAACATTATAAAAAATGTATAAGACCAGTTGACAATAGCAAAAACAAAATAGACAGATTAATTATTTATTATAAAAAATTTAAAACCTCTAAACTTATAGTTAAAACTAATAATTCACCTGCTAAAACAAAATTAAATAGGGCAAATATTATTTACGAATTTAAATGCCCATTAAGGAATTGCATTCGTGATCAATCAAAATTCGTAAATAATTTATACAGACCACACTACAACATGTTTGAGATGCAGACTCACTCTACACCTTTCTGACTAAAGCTCAATTAGATCTCATTTAAATATTCATGGAGACCTACCGGATACTATTCGTAACATACTTGTCGACAACACTAATATAATAGCATCATCTACATGCAAAACAAGTTTAAAAATATGGAAGCCTTATTAATAAAACAAACAAGCCAACAATTAATATTAACTTTGAACATGGACATAATATCTTGACCGTGTTTTGAAACAAAACAAAATGAAAACATTTTATAAAATATACATACAACAAACTATTTCTTATTTAATAGTTAAAATATAATCCTTGAAAATGGCTAAATGTATAGCCGAAATCGCTCGGATAAAAAGAACATTCGAACAGTTTTTATATAATTTATCATCGGAAAAGAAAAGAAAATTATTAGATCGCATGAGAAATTGTATAAAAAAAACTAAATAAAAGCACCTTGTCTGTCGTTTTCAATGAAATGTGCATGAAAGAAGGATCGCTGCCTAAATACGCATATATATATATATATATATATATATATATATATATGTGTGTGTGTGTGTGTGTGTGTGTGTGTATGAAAGGATTAAATATAAAAAATGCGGTTGTAAAATGTGTATAAATTGTATTAAAATTATATTTATATATTACTGAGTATTTATGTGTATAAATATACATACATATATATTCTTTTTATACATTTGGTATTTGGATATGTACATGCTTGCATATATATGTTTACATTTAATGAAATATATAGATATATCATAATCTAATGTTTTATCGAATTTTACGCACTTTGTCTTCAAATTTATTAGTGTCACTGCCATTATTTTCTGATAATGTCGTGTATGGAGTTTCATATTTACAAAAATTGGCACGTTTATACACACAAAAAATTCAATATTCTTTTTTTAATATACTGGAGTTTGCTAAATTGTAGCAAGTTTTTCCATTTATGATTAGTAAATATAGTTTTAACTTAATAACAATATTACCTAATAATAATGACAATATTACCTAATAATAATAACAATATTACCTTAACCGATATAAATTCATACAGAATTTTAAAAGATTTAAAACTTTATAAATTATTCTAATTAAAACCTTTAAAAAATCAAAAAAAATTCATTATTCATTGAAAAAGAAATTCTTAAGACAATAGTAGCCATAATAAATCTTTTTCTTAAAGCATGTAAAAACTTTTCTAATTACATAATGTCTTCATTTTATTGTATTTTTATCTTATGATTCAGAGTAGATTTTCTGTAATTAGGGGGTTCTATTTTACAAAAAAAAAAAAAATGATTTATATTTTCCGAGGACTTGTGCTTATAACTAATATGAACACTAAGCCCTACTCTAAATTTCATAACATTAAAAAGTGGAGGACAACAGATGTAAGAAAAATCATTTTACCAAGTTTTTCTAACAGAAAAAGTTTCTAAAATAATCTTATTCGTTTGTGAATAAGTTCTGAAAGTTTAATTAAAGTATGATAATTATTTGATTTGGAAAGAATTTCTAAATGAATGTGTTTTCACCGCAAAATGAGGCTAAAATGTCTTATAGTAATTTACGGTCACCCGCTAAAGCAAGCAAAAAAAAAAGATTTAACCAAGTTTTAGAAGTAAATTAGCTAATAGTAAATTTAACTTTTAAAAATTAAAAGTAAATTAGAGTTACAAGTTAATCAGGTTCTAAAAAGGTTTAAAGAATATAATCTAATAATAAAAAAAAGGTTTAGGACATTTTTTCATCATGTATAATCATTTTCAGAGAATATTGGGCGGTACTTATATATATATATATATATATATATATATATATATATATATATATATATATATATGTGTGTGTGTGTGTGTGTGTGTGTGCGTGTGTGTGTGTATGTATGTATGTATTCCTTTTACCTGATTTATTCGTTAGTCTCCTCGAACTGTCTTGTCACCTACTTCTGCTTCACATAATTTTTCCATTTTCTAACTCCCCACCCTCTGCATCACATTTCCAAAATCCTTCTTTCTGAATATTAATAGGCAAACAACTCAGTTATAAAGTATGATTAATTCTAATTCAGAAAAACTGAGAACCCATTACAGATGTTACACTTTGATCGTGAAGCTACGAGGCAGCATGTGGTCGGTTTAACGCCATGATAACTGGTGATGGGCAGTTTTTATTATGGCGCCGTCTCCAATTTATTTCGTGTCAACAATGACTTTATTCGCACGGATACTTTAAGTGTGAAAACAATAAGACTTCAGTTGAAGCTAGAAATGAACCTATTAAAAACTTTTTATTTTCTAAGCTGGTTATTATGAATTTGGCGTTTGAAGTCACATTTAGTAATTGACTTCTGGCAGTCAACATTCTAATATACTCTGCACATACGTTTATATATAAGCCAAGGATCTAAAGAAGGGTCAGAGAGAGACGTGAGGGGAGGAAAGAAGGGAGCCATTGATAAAATCAGCTTGAATCTGGAGGAAAAGAGTGAATATTTGGTAAGTCTTGCTGTAACTTGATTTCCAACTGACACCACCAGAAATCTAAACAAATACAAAGAATATTTTTCTCATCATTATCTGAGGAATCGAAAATCCGAGGAAGGATGGAAATCATGGAAACAAGTGCATTATTGAAATCACTTAAAATCTTAAGAAGATTTATTGTCACTTGATCAGAAGTTACTGGTGTAGAAATAAAATGAAAACAAATATATAATCATCATAATATTTCCTGGTAATCATTATATGCAGGTCAAATCATTCTTATCTGATGATGTAATCGAGGCTACTTGACACTCCTCAATAACTCAAAATTCCACACTTACCACCCAACGAAACAACATTCAATGGATGACATTTAAAATGGCGGACTTTATCGTGACATGTCACTGCATAGACAAACTAATTACAGCTCAAATAGATTTACTCTTTTATTATCATATTTTCTCCTTCTTTTTCAGCTTCTTCTTTGTCATTTTTCCTCTTCTTTTTCTTTTTCTGTTTCTTCTTTTTCTTTTACCTCCTCCTCCTCCTCTTCTTCTTCTTCTTCTTCTATTGAGTTCCTTTCCATTTCTTCAAATGTCTTTCTTCTTCCACTTTTTTGTTTGTCTTTTCATTTTCAATTCAAATCTTACTTTCTACCTTCTTTCTATCTTTTCTCCTTGTTATACACTCGGAGATATCGGAGATTTTTATTGTATTTTAAAGCATTCGTAATCAAACTCACTTTTCATTAGTGCACCCATAGACAATATTTCTGACATCTGGTTAATACCTAAATCTATGCCTATTAATTAAAATATAGGATTTTGAAACATTTATTTGTCATTTTCCTTTTCAAACATAATAACTCAGTGCCAAACTTTTGTGAAATATTTAGTAGCTGATAGAAAAATAGAATTTATTTCTTAATCTATCTATCTATCTATCTATCTATCTATCTATCTATCTACACAAACACACATCTATGTATCTAGCTAGCTTGCTATCTTTGTGTCAAAGTCTGTTAATATCTACTATCTATGTATCTCACTCTGTTCATATCTTTCACAGTCTATTCATATCTGTCAACATATACATATGAAAGACCCTGCGGTATATATATATATATATATATATATATATATATATATATATATATATATATATATATATAGTGTGTGTATGTATGTGTGTGTGTGTGTGTGTGTGAATGTATATTGAAATGCACGGAAATTGTTTTCTATCAGTAGATTCATTTGGGATACAACATGGAATGTTTAAGTTATCAGTGCCCATCTCTTCACATCTGTGCTTGTATGTGCGCAGAAGGATTAAATAGGTTGGAGCTCTCATTTCCTCCTTATCGTACTCCAGATGATATATAAAATGTTCCGGTACTGGGGTTCTCACCTGACCCGTACGGCTTTGTGAGTCGATATCATTCTTCTGTCAAATATTTGAGGACATATACCATCCTGACACCCCTTACCAAAGCAAAAGACAAACTGAGTCGTGAGGAGTTGATTTTCATAGACAGCCTAGTTAATACAATGTTCATTAGTAACTTCAACATCTAATTGAGACACATTTGTATATCTGGGGACATGGGGCTTACCTTTTTGTTTTCAAGATGTATTTATATGTGATACACCGCATTTTTGCAACGCGCTTCTAATTCTAGGCTTCCTTTCATAAAACTCAGAAATTTGTTTCTATATTCAGAAAACGGTGCTCTATTTTCAAAAGTTGAGCCCCAATGTCAAGTGATATTTTATTATTCTTTAAGTTTTTATAGATTTCTTTACTTCCTCACCATTAGGATCATTATTGCTTATGTTAGGAGACAGACATTATAATGCTTGGATGTATATAGTGCGTTCTAATATAGCTGATATTTTCAGCTTAGTGCGGTCACTGTTGAAATGTGGTACGATATGTATTTTTTTTTTTAAATCAGGACATCTCTTGTTTTAGTTCCGAGGATGATATCAAGATCTTTCGTTTTTCACTACATTAAGAAAAAAAAAGAGAAAAGGAACAACAGAAGAAAGAAAGAAAGAAAAAAATAAAGAAAAGAAAGACCAGGAATAAATGAATCTTTTCACCAGGTGGATTATAAAGTGTAAAATCATATAAAAAATAAACTTGTAAATCGACATTCGCTTACAGTCTGAATTAACAAAGGCATTGAACAGGATGTTAATAATTGACGCTTGAGTTTATGGATGGGTCTCCAGTTTATAGATAAGAGTTCTTTACGCAGTAAAATCTTTTTTTATTAGCACGTTCATAAATTATCGTAACCACTTAACTTATTTCCTGTTTTTAGATAACAACACACAAACATTAACTTAATCCCAACGTCCCCCTCACCTCGGTCAAAGGACACACGCATATACATATATAAACATGCACACGCACAACGAAATTTTCATTAAATTCTAAATATGTCCGTACATAATCAACATTTGATTAATAGTCAAACATTGTGGAATAGTTTGATGTTTTATTTATCATCATCATTATCATCATCATCAGAACAACTTGCATTAGTCAAAACCGAACCCTCCGAATGTATATGCACTATATGTATGTATTTATCAACCTGCTTATTTATTAGGTTGGTGCAAAAATAATATCGTTTTTTGACGTTAAAAAATACGTCAAAAAACGATATTATTTTTGTACCAACCTAATACCTATTTACCTGCGAATATATATATATATATATATATATATATATATATATATATATATATATATATATATATATATATGCGAGCCTGTGTGTGCAGAATGTTATCTATGTTAATTTTGATTTTGTTCAGAACGGGTGAATGGCGGACACGTTGTCCTTGGTTGTATATGTCACGTTTTCTTTGACAGTAACGCAATAAAAAAGGCAGGTTTTAACAACAGCAGCAGAAGAAAAAAAGAGAGGAGAAATAAAAGAAAGAAAAGAGAAAACAAAAGAAAGAAAGGGGGAAATAAAGAAGAAAAGAAAAAAATAATAAAGGAAACCAGAAAGAAAAAAAAGAGAAAAGGAACAACAGAAGAAAGAAAGAAAGAAAGAAAGAAAGAAAGAAAGAAAGAAAGAAAGAAAGAAAGAAGGAAAGGAAAGCATGAATCCATTTCACCCTTTGTTATTTCTCAATATTTGATATTATGACAAAAATATCTCGTCGATGGCTGACTGAGAAAAGAGTAGAGGTGAAAAGGAAATTTGGACCATCGAGATGACATTAGTGGATGTCGCGTCTGTTTTTATCGGTGTAGAAATTGGAATGTCCAACCGAGTTCAAATACTGTTATAGTCACTTTGTACTAACGTTGTTGTAAAAAGCATAAATGCCTAAAAATGACCTAAGGAGCATGGTCGAATAGACTGTCAGGTTTTGGGGAGCAGTCAGTCAATGAGAATTCAAAATCGTAGAGAAGGCAACTACACCGCCATCTTTCTCAAGAAATAGGGACATTTATTGATATGAAGAAGAAGGTAACCGAAAAATTTTTTTTTAACTTTCATATAGGAAGATTAGAAATATACTGTGATAAAAGACATGAACAAACAAATAGAAAGAGTTGGACATAGAGGGAAAGTGAGGCAGATGCAGACAGAAAGAGCCAGATCGAGATTACTGAAATATTATTAAAATCTGGCTCGAATTCGCTTCGAAATAATATCCTTGGCAACGTACACAACGATTCAAGTACCTCTTCTGAGCCTCAAAAGCACCACAGAAGTCCCTTACATTTGGCGAGTCTAGTGGGATTTTATTTACGGTCTCAAAATTGCCTCCCCAGAAATTAAATTTAATGTTGGGAAATACATCAAAGTCATTTAGGGGTCCCCTTCATTTTCTGGTGTTTTGTTGGCGACTGGTTGCCATGAACGCTCATCAATCACATTCAATCACAATCGGCCTTTAAACGGACCGTACCACCCAGTAACTTGTGTTCGATCTAAAAAGTTTTGGTCAGGATCCTGACGAAGAATTTCGTGTGTATTATTAGCAATTTTATCGAGCTTTTACGCAAAATCTGATGCAGGAACGTTGATGGAATTTTTCAGTCATCATAAAGACCTCAGAAACGTTCCAACAAAACTTTACGTAATGATAGAGCACGAGTAGATAGCATTGGTAGACTCAGTAATCTATTTAACAAAGAGCGTTACCAGTGCATAATGTCAGTGAAAATCATCTCCTGTATCTATGAGGGATTGCTAAAAAATTCTCAGCCCAACTAAAAGATCTTCAGTCAGCCAGTCAATTGATATGCACATAGGCAATCATGTCTTGTTCAACTCATGACTGATTAGATAAGTTTCCCAGAAATTGCTCTTTCTTTCTGCAGTAGATTGGTTACCAATCAATGTTATAGGAGGCAGTATGTCCTGCTATTCAACCCATAGCTGGAGGTGAAGATATGGGATCATGCCTTCCCCAATTGTATTTGTGCATATGTAAATGCATCGAACCTGACTGGAATTCGATCTGATGTTGAAGGTTGATCACATTTTGCGAATTGGATTCAGCCGAAAGCACTTAAAATGTACATCATTCATGCTGTTTTCTTCGCTTCCTGAACATCAAAATATCAAAAGTCAGCCGGAAGGAATGTCTTGGTTAAAAGGTAATATATTGTGATATTCTCAAAACAGAGAAATACCATCATTTTGACTGTAGCAATCATATTCGAAGTCTGACGTTGAAGGAATCAAAAAAATTTCTAGCGCCAATGTGAGATATCATTATACAGAATACTTCAGCTCTGAAATCATATATGATTCGAAAATTATGCTTTGAATCATGGAACTTACTGCAATCGAACAGGAACCGTCGCTACAGAATTCCCTACAACCTTTGCCACTTCGTCTCACCCACATAGAATTTGATAAATGTGAACCGAAAAGATAAGGTTTATATCCATGTGATTTTCGTTAATTAATAATCGAATATGAGTCTATATCTGCTTTTAGATATTGGAATTATAATTATTCTTGTTGGTATCTTCAGCTGCTTGATGTCGAGAGGCAGGGGGGCAATGAGGTCAGACGTATACTCGCTCCACTCAGAGATTGGACGATCGAGGAACAACGCACCGTTGTGTCGACAAACCTGTGCAAATCCATAGCCGGATATTGACGCAGTATGGAGTATGCACCATGAATCAACTAAAGGTGTATGAGTGGGGAGAGCGCTTTAAAGCGTAAAGACCAGGTGTAACGCCCGAGAGGCAATCTGGTCGTTCGTCAACATCGCCCACGGAAGACCGACGATTCACGTTAGCACAAGTGGCGCCAGTTGTGAGTATTCACTATGGATATGCACAAGCCATAATACATGATGATATGGCACACCATAAAGATTGTGCACGCTAGGAGCCCAAACAAACAAACGGAGCAGACGTGGTTTCGTGAGCAACTGAAAAGCGTCTTTTCGAAGTGACAAAGAAACTCGTTGAACGATGACAACAGTGCATCAGCGTGCAGGTGGACAATGTCGAAAAGTAACATAAGTATTTATTCTTCATCAGATGAGTAGAAAATTTGCTCTATGGAATCACCTTTAATTTTGATTGACTCTCGTACTATATAAATTAATTCTGAATGAAATATTGTTGCATCCTTATATGCTAAATGTCGTGTAGGTGCCATCAATGTTTTTTGCTTCAGGTAAACAGTGTTCTCTCAAATCAAAATACTTTGTCTGTACAATTGATCCTATAAACCGGTGAAGACTAAACCACGCGGTTTAAATAGTCTAGAAGTGGATATATTTGACTTTATTTTTCATGCAGTTTCAAAGTTCATGGTCTGCTTTGACTAACAAACCGTCAATGAATATTTGAAGAATAATCTCCTGAGAAGTGGATATGAAATTTTCCGAATTGAGATATTCTATATACCTCAGAAGTTTTAAAATCCGATAATGGGCTGCAGGTGGACGCAAAAAAATGAAGAGATGCGAATTATCTACACCCCCTATACACATCCACTGCAAATGCGAAAATGTCATTTGGACTAAAATTATACTTTATCTAATTGTTTCTATCACGGACTAAAGTTTTTGTTTTTAATTTTGCTGCATTTTAACCGTATCTTCCCGATCGTCACTCGCCGACCGTTAATATGCAATGCATATCAGAAGAAAAAAATGCGTGTGCCTTTGTCGTGTAAGTAGTTTCACTAACTAAACCACATAATGAAATAGATTCTTGACGAAGCCAATAATAATAATAATAATAAGGGTAATGAGGATTTTACAAGGGCGCTAACGGCTAGTGAATGGAAAGGTGTTTTTGTTGTCATTTGTTACATGATTATCTTGATCTATCTACTTAATCTCTTGTGATAAGGAATGATCGATCGATCCAAAGATCGTTCTCTCCAAATATTTTATATATATAAATATTTATTTATCGAAGGGTATGCCGTGAAGCTGAAAAAGATGGAAGGGGTGGGGAGCTGAAAGTCTAAAAAAAGAAAGATAGAAAGAAGAGAGGGGGAAAAAAGAAAGAGAAATATAGTTGAAGAGCAAGAAAAGAGAAAGAATAAGAAACAGGTAATAAACAAAAGACACATGATGAAAGAGAGGGAGTGGAGCAGTGTAACAGACAGACAAAGAAAGAAAGAAAGAAAGAAAGAAGCAAACAAACAAACAAACAATTTAGTGCATTTGTGACCGTCTAGTTTGAGTGGGTCTTTTAAATTCAAGAAATTCAAAGGCCCCATTTAGATTTTGCTGCATCTTTTTATATAAATATAGATTCTTGATGCAGTTTCATCTAAAAATATATCTTTATTTATAGGCACAGGGGTCGAAAATACGTAATGAATGAGCCTCCAAATTCTGTTAGCCTCCGGACCTCTTTAGACATAATTACAGCCCTATATCTATCTCTCTCTCTCTCTCTCTCTCTCTTTCTCTCTCTCTCTCTCTCTCTCTCTCTCTCTATATATATATATATATATATATATATATATATATATATATAAAGAGAGAGAAAGAGAGAGAAAGTCCAAGAATTAACTCTCTATTTCATTGAAATCGGACAATCTTTAGAAAACCTACTTTTATGTTGTTTAATATGTATTAAAAATGTATAAATTTCTCTTTTGTTTTATATCTTTATGATTGTTATAATTTTTGATCTAATGTTATTTTCATTCTGTTTCAGAACATTATTAATAATGAATACACAAGAACGGATCTTTGTTGGGAAAAAAAAACCCCACCCACCCGGATTTCTTTGCATGGGGTTTCATAAAAACAAAGGTTTATTGCCAAACTATCAATAGTTTAACTGAGCTTAAAGAATGCAACTAGTTAACGGTGAATGTGATCACAGCTGACATGCTTCTAAATGTGTTTCGCAACGCTAAGCATAGATTTGAAATTTGCAGAGATACCCACGCAGCACAGGTTGAAACTTTTCAATAAAATTTTGACATAAGATTTATAAATCTATTTGTTTTGTGACATAATTAAGTAATAAACATCGATTTTAAAATTTGTCCGATTTCATTGAAATAGATCGTTAATTCCAGGATACACTATATATATATATATATATATATATATATATATATATATATATATAGAGAGAGAGAGAGAGAGAGAGAGAGAATACGCTTCAGGCATGAAATTTATGGTCAGTATACAGTATTGCCTCCTATGCGCTCGCTGTTTACATTATCTATCTATTAGGTTGGTGCAAAAATAATGTCGTTTTCTCACATATGTTACTATGTGAAAAACGACATTATTTTTGCACCAACTTAATATATCTCTCTCTCTATATATATATATATATACGCGTTTTTAACTGTGTGTGCCTTTGTGTGAGTGTATGTGTAATATAGTCAAATGACAGAAACACTCGGTGTGCTGAAAAGGTCCATTCTGACTAAGAACCCCTTTCAGAAATTTTATGACGTTCTGTCACTATGCTAGACTTTAGAAAGTGGGTTGGGCTAAGAACTTTTCAGTGCCTCCTCGGATATATAAATTAGTAGAGGAGAAAGATAAAATAACAATGTTTATCGATTATTATGATTATACACCTGAATGGCTACATAGCGAAAGGACTTATTACAGGTCGGCCAAGTGGTATTTATTTAAAATCAGAAGCAGTCAGTTTCTTTTTCAGTTTAGCAATCAAGGTCGGAAGTGAAAGACATTTCTGGCGGGTATTAGGGGAGTGAGTGAATATGTGGGCAGGTAAGAAGTTTTTTACACTGTAGACTGACGCCCACCTGGCAGATTGCGCTCGGATGAATCAGAGGAAGAATGATTCAAGTTTGACATTTGACTATTTACAAAAACTAGTTTAAAAGTTTATAAATACATACATACATACATACATATATATATATATATATATATGTGTGTGTGTGTGTGTATGTGTGTGTGCGAGCGTGCGCGCGCGCGTGTGTGTGTGTGTGTGTGTGCGTGTATGTGAGCATTGTTGCAAACAATTTTGTGGCTATTATATTTAATGATATCAGCATTCGGCTCACATGGGCCATCGTAGGACGGAGTGTGAGAAAAGAAAATTGTATTTTAAGATGTACATTTTATTATCATTAAAGGAATTGTTATTCTAGAATTGACCTTCAATATGAGATACATCACCGTCTTTTGATCGCCTTCAAAATAGACTTTTCCAAGATCGTGACACCAGAACAGCGTTGGTTAGTGTACAAGACAGTAGTGATTCCAACTTTCCTGTATGTCTCTGAAGCCTGACCAACTTATCGACAAGATCTAAAATTCCTTGAAAAATTTCATCAGTGTTGTCTTCGAAGTATACTGAACATCAGTTGAGACGACAGAAAAACTAACATCAGGATACTCTAACAAGCTGATTTGAGTCTCATTGAAGCTATCGTCATAAAAAAAATCAACGAAGTGGACATCTGGTGAGAATGGATGACATCTGGTGAGAATGGATGACATCTGCCTACCAAAATAAATCTTTTATTCCCAAATCAAAGAAGGAAATCGGAAAAGAGTAAATCAAAAGAAAAGATTTATGGAAAGTTCTAAAACAAAACACGAACCTCTTTTGTAACATGGACATTAACGGCTGGGAATCCAGTTGAATGGACAGGAATCTCTGAAGATTCATTATTAGAAACGGAAATAACAATTTTCGAATGGAAACAATTAGTCGAACAAGAGAAAGAAATGAAGGCATTAAAAAGAAAGACCACCACAACAACTACAACTTAATCCACCGCCCGGAAAAAAAACTGTCCTCAATATCGAAGGACCTTTCGAGCAAAACTCGTTCCAATTAGCTACTTCAGAGTCCACAAGCCCAACTGAATGAGGCAAACAAAACAAGACCAGCATCTTCGACATCCAGGGTTAATCACGACGATTTTTCTTCTGTATTAGTTAAATTGGATGTTAATGGCTGCTATAATCTTAGCGTTTTTTTTTTTTAATTTATGTTACATAGTATTCTCGTATTATTAAACCGGAGTTGTCTAATATTTATTATTTCAAAACATCTCATTAGACGTTTGCTATTACATAATATTCAGCGTCTAAAAGGTAATCTTTTGCCCAAATATACCGAATATGTAACTTTCAGCGTCTAAAAGATTATCTGTTGCCCAAATATACCGAATATGTAACTTTCGGCGTCTAAAAGGTAATCTTTTGCCCAAATATACCGAATATGTAACTTTCGGCGTCTAAAAGATCATCTGTTGCCCAAATATACCGAATATGTAACTTTTGGGTGTCTAAAAGATCATCTGTTGCCCAAATATACAGAATATGTAACTTTCGGCGTCTAAAAGATCATCGTTGCCCAAATACACCGAATATGTAACTTTCGGCGTCTAAAAGATCATCTGTTGCCCAAATATACAGAATATGTAACTTTCGGCGTCTAAAAGATCATCGTTGCCCAAATACACCGAATATGTAACTTTCGGCGTCTAAAAGATCATCTGTTGCCCAAATATACAGAATATGTAACTTTCGGCGTCTAAAAGATCATCTGTTGCCCAAATATACCGAATATATAAATTTCGGCGTCTAAAAGATCATCTGTTGCCCAAATATACAGAATATGTAACTTTCGGCGTCTAAAAGATCATCTGTTGCCCAAATATACGGAATGTTTAAGCTATATTTAGGCTGCAAAAAATCATCCAAACAAGTTTTGTTAAATTCAACCGACATAGTCCGACTGTTTAAATTTTTATTGTATTTTTCCAATTTTCGAATAATGGCTGAAAAAGTTGAAAGTATGTGAAAAAAAAAAAAAACCCAAAAACGGATGAAACATAAATTTTAGATAGCTTATACAAAATTTGGATCTCGTTGTACAACATATTTCAAAATTGTAAAAATACAGTGAAATATTAAACAGGCGGAACTTGAGTTTGAAAAATCTTGTTTGGATTAATAGATTGATATCTATCTACCTACATTATTTAGATTGTTTGGACTCTTCTCCTCATATTTATTGCCATATTCATGATTTTTCGGTCGTTGTACACCCCGGCCTTCATCAGGTGATTGTAACTTCGAATTTATTACGTCTACCAGCCTAGATTGTTCTTTTCATCGTGACATGACTCTTCCGGGTGTCTCAGTTATCACTCCACAGCAGTAGTTGTGAACAAAAACTAGTAGATTTGAGTCAAATATATATATATATATATATATATATATATGTATGTGTGTGTATATGTATGTATGCATATATATATATATATATATATATATATATATATATATATATATGTATGTATGTATGTATGTATGTATATATATATAAATATGTGTTTGTGCATAGAAATAGATGTTTATAAAAGACGTTTAAAAATAAATCGAATGATGTAATTTCCTATTGAAAGGGAAGTGTCACGAAGTAAATATTTTAGTAAATTTGTCACAGCAAATTAACAATTACTTTAATAAATCATGTTCGTCATCATTTATGTGAGAGGAAATACAGAATAAAGTGAAAGAGGATTTGAGTGGCAGATGACGAAAGAAAGGTTTACTAGGAAGAATTGAAATTACGGACGGAAAGAAAGAAGGAAAGAAGATTTGAAAGAAACGAGAAGTCAGCAATAAGTGAAAGCAAGCAAGCAAGCTAGAAAGAAAGAAAGAAAGAAAGAAAGAAAGAAAGAAAGAAAGAAAGAAAGAAAGAAAGAAAGAAAGAATTGAAAGTAAGGAAGGAAACAAAGAAAGAAGAAAAAATTGAAAACAGAAAAAATGAAAGAAATAATTGAAAAGAAGAAAAGAAACATAGAAGAAAAGAAAGAGGAATTGAAAGAAAACAATCAAGCTAGAAAGAAAGAAAGAAAGAAAGAAAGAAAGAATGGTAATAAAAGAAGGAAGGAAGGAAGCAATCAACTAAGAATAAATAAATGAAGAAATAAAGAAATGAAAGGAGGCAAAGAAGATTTGAAGGTAAGAAAGAAAGAAAGAAAGAAAGAAAATTATAAGCAGGAAAGGAAAGAAAAAAGGAGGAAACAAACAATGGAAAGTAAGGAAGGAAAGAAAGAAAGAAAAATGAAGGATTTTTTAAAAGAAAGAATTGAAAGGAAGGAAGGAATATATAATGGAAAGGAAGGAAAAACAGAAAGCAAGAAAGTGTGGCTCTAAGTCGAGAATAAGAAAAGATTCTTATGAAAAGATAAAAGAAAGCAAGAAGGAAAAAAGAAAAGAAAATGTGGGAAAAATAAGTGAAATGATAAAAACTGAAAACAGCGATCAAAAGATTTTATTTATTATATCAATGTTTTCATTTTCAGCCAACATAAAAAGAAAAAAAAATCAGTAAACGAAGAGAAAAAAAAATTCGTAAAGAAAGAAAGAAACTATTTCTTTCCCGAAGAAAAGTACGAAAGAAACCGATACTAAAATAAATATTTAATCTGTTTCTTAGTACATCAACATACCCGCTTTAGTATTTTCACCTGTGTGTGCGTTGCGTGTGTCTGTGTGTGCGTGTGAAAGCCTCTTATTCTTCTCTTGACCCGTCCGATAAAGCAAAATTGTCAACATTTGACTCATACATTCCTTCTTAATGAATTGTCAATTGCGACCGCACTAGGTTGTGACGCGGACGTAAAAAAAATTCCCTCAGGAAGGACGACGGTCAGAGTAAAGCTAAGCTGAGAGTCTCTTTTATCTCGGCGAGGCAGGACGACCAAGTGTTCTGCCAACATTTCAAACGACCCACTACAGCAGAAGCAAACTCTCTCTTTCCCGTTATTGTTGGTTTGAGCTACATAGTGAAAAATGTCGATGATTTGCTTGATTTAATCAAACGACTCACACACAGTAACCAGATCACAATATTTCTTTTTCTGGATCGTAAACAAAAAGATAAAATTGAATCGATCCATAAATTTTGAAATGGCAAAAAAACATTATTGTAGTGTCTGTGTGTGATGGAGTTCTGTTGTTGTAAGGGCAATCGCTCAGTTTTAAAAAATGCTGTTAAATCTTATATAATAAGGGGAACGTTTCAGCCGCGTTTTTATCTCCGTATCGTTCATATGTTTAATACATTTTTATTCAGCTGAAAACTTCGCTGATCCAAGCCAGCGTCGACCCTGAAACTTTGGAAACAGTTGAAGAAAAACGGCCTTCCTAGCGTAGGATCATTCCGACGAAGAGGATCTGCGACTTGCTGTCAGGAGGGCACTCCTAACAGCCCGACTCGCCCAGCTACGTCCATCACCCAGATTTCTTTGTGATTCCTGCTCACGACTCTTCATGAGTGGGTCAAACCTTCAAATCCGCGTCACAGCCACCAGAACGGAGAAAGAGAATAAGGAGAGAGGATGACGATCCTGATGATCAGATGCGAACGGGTGCCGAATAAACGACGACGACTAATTCATAGAATTTTCAGAAGTAACAAACATACCAACCTTCCAAAAAATAAAATAAAAAATAGTGTGCTATCGATTCTCTTTTTTCTATATGTGTTATATCTATCTAGAACATGACTATCGTGACTTTGTATATCTTCCTTTTTCGCATTTTGGCTCTTTTAAAGACCTTTTTATTCATTAAACTATCCATTTGCTTAAACATGTGAATCCGGATTTTAGATTTTTTTCTCAGTTTCTCTTGCCTTCAACGGGCCTTGTTTGTTTGAAACTCTCCAAACCGCCTTTCCTCATTATTTGTCCAAAAATATCCAACTATTTTTCCCGATTTCCTCACATGCTTTTTCCTTCCTCAAAATTGGACTTACTGATAAAGCTGGTGTAATGTTTACCTTTAGTTTACTCGCGGTTTTTTTCTTTTAATTTGTTTTACATTTTTTTTAAATTTATTTGACATTTTTACAGTTTCGTATTTTGTTATTCGTAACCGAGGGAATTCCCAGTAACCATAATAATTTGAGATTAAAATAGCAACTACATTTTTCAGTTAAAATATTTTTATTATTTACGTTTAGGTAGAGAAATATATAATGATCTAGTCTTTCTATTTGGATATTGTGGCTAGGGTTGTGGAAATTCGGGAAGCACTTAACATCTGCAAGTATTTCTGAGTTTCTCATCAAAAAGATGTCAGAATCTATATTCTGCAAGAGATTATTTATTGTTTAAACTTTTCACCCCAAGCAAAAGAACAAAGCCACTAAGACGCAGGGTCTTATTGGGTGTGAAGAAATATGACAGAAAAAGAAAAGAAAACGTTATTAAGGAGAGAGAAGAAATTAAGAAGACAAACGATGACGATTGATATTGAAATTAACTGGAAAGTAAAAAACCGGAAGAGGGTTCCACAAGCAAGGGAAGGAAGTGTAAGCATAGAAATTGCGGTTGCATCTAGCCATTTTAACTGTAAGAAGATGAAATCTAGCCACCAATCTAGTACTGCGCTTAAATTTATAAAGTTTAGGTACCATAGGGGAGAGTTCATCATAACAATTACGGTGAAAGTATTTACAAAAAAGACACAGGGCAACTATATTAGGGCGGTGGGAAATTGACTTAAGCTGATATGCCAGGTTGCATTCATCAAGGAATCTTCGTTGAGTTGCAATTCATAAAATAATGGACAGAAAAAGTTATTATCGATGGATCAGAAAGTAGTTATTTCTTAACAGTTAATTGAATAAAATACGAACAAAATACGAACATTTAAAAACATCCTTACACCCGTCTTCATCTCTGTGTCATCCGTAAGTCCGTAAATTAAGGATAGTTTCTGTATTGCGAAAGCATCATTGCAAGAAGAGAATGATTAGTCAATTTTTTCACAGACACATCCGTGTGTGTGTGTGTGCACGCGCGTGCGTGTGTGTGCGTGCGTGTGTTGCCAGTATCATCGCTTTCAGTAATTTGATCAGCCTTATTCTGGTTGTTCAAGTTCTCTCTCTCTCTCTCTCTCTCTCTCTCACTCTCTCTCTCTCACTCTATCTTTCTCCCTCTTTTGTTCTGGCTTACGGTCATATAGCGTTGAAACATTGGTTTCCATACGATCACAAAAGTTAAGCAACGTTAAGCCTGGTTAGTACCTAGATGGGTGATCACTTGGGAATACCAAGTACTATTAGGTTGGTGCAAACATAATGTCGTTTTCTCACATATGTTACTATGTGAGAAAACGATATTATTTTTGCACCAACCTAATATAAACTTGGATGTACAGGTAGTCTGTTAGATTATGGATTGGAATTATCAGTCGGGCAGAGAGGGGTGTTCTTGTGCCCTCTGCTATCCAAATACAATGCCCCCTTTATTTCTTCTCCGCCAATTTTCCTAATTCCTTCTCATCGGTTTTATCCAGAAATTTATACAATGGCTAAGTTGTGGATATTTTCAGGAAAAGGGTTAAAGGTCAGATTTCATAACAGAGAAAGATATTAAAATTTTCTTTGCCATTTTTCTTCGAAACTGGTCTTTGCCCGTCCCTAAGTCAGCTAACAATCAGTATCAAGAGAAAGACTTCCTTTAACTGACATTCAGTCCCATTTAGCTATAAACACTAAACTTTATTCTTATTATTAATAGATAGGAACGGGTGAAGAAAATAGGCAGCTAAGACAGACTGATACGAATAAAAGGATAAAAACAGAAAGTTACGAACTGTATATTCTTTCATATTACAGACTGCATTGAATAATTTCGATAAAACCACAGTATAGTCTAAGCAACCCAGTAGACAAATATGAAGATATATATATATATATATATATATATATATATATATATATATATAGATAGATAGATAGATAGATAGATAGATAGATAGATTTGAACATACTATTTGACAAGCCATAACTTAATTGGTAACATTTATTCTATTTGTGTAAGTTTATTGCTGACGTAAGAACCAGGATACAATTAGCAAAATGCACCCATTCATGGAAATATTCGATATCTCCTTGTTGCAATTTTACACCTCTCTCTTTCTCTAGATAGCAAGCTAGCTATCTCAGTTTCTTCGTATATATATATATATATATATATATATATATATATATATATATATATATATAATTTTATCTCTTTCAGACTGTGTTACAGTTTTTTGTGTATATATGTAACTAGTGAGTTAGTCCAAATGCCTGGACTCACTTTATAGTCCACCAATAGAAGGTTAACCAATCAGAAGACGTAGAACATTCAATTCCTCGTGTATAAAGGCGGCCATTTTGTTCACTCTACCCGAATGACCAGTACCAACTTGTCAGGCGAAGATGAACAGAAGGAATTACTACGCTCTGCTACTTTGCTGCGATATCCACTGCTAACCTGAACTACGCTTTCCTACTGTCTCCGAAATATTCACTGCTAACCTCTGGATTCTATGCTCGAAGACGACCGTCATCTGAACAACATTGGTTGCATTTTTTTTCATAAAATCATCATCCCTCTTCTGGTCGACTTCGCAAAGGATGATGTCATGAAGATTTTTTTTATTCTGAGGTAGCCTAAAAACTTCGTCTCCCATAATTCATATCTCGATTCATTCCCGTCAAAATATAGCCGTGATCTGGGCTCATAACCTGGGACGTAAAAATGGCTGAATGTTAGAAAGTTCGCGAACACCATTTGATAGAAGGAAATAGCGGAAGAAGGAGACGAGACTGAGACGAGAAAGAGACGAGACGGAGACGAGAAGAAGACGAGACGCAGACGAGGAGAAGACGAGACGGAGACGAGACTGAGGAGGTCCTGTGCGATATCCTTCACGACATAATACAAACTTCACTGAGAAGAGCTATGATATATTGAATTACGATCTCGGACGCAGTATTTAATTGCAAAGGTCTCCTTCGCTGACCTAATTAAACGCATGAACACTTATTTGCTTACTACTAACTTGTCAAATAGTTATCTGAGGTTTTATTTTTATCATTCATCATATCCGGTTTTGTAGGTTTTGAAAACTTTGAAATGTAGACCTATAGAAAAACTCACCTAGATAAACAAAACTATAGCAATAACGGCGACATTGCATTTCATAAAAGTGACTCAAACTTTACAATTTGACGTCCTTTGTGGGTCGCATGAGGATCGAATGAGAGCGGACTAGTAGCAATTGTCTCTAATATAGGTTTACTCCAAAAGTTAACCTTGATTTGTGTTAAATCAGAAATGTATCTTCAGAATTTTCGGAGAAACTACTTATTGAGTTGATTGTGTATCGCGAAAGGAACCATTGGAACATATTCGAAGAGAATCGTTGTCGACTAGGGATGTAACTGTTTCGAAATATTTCTACTGGAATAAAAGTACGAACAGGATATGTAAACTTATGTAGCAAAAATTATAAACACCTACCGAATAAGAATGTGTGGATAGCGTCTCGGGATGAGAAATCGAAGAGTTGAGTTCGAATTCCAGTCGAGTTCATTACCTTCATTTACTCAGAAATACCCTTGGGAAAATTATGAATCCCCAACTGTGGGCTAAATTGTAAGACTTGTATTTGGAAAATCTTTGCTATCTTCAAAAAAATGTTAATGAAATACTCACAAAAGAAAAGAATTATTCCTACAATTTAAAATATATTTCGGCTTTTAAATAACCTATAAAGCAGTAAAAAAAAAACAATTCGATAAAAAACCTACCCAATAAGGTATAGTGTCTCATTTGACATGAGTAACAGCGGCTGTGCGATGTGATGTAGAATCTAGATCTCTCCATGGACGTGTTTATGGTTGTGGATGCAGTGGATTTAATGAGATGTGCAATAATACAAACTCAATGGAGTTTAAACCTGGTGCTCCTGGTATTCAGTAGGGTAACAGGAAGTCAACTGAGCGTTCCTGCTTCCTCTTCTGTGTCGCCCGTGGGAGGTTAAACTATTTTACTGGGACAAGCCATCCCCAACTCCGGTGAATATGTTGAGCACAAAGAGATGTAATTCTGCGAGACTAATCATAACTCGTCAATCTCTTTCTCTGATTTCTCGATTCCTGACTACCTTCCTCTCCTTAGAAACGATTCTAAAATCTACAAACATGGCCTGGGAGTTTATGTCCGCAATCATCTCCTGCTGGCTAGAGAACTCTCTTTGGAATTTCCAAACCATTCGTATATGTGTCTCCGTCAATCTATCCTCAATTCAGTAATCGAGGCTTTCATCTCATCAAGAAAATACCAAATTAAATCTCTCATCTCCTTGGTTCTCATCTGTTACATCTGCCGCTATAGCCCATAGGAATTACTTCTTCCGTCTGTACTGGAGCGATATGTCTCATTGCAACACACGTCTCTTTGTCTCTACTCGTAATGAGTGCAAGCATTTCCTCAACGAAGCAAAGTTACTGTTTGCTGATAGAATGAAACAAGGTATTGCATCCCGCAAGTTTGATTCTAAAGATTGGCGGTTCTGCAGGAGTGTACTGAACTACAGCAAATCTTCAATTTCTCCTCTATTCAATCAATTCGAAGTTCTAACATTTTCAGCTGAATGCTTTGCTCTGAAATTCTCATACAACTCAACACATGACTCATCCGAGGTACCCACACCTGATTTTATCCCTAGAACTCAGGCTATACTGAGTGATATGTGAATAACCCCGTCGATGGTATTAGACATCATCTCTAAATTAGATTCTCAAAAAGCGAGTGGTGGTGATGGGATACCAGCCATCGTCCTAAAGAAATGTGCTCTATATTAGCTAGATCCAGTTCACTCCAAAATATACATCTATTACCCCGCCGATTTTTGCTTTCCAGCCTGTTGGAAGTCCTCTTCTGTCGTCACACTCTTTAAGAACTCTGGAGAACCTTCTAACCAAACTAACTACCGTCCCATCAGTCACCAACCTCTCTTCAGCAAAGTCTTCGAGGTTTTTATCAAAGCCGAAGTAGTTAATCATCTAACCTCCCACGATCTGCTCTCTGACAAACAATATGGTTTCTCCTTTGCCTGGGAACTACTAATGTGCTTACGGCCATAACTGAATATGCATACCAAGCTCTTGATAATAACGGTGAAGTTCGAGCTGTTGCTCTAGATATATCGAAGGCGTTTGACAGGGTTTGGCTTGCCGACCTTCTACGTAAGCTTCATGGATACGGTAATACAGGACGATTATTTGATTTAATCTAATAATTCCTGTCAAACCGTGAAATGAAGGTCGTCCTAAATGGGTTCTTCTCCAGTTCTTTTCATACGAACACTGGAGCTCCAATCTGTGGTTGACTGGGGCGGGAAATGGCTTGCAAATTTGAATGCATCCAAAAAGAAACTGATGCCATTTACTCACCATAGAGAAACGTCCCAGCCTCCTATTAGCATGGTTGATGCACAAATTCACGAGAGTGCCTTACTGCACCTTCTGGGTCTCACGTTATTCACTGACCTGAGGTGGAAAAATTACATTAAATCAATGGGTACATCACCCGCCAAGGAAATTTGGTTCCCTATGTCGCGCCAGAAGGTTTTTCTTGTCTGAGTCCATCCTTCACATCTGCAAATCTACAATTCGTCCATACATGGAATACTGTTGCCATATATGGTCTGGTGCCCCCGCTGTACATCTCGAAGTTCTCGATAAAATCCAAAAACGGATATGCAATGTGATAGGTCTTGACTTGGGGTCTCGACTCCAGTCACTTTCTCACCGACATAATGTGGCTTCTCTCTGTCTTTTCTATAAATGTTTTTTATGACATCTGCTTTGACGAGCTATTTTCACTGGTTCCTCGACTGCATGAATTTAAGCGTGCTACTAGGTTGGTATCTCGGACCTAACTATTTACTGACAAAACAGTTAAATGTAACCTCCTGTTCTACTCCAGAAGCTTCTTCTCTCGCACTTACCGACAACGGACTCCCTTCTTTTTACTTGCTTCCGTGATAACTATAATCTTCAAAAATTTAAATATATATATATATATATATATATATATATATATATATATATATATATATATATATATCGAGATAGATATCTTATTATTCGGGCGAAGTAATAGTCATCTTCCATTACTGTCACTGTTTTCTCTCTTTCAGTCTTCTCTCTTCTCTTGGCCATACACAAACTCAAGTTTGGCATAAGGCTACTTAATCTGAAGTATCCGGTGAGAATAAAAGTATTCTGGTGGGCTAGCATTCTAATCCATTGCTACACAACGAATCACATAGCTTATAATACCAGGAAAATGAGGAAATGAAGAAAGGAAGATTGTGTCGTAACATCCATCTAAAAATACTGAAAGTATTTGAAAATTTAATAGAGAACTAGGAAGGCTGAAGAATACATCAGCCAAAATACAGTAACTATAAAAGCAAAGATAAGGATATTAGTCCGAATAGGGGAATAATAACAACAGTGGATCCTAGATTCACAATAGAAGGCCAGAAAACAAAGTGATGACAAAAATGCTTTAAATCAGCGCATAGGGAAGACTGGCAGAGGGACCCACTAAGACTTATGATCAAAAAAAAGAAAGATAAGGATTTTGTACACGTTATTCAATGAAATAATTATTAAGTTCATTTCAGAATTTCGAACGGTGCATTGCCACCGTCGTTTTTAGCTTTGTTTCCTATTCAAAAGCTTTCTGGGAAAGACCATGACAAATACTAAATGTAATGCTCCGAAAGACATGTGGCAACAGCCCGTACTGTTTTCGCTTTTCAAATTTCCCGAACCTCTGGGGAACATCTTATATAGACATATCCGTTTTTTTGCAATTATTTCACCCAAAGTAGCGGACAAAAGCCATTAAGTTGTAAGTTAGTCTGAACGGGAATATAGCAGAGACGACAAAAGAACAGGTTTGAAGGAGACAAAAGATTGCGATTAACGTTGCATTTACATATTTGAAGATCGTAGTTGACTGGAAAGCAAGAAGCCGGGAGAGAGTGCCACAAACGTGAAGCGAGTGAGAAGAAACTATGAGCATGAACTTGAAATGACAACAATCATCGCTTGTTTATTAATTGCAGAGTTTTCCAGAAGGATGCAGTTTGCTGTGGGTCAGAAATCTGGGCTTAACACTAACTTCAAAATCTGGTTGAAGATGCTCGAGATCTCTTTATTGTTAACATCGTTAGCGTAGACATTAAAATGTTAGCCCCCCCCCCATCCTTCACTCACACCTGAAGCAAATTCTTAAAGTTCGTATCTAAGAGAAACCCTGCACAAATGCCAAGTCTCAACTAGTTTCTTAAAATTAAGACGGAAAATGTTATTTTTAATAATGAATACAACTAGAAGATCATTTATGCTGATTTTAGTCTTTTCTTTCCTCTTCATACTATCAGCATGTCTGTCTACTGTCCAATTCTGTCGCTGAGAGAGTGAGTGAGAGAGAGAGAGAGAGAGAAGGTGGGGGAGAGAAAAAATAGCTTTTTAGAAAATTTGTCAATACCAGAAAATTGATTTATATTGATTAACATCCAGTTAAATCTTCCGTATCAAAATGTTTCTTTCTCGGACATTCTTTCACTTTGATATGTAATGTTTCTTGTCTCATTGCCTTTCTGACTGCCATTCGCTTATGTCCCTCCCTCTCTCTCTCTCTCGCTCTCTTTCTCCAGATAGTTATATACATACTACGATACATGGATAAGGATTAGATAGATAGATAGATAGATAGATAGATAGATAGATAAAAAAATTCTGACACACATAGACTCATAAAGACAGAAAAAGTTAGATAGATCGATAAAGACTAAGATACATAGATAGATAAATAGACAGAAAAACTGACATAGATAGATGGATAGATAAAGACTGAAACAGATAAATAGATAGAAAAAGTGATATAGATAGAAAAACTATAAAAGATAGATAGATAGATAGATAGATAGATAGATAGATAGATAGATAGATAGATTTATCACATCTGGATTAGCTTTCAGCAGATTGTCTCTCGAGTTTTTCTTTACTTATTCACTATTCGATACATTGATCTTTATCAGAAATAAACAAAATAAAAGCTGTCTTGTGAAAGATAGTGAAGTTGTTTTCACGGTTTCGATTTCAGAGTTTCTAATTGCCAACTAAGGCTAGAGAGCTTAGTCTACACTGCTATTTAATCTATAGCTGGAAAGAGATAGATGAATGCCTTTATACGGATGTTAGTGCCAAGTAAACAACCAGGTCTAGAATCCGGCGCTCTATACCCTTAACTGCAGTATTATATACTCGTTTGCTCTTACTGCAATCTTACTGTAAGTAAACTATATAGTATAAATAATTGAAAGAAAGTAGCTGCAATATGAATATAGATTTGGTTTCTGTTGTCGCCATCGATGAAAGATGAGCTCTCAAAAGTGCATGTCACAATGAAAAGTAGTTTTTTTTTTACAATAATCATCACAGAAGACTGTGATAACAAAACAAGTTGATATCATAATATTTTTATGATACGAAACATTGTCAACCATTATTCATATTTTACTAGTATGTACTTCATCCTAATTTCAACATTAGTAAGAGTAATATTAACGCGAATGTTTTATTAGATGAAGTATTGTCAACAATTATTCGCTTTTAACTCATATTCTTTCATTTTAGTTAATTTTCCTTGCAACTGCACAGATTGTAGATACTAAAATCGTATTTGCTGGAGTATAACTGAACAGTCTTCCCGTAACAAGGCAGCGTACAGCTTAAACAAAGCGGTATTATATTTGGTTTCGACGATTTTGAAACTCAGCATAAATCCACGTCTCAAGGAATAGGAAAAGCGTGGGCCAGAAGCATTCAGAATGGAATGGTTAGGCTGTTTGCGTAATGGTGGGTTTATTTTGTAGTTTTTCCCCTATTATACAGACTTGCTCTTTGGTACAAGAACTTGGATTTGGTTGCAAAAGAATTTTATAAATGTGCATACGTAATATATACAGCGAGACATAGAGAGAGAGAGAAAGAGCGAACGAGAAAAAGAGAGAGAAAGAGAAAGAGCGAAAAGGGCAGAGAGAAACAGAAAGAGCGAAAGAGAGAGAGATAAACAGAAAGAGCGAAACAGAGAGAGAAAGAGAAAAAAAGATAGAAACAGACAGAGCAAAAGAGAGAGAGAGAGAGAGAGAAAGAAAGAACGAGAAAAAGTGAGAGAGAGGAAAGTAAAGAGATAAAGTGACGAAATATATCAGAAGAATAGAAGACAAAGAAAGAAGAGAATTCCAGAGCAATGTCTGCCTAGAAGATAGTATTAAAGAAAACAAAACTATGCAAATGATATTTAGAAAAAACGAAGAAGGATTGGTTGAAATTTATAAATAGGGACATAATGAAAATACCCCCCACCCCGCTATGAAAATATTTCAAATATAAAATGTACGACGTACAGGTACAAAATGTATAACTTAATAAAAATACCTGAACAAATTTTAAAAAAATCTGAACAATAAATAGAAAGAACAATAATAAAGGTGATCATTTACATTACAATCGAATTAATGTCCACGTGTTGAGTGTTAGATTTTAAGCCGTTATTTACTCTGGCCTTTGGCCTGTTGACCCAGGTAACCATCAAGGAATTTCAAACTGAATTTTTTTTTCATTTAGTGTACAATAACTCCTCGTCCTTTTTGCGATTAGGAGATTTTATTTTTGTTTTGTTTTGTTTTGCTTTTGTTTTGTTTTGTTTTGTTTTGTTTTTTCAGGCAGAAAATACACAAATATTTTAGAGAAAACATTAGGGGATAAAGAAGATATAATTATATGGATTAGAGAAGTGATCAAGATATGAGCTCAGATACAAGTGAAAGAAATTCAAAAATGTAGGCAGACAGTGGGTAAATAAAAAGAAGGGAGGATAACAGACTGAATAAAAGGTTTGGTTTATCGGAGCCCAATGCGTAGCAAATTCAGTAGGAAACGGTCGAAAAGAATATGAAATAGT